>JAQPPZ010016878.1:16352500-16952500 GCA_028583015.1 Wollemia nobilis
ATGACACTGAGAGGGGAGGTGAATCAGTGTAGCTCTTTAAAACTCAAATCTTAAACTCTTAAAGCCGAAACAATGAAAACTTAAAACCAAATAAAGCAAGTATAACAAGAGAGCATCACACAACACAAGATGTACCGAGGTTCACCGATTTGGCTATTCCTCAAAAATGACTGTTTGGACTCCCATCCAAATCCAGCCTTTGCAAAGCACCAACTTTACAATCAATTTACCAGCACCCACTGGAAGGAGCACCAACCCCCGATTTACCAGCACCAACTGGAAGGAGCACCAACCCCCCGATGCCAAGCACCAACTTGGACTTCAATTTTGAAACTAGAATATTGACATAAAAATGCCTTCACTTTTACAAGACCCTGACTGGTCTATTTCTTACTCAACATTGCTCACAATTCACACAACACACACCCTTCTCGCTCGCCTCTCGCTCTCTTCACAAGATAAAACCCCCTCGTTAAATTCTCCAAGCAACACTCCTTTTATAACAATCCTTTCTCTTTGTAACTCTAGTTGTAACTCCTTTCATATTCTCATACGCCACTTGTCAATTGTAACTACTTCTTTATGTAACTCCTTTTGTTTATTTTGAGAAGGCATTTCGTCAAACACTTCACATGCAAAGAATTGACACCATATTCTCCTACCATGACTGTTCATTTTCTCGGTCATGACTGTTCGTTTTCTCCTTCGATGACTGTTCGTTTTCTCCTTCATGACTGTTTGTTTTCTCCTTGCATGACTGTTTGTTTTCTCTTTGCATGTATGTTCGTTTTCTCTTTGCATGACTGTTCGTTTTCTCTTTCATGACTGTTCGTTTTCTTTTCCCTTGTGCATGCATGCATTTTGGTTTTCGAAAAGGCTTTTCATTTCTATTTTGAGGCCCTTCGTTTCATTTTCTCCACATGGGCATGCATCTGCTTCTTTCCATGACTGTTTGTTTTCTCCACATGGGCATGCATCCGCTTATTTCCATGTGTAACAACCATCTTAAATGATTTCAAATCATTAAATATTCCTTATGGGTCCACGTCACTATGATCTAAACCTAGGCCTACCTGCCCTTTTTGAGTCACAAAAATGCGACACGTCGCGATATCGCGACACTTTTTCTTTCTATGCCTGCTTGCCCTTTTTGAGTCACAAAAATGCGACATGTCGCGATATTGCGACACTTTTTCCTTCTTGCTCTTTCTCTTTGCTTTGGCCCACGAAAATACATGTCACGATATCGCGACACTTTTTCTCCTTGCTCTTTCTCTTTTCTTTGGCTCACGAAAATAGAACATGTCGCGATATCGTGACACTTTTTCTCCTTGATCTTTCTCTTTGCTTTGGCCCGCGAAAATACAACATGTCACGATATCGCAACACTTTTTCTCCTTGCTCTTTCTCTTTGCTTTGGCCCGCAAAAATACAACATGTCACGATATCGTGACACTTTTTCCTCCTTGCATTTTCTCTTTTCTTTGGACTGCGAAAATGCAACATGTCGCGATATCGCGACACTTTTTTCTCCTTGCATTTTCTCTTTGCTTTGGACCACGAAAATGCAACATGTCACGATATCGCAACACTGTTTTCTCTTTGCTTTTTCTCTTCTCTTTTGGCCGTAAAAATGCAACATGTCGCGATATCGTGACACTTTTTTCCCTTTGATTTTTCGCTTCTCTTTTGGCCACGAAAATGCAACATGTCACGATATCGCGACACTTTTTTCTCGATGCGGTGTTTTGCTTTTTCTTTGATCTTTAGCATATGGGCCACTTCGGTCTTCTTGGACAACTCTGTAACAACTTCACCCAAACATCAAAAACATCCTCATAAGCATTTAACATCACTGTACATACTCTGAATAACCTCTGAACTCCTGTCCACTGCATCAACCGATCTATCTGATTGTGTTGACAACAATGACAATACTGTTGCTACACCTTGCTCAACAAAAATAAGATAAAAACATAGTTTTTCATAAAATGGCAATGGTACAGAGATTAGCATCTAGAATTTAAATAATTAAATCAGTAGAAGGGATTTGGATTGAAGACCAGAGTGAAATAAAAAAGGAGATAAGATTTTTATACAAGAATATTCTAGGATCATAGGAGTTTGAAGTTCTTAATAATAAATTACTACAAATAGTACCTTCAATTATAAAAGATGAAGACAATAGGAAACTGACGAAGCCTATTACTTTAGAAGAAGTTCATTTAGATATTTTTTTTTTTATAAGGATAAATCCCTAGGTTCAGATGGGATCCCCACAACATTCTATTAGCATAATTTGGATATAGTGAACAACTATTTATTGGTGGTAGTGGAACAGTATAGGATAAAACAATATATACCTTATAAAATAAATGTAACATATCTTGCCCTAATTTCAAAAAAAAGGATATAAAATTGTTTGATTCATTTAGGCCCATAAGCCTATGTAATATGACATATAAGATAATCTCCAAAGTGATGGTAAATCATTTAATACCATTGTTAGATAAAATAATTTTAGAAGAGCAAGAAGGATTTGTGAAAGAGAGACAAATTCTGGATGGGATCATAGTAGCTCATCGTTATGCATTCAGTAGCTTCAAGAAAAGAGATAGAAATGATCTTAAAATGTGATATGAGTAAAGCCTATGATAGAGTTAAATGATATTTTCTTTTTTGTAGTATTAGAAAAGTATGGATTTGGAAAAAAAATGGGTCACATGGATTAAAATTTTTATCTCTACAGTATCATAATCAATATTTGTCAATGGGTTAGTAACAAAATATTTTAAAGCTAAGAGAGGTTTTAGACAAGGAGATCCCCTATCACCATATATGCTCATTATATTGACAAAGGTATTGGGTAGGATCTTCAATAATGCTAACAAATATGGGCTAATAAGTGGACTTAATGCTAGTAATAACATTGACAATGTCACCCATCAACAATTTGTAGATGATACAACCCTTTTTGGGAGATCAGGGATAAATGAGACCAGAGCTTTGAATAACTTATTAAATGAATATGAAAGAGTGTCAAGGTAGAAAATTAATAGGATAAAATTCAAATTTTACTTCCTAAACACTCTAGCTAGAATCAAAGTAAAGATATGCAAGTTACTCCAAAAGGAGGAGGTAAATTTACAAGCAACTTATCTACGGATGCCTTCATTTGAGGGGAGAATGAGGATGGAATTGTGAAATCATGTTATAAGTAAAGTTTAAAATAAACTATTAACATGGAAAGGTAGATGGTTATCATTAGCAAGAAGAGTGCAGCTAATTAAATCATTCTTATAGGTCATTCCAACATATTATATGTTCGTGTATACTATGCCAAAATTGATAAAAAAAGGTTTAATCTATATTATGCGGTCCTTTTTGTGGTCAAGTTTACATGATAAAAGGAAATTTCCTTTGGTAATATGGAGCAAGGTGTGTGATGATAAAAATAGGGGAGGTCTTAGTTTAATATTTTATTCAGATGCAAACTTAGCTCTTAGGGGAAAAGTAATTTGGAGAGTGTACAATGAGAGTCAAATACAATGGGAAAGAATTCTTCTAAGTGAGTACATTGAGCCTAATGATTGAAGCTTAATATTTATCATATTCACACTACTAGATGGTTGTAGTCTATGAAATGGTTTAATGATTAAAGGTCTAAGATGGGTGGTGGAAACTGGAGAAAAATATTCTATTTGGATGGAAACATGGTGTGATAAAAAAATCACTCAATCTAGATCCAATTTTGAAACCATGGATGAGATTACTTCAAGATAAATATGGTGATAGGGTTTCAAAAATTATGTACAAGGATCATGAAGGAAGATACAAATGGAAAGAATATTTTTTTACAAGTATACAAGACATTGATGTTATGAGGCAATTAAAAAGAAAGATAACAACAATGATTATTCTGATGGGAGTAGAGGTTAAGTTGATTTGGAAGTTCAATAGCTTAGGAGAATACACAACAAGAAGCAGATATATTGTAAAACAACAACAAAATGGATATTCTACAAGAATATGAAGAGATATTTAGGATAGACCAAGCATTCCTAAAGTCAAAATGTTTGTTTGGCTAGTAGGTTATAGAAGAATTTTATCTTGGGATAACCTTATGAAAAAGGGTTTTCATGGTCCCTCACAATGTGTTCTATGTAAAAAGGAGGAGGAGAGTATAGACCATCTCTTGGGACATTGCTCAATAGTCTGGAAACTATGGCAATGGATTCTTAATATGTTTGGTAAATGCATGGTGATAAATGGAAAAATTGAAGAATGGTTAAAGCAATGGCAGAGAAATTTTAAAAGTGAGGCTTTATAGAGAATCTAGGATATATCAAAAGATATAGTACTTTAGACTGTAAGGCTAGAAAGAAATAGAAGAATATTTAAAGAAAAGAAAAACAATTTAGAGGTAATGAAAAGGAAGATTTGTTTAGCTAGAGGAAGCTAAACCAACCCTATCAACTCAACCAATCCCTAATCTTGAAGTAGAGAACCTTGATAGATGAAGTCAAGTCATCAAATGGAATTATGATGTTGGGTACAGGAGAAACAAAAAGAAGAATATAAAGTGGAAACCACGAAAAGTGGAGTTAATCACATTGAATTTTGATGGAGCATTTAAATGAAATCTAGGTCCAGTAATAGGAAGAGGAATAATTAGAAATAATAGAGGAGAGATTTTGTCTCATTGCACTTTCAATAGCATATTTAAGACAAATAATGAGGTTGAAGCTTGGGCGGCTTTAGAACGGTTAAAATATGCAAACAAATAAAATGGAACAAAGTATGGATGGAAGGTGGTTCATTAATAGTAATAAATGCAATTTTGTGTATAAAATAGCAAGGTAAATATGTTTGCATATTGAAGTGTGTGGATGTCACTTATGGTAACAATAAAAGGTGGGAGATTGCTAAAAGCAAAATATACTACCTTTGTTGGTAACAATAAGAGTGTTGCCAACAAAGGTAGTATATTTTGCTTTTAGCAATCTCCCACCTTTAATATATATATATATGCTTGGAGGACTCTACAAGTGTGGAAGTGTATGGCTGAAGCGTCAAATATCTTTTATGCTTTCAAAGGAATGATAAGGGGGATGTAGAGAGAAAGGAGTATTTGAAATGGGAGAAGGACAATATTTCTTGAGAAATCCATTGAATTTAAGAGAGAGGGAGAGCTAGATTAACTAAATCAGATGTTTGTTTATTGAGGGCTAAAAATTCTCCATAAAAAAATGTAAATTACATCAATGGAGAAATGTGGAACTCTTTATCTGTATCTCACAATGAAGGTGTATTTCTTCATAATGATCCATATGGAAAGAATAATGAGAAGAGAGGTTCTTTTAGAAGTATGATGATGACACTAGTGTAGAAGCTATTGGGCATTATTATATATAGTTCATTACTTGTTAAGACTTTTATATAGATAAAATGGGGACCAATAACATACGAATCTAAAATGTCTTAAAGGCATAGAAAGGAACTTAAAAAATTTATAATAAATTTGTGAGAATTCTTTTTAAGTTATAGTAAAGACTATTGGTCAATCCTTAAAAAAATATATCCTTATATATTATAATATATAAAATTATAAATTTCATATATAAAAATAATAATTATGAAATTTTAATAAAATTATAAATAATTATCAATTAATTAATCATAAATCTTTTTCTTAAAAATTGAAAATACATTAGAAGATACCTTCCTTATAAATTAAACTTAAATATCTCCTAAATACTCATAAATCTATTTTTAAATTCATCATTTTTTAAAATAAATATTCAATAAAAATGCAATTTTTAAAAAATAACCTTCACATATGATTTTTTTTACAAAGACAATAATGTAACTTTATTTTCAATGAAATCAACCCCACAAGCATATATGGGTAACCCGGCATAAGATGGGAACCGCAGGTCGCTCGGGTTTCGTACCATCGTTGTCGGTCTAACACGAGGCTTACCAAAGTTTGAACCTAAGTCTCTACTTAATAAATGTCTAACCATACCTACACTTATCAATTCTCTAACCCTTGGAAATGTTTTTTTATTAGTAACCATTATAACAATAACACCATTACCTTTATACATGGAAATCGAATATATATAATACATGCACTTCACATGCATGGCATTTGATTGCTTTCCAAGGGTATGAAAGGTTTGTTAGAACAAAATTATTTTAAAGTAATATATGTTTACTTTTATATGTTTAAAAAACTGAGAATAGAACGTTACAAAATACAAAGACAAAAAGGCTTGGAGAAGGATTCAAGAAAACATGTGTCCAAGTCACAAGTCACACGGACCTAACCACTTTGGAATTATAGAACAAATTTCGGAAATTGGACCATATGAAATGTCATAATTTCGTTCATGCTTCTTTTTCAAATGCGTTACTTTTCTCTAATAGAGTTGGACACGGATGGAACTAGGTAAGACGAGTATATTTATTAATTGAGTTGAAAATGGATAGAATTAGTTAAGATAAACACTCGCTACCCTATCTTCTTTTAAGTACCCTATCATCTTTTAAAGACGTCATGATTTAGACTTAGGTTTTCCTACAAATTTTAAAAACCTGTCCTTGTGTTGTCCTTGCAAACACTGGCATTATATTGTTATCATGTGATAGGTATGTATACCTATCAACTTTTATTCTTCTCGAAGTCGGTTGAAAAATAGGGTGGTTGAAGTTTAGATTTGTTTATGTGACAGTATTTCTTGAGAAAAGTTAGATGTAATTACTAAAAGTTTTAATTTAAAAAATTAAATAGATATTTTATTATAATAAAGTTATTGTTAATTATATCTATAACTTAAAATTATATAAATAAATTAGTATATATTAATAGTTAATTATGATATGATATGTTTATATTTAAAAAAAATTATATAACCTTCATATTTAGCTAATACATGTCTTTTTTAGCTGTAATGGTTTTTTCTCTATGATTGAATTAATAAAGATAAAACGATACCCCCAAGGGTTAGGTGGATTGGTAGTTGTTTGTTTGACCAGGCACTTACCAAGAAGAGACCTAAGTTCAAACCTTGGGGGCATGCATGTTTGTTTGCAAAGTAGTAGTTTGATCTGAATCCTTTGAGTGTGTGTCAGACCAACGATCATAGTACGAATCTCGAGAGATCAATAGTCCTTTCATACCGAGAGAAAATATTGCAAATTCAACTGAGTGTTCTTTATTCATGAGTGTGTAATATATAGGCACTAAGGTGCCAAAAAGATAATAATCACTTCTACCAAATCATCAACAAATGGCTAAAGTGGTGGTAGAAAATAATGCTTGTGCAATACAATAGTAGCATAAAGGATAAGATGCTAACTACACAAAAAGTGCAAGCTAGATTAACAAATCCTAACAAACCTTTCTAGAATGTCAACTAGTTGCCACCTAGTGAACTAGAAGTGTATGTGAGAACATGAAGGTTAGAAATGCCACAATTATCTGCAAGAAATGTAAACCTAGTTAGGAGAAAGAGACGTCATGTGAGTGAACATCAATCCTCATCATGCCTCCCCACAATAGAAGCATTGGACTTCAATGCTTTTAGAATAGAAGGAAAGTCATGAGACATCTGATGAGAAGAAATCCAGTGAGCCTAATACAAAACCTGCGCATGTCAAACCACAAGATAAGAAGTGGGAAAACCCTGGTGAGTCTTACGAGTCTTGGTGTCATAGACCTAATAAGAATCCAATGATGACTGAGAATCAAGAACCACATCAACAGGATGACTGATGTAGGTACAGTCTCCAATGTAGAATCATGATACAGCTTCAAAAGATCTACATTCACAACATCATGTATCCCAAGATGTGCAAAATATCAAGGTAAAAAGCATTCTCGGACACCTGCTGAAGGATAGTATAAGGCCCATAGTGAATCAATTTTATTTTGTTGTGTCTTGTCTAAAAAATATCGTTTATCTAAGCCTAATCAAACCTTGTCACCAACCTGAAAAGGATGAGGAATTTGATGTAAATCCATGGCTTGTTTTTGTTGTTGTTGTCTCTTTTACAAAATCTAAATCACCTTGAATTGAATATTATGAAAATATTAAATGAAAGAGTGAGCCTTGTATTGCTCCTTCTGAACATGAGTGGTGATAGGAGAAGTCAAAGATAAGGGTAACTCATAAGGAGCCAATGACTAAAAATATAAACAAACCTCAAATAGAGAATACCTTGTATAAGAATGAACTTCCCTATTGTATGCATGCTCAATATGGATAAGACTCAAGTCACACTTGGCTTGTGAAGCATGATGATAGAATTGTAAACTCTACACAAAGGTATGATTCACCACTTTGGTCTACCCATCATACTGGGGATGATAAGCAATGGAAAATTTGAGAGAAACCTTCAAATATTTCCACAAAGAGCACCAAAAGTGACCCACAATATGTGAATCATGATCCAACACAATGTTGGTGGGAAGACCAAAGGATCGCCATATGCATTCAAAGAGCAATTAGGATAAGTTCGGTGTAAAACAAGTCTTGTGACAAGGAAGAAACCTAGCCATCTTGTTGAATCTATCAGCAACAACAAAGACACAATAATATTGTTGCACTATTATGGGAAAACCATTAAGTAATTCCATGGAAATGCTTTCCCAAGGATGAGAAGGAATAGGCAAAGGAATGCCTAAGCCAAATTTCTTGTTAGCAGGCTTAAATTGACAACAAATAACACAATCTCAAAAATATCAAAACATCCCTCTGCATATGTGGTCAATAGAAGAATCACTACAAATGATGAAGTGTTTTATGCTTACCATTGTGACTACCATTGATTGTAGAATGAGCTTCCTTAAGAAGAGACACGCTAGGCTCACGAGGAACATAGGCCTTGTCCAATTTGTACAGAAGCTCATCCTTGATATGAAAGTATTGGAAAGGATGCAAATTGGAATAAGTAGGGTGACTCACTTGCTGAAATATATTTCCAAAATCGAGATCTTGAGAATATTGAGATGGCCAAGCTTGAAAACCCAAATGTGAAGTGGTCACTATTGTCAAGGCATGAGCAACAAGAGGCCTACCCAAACAATCTGCCATAGAATTACTCTTCCCCTTTTTGTACTTGATGACCAAGTAAAATTGTTGAAGATAAGAGGCCCACTTCATATGTCGAGCTTCTTCAATTTTGTTTTGGGATTGAAGGAATTTGAGGGGCATATGATCAATGTGAACAATTATTTCTTTCCCCAAAAGGTAGTGTCTCCAGTACTTAATAGCTTGAACTAAGGCATACAACTCCTTGTCATATATAGAATAGTTCAACTTTACAACAAAAAATATTTCAGAATGGTAAGCTACTAGATGACCATTTTGTTTGAGGATAACATCTAAAGTAACTTGAGAAGCATCTATCTCAATCTCAAAAGGTTGAGAGAGATTAGGTAAAGCAAGCACAGGTGTTGCACAAAGTTTATTTTTCAAAATCTCAAAGGTAACTTCCTATTTCTTTCCCCATTGAAAGGGCACCTTAGCCTTGGTTAAGTAGTGCAATGAAGCTGCAATAGTGGAATATTGAAGGAGACCTTGTAATAGAAATTTGCAAGTTCTAGAAAACTCCTTAACTCGGTGAGAGTAGTAGGAGGGGGCCACTTAAGTAAGACTTCTACTTTAGTGGGATCTACCTGAATTCCACACTCACTAATCACAAAACCAAGGTAAGAGATGGAAGTGTTGCCAAAAGAGCACTTGGTGAGGTTGGCATATAACCGATTCCTATGAAGGATGTCAAGTACTTGCTTAATATGATCAAGGTGTTCCTCCCAAGTAGATGAGAAAATTAATATATCATCAAGATATATTATCACAAATTTTTCAAAAACATCATGAAAACCTCATTCATCAGTCTCATGAAAGTAACAGGAACATTGGTAAGACTGAAGGGCATGACCAGCCACTCAAAAAGATCCATCTTCATCTTAAAAGTCATCTTCCATGTATCTTTTGCCTGTATATGCACTTGGTGATATCCACTCTTAAGATATATCTTAGAAAATAATTTTACTCCTTGGAGCTGATCTAAGAGATCATCTATGCAAGGAAGTGGATATCTATTCTTAATAGAAATTTTAATCAAAGCTCAAAAATTGATACACAACCGCCAAGTACCATCCTTTTTAAGAACCAACAAGATTGGTGATGCACAAGGTGAAGTACTTGGTTTAATGAAACCCTTTGACAACAAATCTTCTATTTGTCTTTTGATTTCTTCATTTTGTAATATAGATTGTCAATACATGGGTGCATTAGGAAGTGAAGCAACAAGCACTTTAAGCAAGGTAAATTTTGAGTATATTTTACAATTTGTTTCCCTTAAATGAAATAACTCCTAGATAATTACAAGCAATAATACTGATGTCAATCTATTGGAGAGCAGATTAACAAATTTTCTTCACAATTTTCGATATTTGTTGGTGTGAAAGAAAAAATTAAAGTCTTGGAAAATGCTTGCAATTGTAGATATTAATTCTAATAATAAGGTTTAAAATTTGCTTTTAAATTATTAATTTTTAAATAACTTAATTAATAAAAAGAATATTTACTAATCAATATGATTAATTAAAATTAATTAAGCTATTATTAAAATAAATAAATAATTAAAAACAAAAACCTTAGTATAGAATTTAATCTAATTTGAAACTGCAAAGTTTTAACCTTTTAAAATTTTGACAACATATCTTTGTGGAAAGAGCGCCCACAAACCTGTCGTACACCCAAATCTATAAAGCATGCTTGGAACAACGTGTAATGGTTGCATAGGATCGCGTAAATCAAGTTGGGGACTGGAAATAGTTGCACACCTTTTGAGGCACATTCTAATAGATATTTTTTGAGCAACCTCTTGTTGCTCAGGTATTGTAGGTACGAAAACACCTATATCAGGTGTTAGGGCATTACGCAAGCGCCTGACAATGTGTCAGGCATGGTTGCATGTGCGCGTGCCTAGTCTTGATAATAGGTTGCAACCTATCAAGCAATTCCTAAAAATAGGCATGATAGTCTGTCAAGCAATGCCTGACACAAGCACGATAATCTGTCAGGCAGTGCCTAGTGCAACGCTGGCAAGCTATGCTTGTAATAGTCAGTCACTTGATGCGTTAGTCGACAACCACGTAACGTCACCAAAAAGCATCGGTTGAATAGCATTGAAATTCAACAATAGTTCATTGGTTGGGCACCTATCGATAGGGCACATCGATCGAAGTGCCACCGATCACTAACAAGCTTAGTGTGAGGGCACAAAATATTTTTTAAATAATATTTATATATTATTATAATCCAAAATAGTAAGGTCCAACCTTAGCTTAACTTTGAAATTATCTAAATTGCTCCAAACTAATCCAAAATCTGCCAAATTTGACATAAACTCATGCAACAAAAATTGGAAAAGTAGTATTCATCCATGCTTAGCAAATCCTAAGATCTAATCAACACACGACTGGCTTTTGGAAGGCAACACCAGATCCAGTCGATACACAACCGATGTTGGTAACTAACCCAATCTATAAACTCCTAATTAACAGGTGCTCAGGTGCTCTCAAAAGGATATCACCATAACTAAAATCAAGACCTACCAAAGGATTATTGTAAAAATAACATACGAGGTTGGATCTTCCTATAATGCCTAAGAATACGAAGGAAGTTGGAACGAGAGGTTTGATTTTGGAGAGCCTTCCTTCGACGAATGGTCTTCATATGACGAAGTGTCTTCTAAATCCAAGTCCTAGCCCTCAGGAGAAACAGTTTGCAAGGACAACAAACTTACTCTCAAAAAAATTTCTTCCTTTTCTCCTCAACTCACAAGACTAGTGGAAAAGAACTAGGGCTTTAATACCAGTGAAAATGTTGCAAATCCAACTGAGTGTTCTTTATTCATGAGTGTGCAATATATAGGCACTAAGGTAGCAAAGATACAATAACCATTTCCACCAAATCATCAATGAATGGCTAAAGTAGTGGCAAAAAATAATGATCATACAATACAATAATAGCATAAAGGATAATATGCTAACTACACAAAATATGCAAGCTATCTTAACTTAACAAATCCTAATAAACCCTTCTAGAATACCAATTAGTTGTCACCTAGTGAGCTAGAAGTGTACATGAGAATATGAGGGCTCACATTATACTTATATTCAAAAAATAAACTATGCAAGAAATGAAACCTAGCTAGGAGAAAGAGGGGTCATGTGAGTGAACATCAATCCTCATCATCGGGTCAATAATAACAAGGTGGCATAGGCTTTTTGGGAGTAGTCCCTGTGGTTTGAACCCTGCACTTGGCAGTTACTAAAAATATTGTGGATGTAACCAACTCCCCTATGTATCCCAAAAAAATAAAGATAAAATGACAATTATTGTTCCAAAGATTTATTAAAACTATCCATATATTTAAGCAATATTTTTTTTATATATTGTTGGTTATTAGTAGACTTCTCATAGGAATAGCACAAGCAATATGGCCATGTAGACCATTTGGTTGATAATTATAATTCAAATTATGGTAAACACAATTTAGGGGGCAACAATTATTGGGCATTGTCCATACTTAATATTTTAATACCTTGTATTGATTGGTCACTTCTTAGAATTTCAAATTTTGGAAGGATGCAAAACAGTGCAATCAGTTCATCGATGCCTTTCAAAACCCCTCAAATTTTAGATAAGTTCAAGACAAGTATCAATTTTCTCTACTTGTGTCGATGGGTTCAAGAGTGATATGTTAGCAAAATGGCTTTATTGTCTCATAAGAGCAAAGCACTCGAGGTCAGCTAGCAAATCACTAGTAAAGATAGGCAATTCACTTACTTTCTAAGGTGAATTGCTCACAAATATATGAAGGGGTAAAAAAGAGCATGAATTTTGAGGAGAATCTTTGAAGAGTGATATTTTGACATATAATAATGCCATAACTGATTTGGAAACCTTCTATGCATTTTAGAGGCATGTAACATTTAGAAGTGCATCATTTTGTTAGAGATACCTTCAATTTTTACTATTACTAGGATTTATAGTTTCTCACCCTAGATAACTCAAGGATAAACTTCTACTTTAAATATAAGCCATGGGATCCATTGTAAACATATTTTGGCCATGATAATTTAGAGCTACACTTTGTGAAACTCGTGTTGTGCTTTGTAACTCATGAAATTGGAAGGAAATTGATATCTCTTGATTTTCATTAGTGGCACTACCCTACTAGATCATATAATGCACGATGATTGAGACATATTATTTTTTCCCATTCTATCATTCACCTTACCATTTCATAATATTTAAATGGGAACATGTTTTTGTTGGATTTTTAACCCTTACTACCACAAAATATCATAGGTTATCTCACAATATCACACAGGTCCTAAATATAAAATAGCCATAATAATAAAGGTCAATTTAATAATATGATGAGTATAATAATATGAGCAAATTAATATGTATATCAAGGCTTATAATAAATCAAATAACATTCATTTATATATTGAACTATGGATGTAAATAGTCTAAATCATTCATGAACTATGCATGAAGAACACTTAGAATATTAAAAGCTCAAAATGTATACAAGCTTTATTACTTCTCTACTTCTTACAATATAATAATAAGATCTCTAAATTGTATTTGATATCTTTCCTATGGAGCATTATCTCCATAATATAGTTGTAGTAATGTGACTCTTCAAGTACTTGACTATTTTTCTCCATATGCCAAGTCTCATGACTCTTGGCTTATCAACTTGTCACTTGTATACTTGATGGACACTCAACTCTACAACACTTGCACACAACTACATGGCTCTTGGAATCCTACATGCACTCCTAATCTTGGATACTTGTACACATCCTCACATAACATAGTTATACTCTTATATACAAGACACTTGTGTACATTCTCTCTTACATGACACTTGTGCATTTCTAGCACATTGACCCTTACATGACACTTGTGCATTTCCTGCTCATTTAACCTTACATGACACTTGTGCATTTCTTGCACATTCACACTTACATAAAAGGGAAAATATAACTCACACTCTAAACTATAGACTCAACCCTAATCTATTACATATTTATAAATTTACCATGAAGGTACCATGGGGGTATATTAGCATGTATCAAATAATGTAATATATCTCAACATTTTTTACTTAGATTCTCATGTGTTGATTGATCACACCATTCCTTGTTATGGTTATGGTCATATTTTCATTTAATCCCTTTGCACCCTAAATTTACAAAATCACTTTCCATCCATTTTAATTTTTGTATTACTTTTCACATTTTAATTTAACCCAATTAGATTAGTTTAGATTAGAATTTAACAAGGATAATGAGAAACTAACCTAAATATGAAGGTTGGAAGAGGCATAGACCCTTCCATCTAATATTATTAAAACTAGAATTGAGATACATTAGAAATCACACAATTACCTGATTCAACATAGTTTTTGGCATGATTGGTGGAACCCTAGTGCTTTAGCTCATAATTTGACTAAATATTTTATTTTAGTACCAAATTTGTAATTCACCACCGGTGGAGCAATTGGATTAAAATTTAAGGATTTTTCCAAGTTTATACACATGTAGCGATTTGTTATAAATCTAGAATGATTCGCTCAACTTCAACCAATCACTTGAAAATCGTCTTAAGTCCATTTTGGGGACCAATTCGCTCCATATTGCTAGTGATTCACTCAAATTTGTTAACCTTGCACAACTTGAATCCAAAGTGATTCAATGAGATCAAGGACTTGACTTATCAAACCCAGTCTCAAAATTGATCTTGTAATTCACATTTTTTTCACTATTTATGATTGATTTTGTAAGTGCTTTGCAAATGGAGACTCTGTTATAAACTTTAGAATCTTAATTTTTTTGCAAAGCAAGTAATCAAAACAAAATAAAATAAGAGACCTCAAATTTGACACCAATTTTATATCTACCATAGGTAGAAAGCATTTAGCTCAAATTCAAAAAACAAATTACAAAAGATCAAATCAGTTGGCAATTGGCTTCATGCAATAATTGATTCACTCCAAAATAGTGACTTCTTCAAGTTGAATTTGAAGAGCAATTCCCTTAGATTCTATGAAGTGATTTTCTCGGAAAGACAAGTTCTTTCTAACTCTTATAATATAGTTTGCTTTAGGATCAAAGTGATCTGCTTGGTTCTTTGATTTTCAAAATTTTCAAAGTTTAACTTTTGCTAGCAATTTGTTGAGTGTGTTAGCAATTTGTTCTAATTTGCTAGCAAATAGTTCTTTAGACCAATTTTATAGTTTTTCAAATTTTGACCCTAAAACTTTGTCCATGTAGGTACATATGCATGTAAGGACTTATGAATATGCACTCAAGAGCCCAAATATCAGGTAAAGAACATCAATTATAGGAGCTAATAATATACGAATGAAAGAATGTGAAAGGAAAAAGGAAGGAATAAATCATTGCATGGGTACATCAAAGAATATTCTTATTTTTAATCCTACTTCCTTAAAATATAAAATTCCAATGTTCAATCCTGTCAATCAAAGCCTTACATCCCAAGAAATCAATTTTCTTGGTTAGCAAATGAGTTAGTCGTTTACTCTCACAAATCAAACTTGGGAAATTACTAGCCCTGACTTGACCCATAAAAATCCTCTTTATAGAATAAAATTTTATCTATATAACCCCATGAATAACCCATCCTTGCAATCTATCATATGCAATTAATGCAAACCAACCTCTATCACCTAGTGCTCATATCACACCTCCTACTAGTATGGATTCATCTCAAAGTACACCTATATTTAGCTTGTTTAATACATATAATCTTCCTCCTAGAAAATTATTATCTATAAATGTATGATCTTTAAGAAAAATATTTCCTAATCATATCTAGGGCTTTGGGGATCCAAGGTACCCATGGAAATCCCCAAGGGAAAATGTCACCTCCAACTAGTTAGATACAACAAGACACACAACAACACCCACACCCTTCAAACCAACAAGTTCCTCCATAAGGGTTGCAATTCCCTCCATCCCTAAACATGAAAGCTCCTCCAAATCTATATTAGAATCCACCACCCCTTCTTTATGAATACAAAATCCTCCTTATCCACCATCTTACAATTCTACATACCATTACCCTCAAATACCTCTATACCTAACTCAAGGTTATGCATTATTTCCTTATCCACTAAAACAACGATATGGTTAACATCTTCCTCCATAGAATAATCTAGTATTGCAAGCTCTAGGTCTTCAAGTGGACCTATAAAGAGTCATTGAATCTAGGATATTATTCTCATATCCCATCTATTGCTCTAAAAGCATTACCTATCTTTGGTGGGAGCAAGAATAAGACAATATATGATCACCTCAATGAATTATCTATGCTCAAATTAATTTACCATATTTAGGAGGAGGACATTATGGTATGCTTGCTAATTTATTTTTTGTTTAACAAAGTCATATTGTAGTGTATAGGCTTGTTTAATAATTATGTTGCTAGTTAGACATCAACTATAAAAAATTTCATGCATAAATTTAGCAATATAGGTAATGAATATTTGATTTTGCTTTAATTGAACGTGATACAAATACATCCTCAAGAAAATATACATGATTACATTACTAAATTCTTGATGACCTTAAATTTTAATTTTGCAAAATGTTAGGTCAAATGAAGAACATGCATTGTCATACTATATCAAATGTTTAGAATTTAACTTGGATTTTATGATTTGTAATGCTAACAAAAATAATCTAGTTACAAGATTCAAATAAGTAGATCATGTTGATGATGTCCTAATTAGGGTAGGATAGTTACCAACTATCCTATCTATGGCCTATGTTTCCCTTGTTATCTAGAATTTTCCAATCCCTAGACCTACACCTTCCATAGTGCTCATTATAAAGACCTAATAAGCTAGTAACCCAATACCTTATCCATACAATGTTATACACCCTAGCCAAAATTCAACTTTAATTTTTGTCTTTCATCCATAATTGCTAGTCCTTCCTACTCAATAAATATCTAATGATGTTACATCTACCAATTTTGAGATGAGGGAAATGTTGGAAGTAATAAGAACTATGATAAGTTAGAATAGCATTGAAAAGAGGAAATTACAATAGCCTCAAAATTGACAACCTCAAAAGACCCCCTACCTCACTAAATATTAAATTCCTTCACAAGGTGCCAATTATGATGCTAATCAAGCTCAGAACAACATTGTAAATTCTAATATAAATATCAATTCATTATGGTTTTTCCCATGTAATGCAAGGCATGATCCTACAAATTGTGCAATAGCCATTAGATATTCCTAAACTAATCAATATGACCAAAAATGTCAGGTGGAACAAGTTATCATATTGGGTCAAATGGAACGTATGGTGAATCAACATGCTTACCAATAACCTCAAACACAACAAAATTCTTGCCTTGACTAAGACCAACAATACAATCTTTGCTAATTTTAGTGTTGTTGAAACAGATTAAGATTTCACATTTGAGGATGATGCTACATGTGCAAGTCAATAAGGATTTAGGACCAAGGGCAAGAGGAAAACATCAAAGGAACAAACCTTAGCCTAAAAATAGGATAAAGCAAACAAAGACATTATAGTGCTTTGGAGAGGGAGACCATCATTTTACTTGAAAGATAAGAGGTAGATAGCTACACAATAAGAACATTTTTGGAAGAGTGTTATAGATACAACCTAAACAAATATGTAGGCTAGTAAGGACAAGTAGATGAATAAGGGAAAAAATAAGAAACTAAAATGAAGAATATAGATGGAATGAATAAGTTCACAAAAAATAGGAGTGATAAGGATAAGGATCATATGGAAAAAGAGATAGAGCGACATCACATATATCCTTCTCTCACTAGCAAATAATGTGCAATGGCTACTAGGTAGTTTAGAAAATTTACTATGTGCATTGAAAGTGGCTTAGTAAACTTTAGATTTAACATTGCTAAAGAAATGAAGAAAAATCCTTCTAAAGTGAGTATGTTGGAGGCACTAACTCTTCTCAGTAAATGATATCTACTTTAGGAGGCTCTAAAAGAGCAAGAAAAAAGCTATATAAAAAATGAAAAACCAAAGACTATCCAAACCAACATACTTGAACAATAGAACCTGATATCAGAGCATCCATCTCATAGCTAAGTCAATGTAATAGATGTATTGAATGATCCAAATCCTAAAATGCTAAATCTACCATTGTTCTATATGACTCTAAAAATTATAATTTATTTATTGAGAAGTTGCATAGTAGATTTAGGGACAACAATAACTATGATGCTAAATGTGGTCTATGAAGAAATGAAGTTAGCTTACACCAAAACCACTAGGCATCCAATCCAAATGGAGGGTGCCTAAGTAAATATTATAGGAGTTCTGAAATATTTTATCATGACTTTAACGAAACATCCCAAATTGGTAGTTTTGCAGGAGGCAATAATGGTAGACCTTCCCCTATATTTTGGCATGTTATTTTCTAGAGAATGAACATGTAAGCTTTGTAAGGATAAATATTTGGTGGTGGATTATACTCACATGAAGGTTCCTAGATATGAGAATATGATCCAAATTGAAAATGAACCTCCATACAAGTAATTGTTGTATGAACTATATAAGGATGTCATAGTGAATTAGAATTAGCTCCTAAAATTCATAAATTATGGACCACAATATAACCAAATGCCTAAGATAGACATCATAATCAATGCACTTCAAGATGAAGAAGATCTATAGGTCCATTTTGAAAAGACCAAGCTTGGGAATCACCTCATATTAGAAGAGCCATCTAAAATCCTAGCTTTGACAAACCAATAATCGCAAGGGTCTAACAAGACATGGCTAATACATTTTGACAATGCTAGTACTAGGAATGGGGTAGGCACTAGCATCTAGTGCATCAATCCATAAGGTGCATAAACAAATTTTGAATATCAATTATTATTCAATTGCACAAATAATATGGTTAAATATGATGAATTGTGCACTAGCATGAGGAAAGTGAGAAAAATGGAGATTATGAACCTAAAAGTATTTGGTGACTTTGAACTAGTCATAAATTAGAATAATATCCAATGTGACACTCAGAATAAATATTTGATTTAATACAAACACTAGGTTTGGGGTCTATTAGAAAGTTTCAACACTTATAAGATCAAAGCAACACTTAGAGATTTGAATACTTAGGTAGGTAAACTAGTAGCACAATCAGTAATATTTGATCCCACCGATTAAATTTGGAATAAACCAAAGAAACTAGAAGTGGTGTTTAGGTCAAATGTTCTTGATAATTTTGACCACTAGCAGGTCTTCAACAATCAAGAGTAGATCATCAAGGTCCTAACCAAAGAATCTCAACATGTTGAAGATAAAAATGAATATGGGGATGATATCAAAGGTGAGTTATTCCAAATGAAAACAAACCAACTACTCAAGAGGTTAATTACTCTGCAAATTTTGTTCAATATAGACAACAATGTGAATAAATTGAGTATCAAGGTGAAAACCTCTTCTTACAACCATGTTGAAGTCGCTAAAGCAAATAACTTACTACTCAAGAAGGAATGCACTAAGGAAGAATTTGGTCTATTCAAGAAGCTATGTGGTAAATATGAAGATATTATTGTTTGGTCTTATGAAGATCTCAAAGTTTATAACTAAAATATCATAGAACATACTATTGAGCTATAAATAGGTGCAAAGCCTTTCTAGTAGAAACAACAACTAATAAACCCAAAAATTGAGGTGGTGATGAAGAAAGAGCTCCTCAAACTCTTATAAGATAAAATTATTTTTTTGATTAAGCATTCCACTTGGGTGGCTAATTTGGTCCCAAATCATAAAAACAATAGTGACATAACACTATGCATCAACTTTAGAAGCCTTAACAAAGCATTACTAGAGGATAAATATTCCCTACCTTCTACAAAAAATATCTTATAGAAAGTGGTCAGGTCATAGATGTTGTTACTTCTAGATGTTTATCAGGGTATAACCAAATTTAGTTTAAAGTTGATGATCAACATAAAACAACCTTCACCACCAAATGGGGAACCTTTGCCTATTAAAGAATTATGTTTAGGCTATCAAACATAGGAGCAACCTTCCAATTTGCTATGAAAATTACATTCATAAAACCAATCGGTGAGATACTCCTCATATACCTTGATGATTTGACTATGTATTTAAAGGATAGGAATAACCATATTGAACACCTAAAGTTTGTCTTCCAGAGGCACAGGGAATATGGCATCTCACTCAATTCTAGGATGTCCAACTTTATTATCTATAAAGGTAAGCTATTAGATCATTTGGTATCAAAATATAGTTTAGCCATAGACCTAGATAGGATAAATGTAATTCAAGACATTCCCCTATCCACATTATGTAAAGGAATCTAGTTCCTTTTAGGTAAAATCCAGTTTATTACTAAGTTCATAAAAAATCTACACAACTGGTTAGACCAATCACCAAAATATTGGAAATGAATGGTACCCTAACCTAGACTGATGAAGGTAGAAAATCCTTCGAGGATATAAAATATTCCATCAAAAGAGTCCCAATCCTAGTTAATCCTAATTTCTCTAAAGATTCTAGGCTCTATGTGTTCAAGACAAATGAGAGCATTATTATATTTATAACATAAAAAATGACAAGGATGAAGAACACCCCATCTCATTCATGAATTAGGTCCTTCATAACTATGAAGAGAGATATACCTCTATTAAAAAACAAGTGTATGCTATTATGAAGGTACTCAAAATGTTTAGATATTATTTTCATATAGCAATACCACCATATTCATAGTTCACATCAATTCCAATTTGTTGTACTTCATGATGAATTAGGAAAAAGAGATCTAGATGGATAAATAAGATTTACGAATTTGATATAGATATCAAACCCACCAAGCTCATAAAGGTAGGTCCTTATGTGAAAACTTGGCAATGTTTATTCTAAATGATCAAATTGCCATGGTAGAAAAAATAGAGCTTGATGATCAAATAGGATGGATGGGAGAAATTTGTGAGTATGTGGCAACTAGACAAGGCCTAGAAGGATTGATGCCAAAGGAAAGGTCCTTATTCAAGAAAAAATTAATACATTAAAAATAGATTGTAGTGTTCTATTCAGACAAGGATATAATGGTGTCTTGTTGAGTGTGTTAAAGAGGAATGAACATAATCCTTGATCAAGGATTATCATGATGAGGGATGATATCATTCTATAGTAACCATGACACATAAAATCCTAAGAGTATATTGTTATTGACCCATTGTATTCTTTAATTGTTTCCAATGGTTAACAAATGTAAATTTTGTTGTATGTTTATGGGAAAGAGAAGAAAAAAACCAATTCTCCTCAAGATTGTCATTTTTAAGGAGAAGTACTTTGTTTAGTTAGGGCATGGGAGGATCCTCGATGCAATAAAATACTTCATGAAGTGGGGCAAAGTATTACCTATCAATTCAACTAATGAAGTAGTCATCTAGCTACTACAGGATATCATAACCAAATTTGGGACATCATCCACAATAGTCATTGATAGTACCACATATTTGAAATAAGATAAAGTGATGAAGTTTTCCCTATAATATATGCTCTTGCTCAAAACATCCTTAAATTACTATCGTCGGGGTAATGGACTCATAGAATCCACAAATAAAAACATAGTGAGGATCCTAAAGAAAATAATTATCAAATTATAAAGTGATTGGCATACCAAACCATAGAAAACACTTGGAACAAATCAAATGACACCTAAAGCCTCTACAATATCATATCCTTATTAGTTGATCCACAACATTGAGGTTGTGTTGGAACTTGTTTTTCTCTCACGATAGTTGGAGCTAGAAGACACCAATGTTGAACTAATGCAAGAAATGCTAAAATTTGTTTTGGTCCTAGAAGAAAAAAATATAGAAGGCATTCAAAAGTATGGTTCAACATGAAGAGGTACTAAAATGGTGGTTTGATAAGCAATCCATCAAAATAAATTTGCAGGGAAGGTGACTTAGTATTCAAGTGGGATGAAGACAAAGCTAATCCAGGTGGTTACCAAAATTTTGATTTCATTTAGAGTAGACCCTATCAAATTCTCCATATTATGGGTCTGCATGCTTACAAGCTTACCACCGTGGATGGACGAACATTGTCAATTTCAATGAATGGGTAAAATATCTGACCCATGTAGTAAAAAAATTGGCCAAAATAAAATGCAAATATGTACTATTAAAATATATATATATATATATATATATATATATATATATATATATATATATATATATATATATATATATATTATTTTGGGTTAATATATTTGGATTCTATCACCACTTCATATCTCCCTTTCTTCTACAAATCCTTGTTTATAATATTCCTTTTCTACACTAAAATTTTCTTCCCAAAATGTTAAAATTGGTTTTAATTATGATATGACATCATTCTTATTAAAAAAAGAAACAAAGTGGTAAACCCATGAGCAAATCACTCACCTAATCAAGAAAATCACTCACAAGGAGAAGCACAATGCTCAGTGAAAGGCCCTATCCATGTGCCTATCGGTTGAGTAGGTAAATCATCCCCCATTGGGTCGAATTTTCCTACCCAATTCATTTATGATAGCATGACTAGATTGAGGATATAAAATACCCTAACCTTCCAAACCTACCTTCACTCTCATTTTGAGATCCCTCCACTATAAATCATGCCCCCTGAAGCTTTTGTCCTCACCTATATGAACTACATTCTACTATAATTACACTCATCATTTTTGCATTCTCCTATTATTTCTATCAAACCATATGCTCTAGCCACTATGAACTGTACCTTTCTCATAACTGCTTTAAAGCCTTCCTCCTAGTCTATTCATAGTGACCCAAGTGAATTGCATAAACCACCTCATAGACTAAGGTAAAAAGAATCCTATAGTCCCTTTTGTCTTGAAATACCTACACTAACAACTGACAGGGTCAATCCCTATTAGGGATCCCCACATGCACCAGTTTGTCCTTAATAATAAAAAGGAGATTCTTCAAAGAAAATCACATAAGGAAAATTTGCTTGAAGTGATCCATTACACAAAGCAACCATCAAATCTATAATTAGGTAGTGATTCTCTAGCATATCTTGGCAAGTCGCCCAAACATAGCAAAAACATAGGCAAATAGTAGTTCACTAGATACTTCAGGTAAATCACTTGACTAGACTTTACAAGATGCCCAAAATTTTAAAAATTCCCTTAGTTACCTTTACCTAAGCAAATCACTCAATATTAAAAGTGAATTGCCTAAAATATCCCTTTTTCTAGATAGTGAATCACTCACCTTAACTAATTGATCACTTGAGTTAGAAAAGATCCCAACTCCCTTCTAAAGTATCGAATCACTTTGTCCTTCAAGTGAATCACTCGCTAGGTCAAGTTAACCACTCCCTGGACTAAAGTTTCGTGAATACTATTCACATTCCCCAAATTTTATCCTCTTTTAATTTTGGCCACCATGGATTCTTGTTTTGTCAATACCAGAAACAAACCTTGTGTCTTTGCCCTCCACTACTACCACCCCACCTACATCTACTCCACCTTCACCAATATTTATATTTTCATAAGAAGTATAATAATACAAAGATAAGGGGAAGAAGAAAATGGTCAAAAGAAAGAGATTGTCCTCCACTCCTCCTTTAAGGCCTTAAAATCTCTTTTATGATCCTTACAAGATGATCAAGGAAGGAAAGTTTAAAAAAATCATATGTTAAGAAAGGAAAGAATCTCTAACGAGGTATAACCTTAGTCCTCAAACATATTCTTGGATCATAAGTAGGATACAAACATCGAGCCTAGCCATGAATCTAGTCCCCTAAGGATGAAATTATCCCAAGCTTGTAGAGTTGTTCGTAGAAAGATATGACCCTACAAGAACAAGTATCAAGTTGCCTTGATGGAATGATGAGTATTTGTACATCAAATAAGGGGACATTAGAAGGATGCTATAAGAAACTAATGACTTGACCATGTAGGCCTCTTACAACCCCAAGACTCAAAGGTACTTCTACATTAAATAAAACACAATCTAGTGGCAAGAATTTCTAATCCCTCACGTTGAGAAACCTAACAAGGCTATCAACTTTAGCATTCCACTATAGTTGGAACTCTCTAAGGATTATTTCTAGATGATGTTGTTAGGAATAGCCTCTATACTTAGGGAGAGGTCAGATGTAAAATTTTATGAGGAGTACAATTCCTACATGTAGTAGCAACATATCCAAGGCATTCCTAAATGGTTGATTGTGTTAGGTACATTGTATATCATATGGATAGTCAACTAAAGGAGTTTAAAAAGGAAAAGTATGTTCATGTATGCCTCCTATATGATTTGGTTAATCATGTATCAAAATAAAAAATAGTTTTTGACTTTATATTTGAATTATATGGGAGTATATGGGAACCCTTTTGGTGGTGTAATGCATTAATATACCTTGTCAAGAAGTAGGTATGGCTTACTACCACTTCTATTATGAAGTGTACAAGGTACTCCTGAGAAAAATGAGAGAAAAAGACACAAGGTTGTCATATGAAGTCTGAAAACCACTAAACTCATTATAATTACCTAACAAAGATGTCTATCTGGGGAGGAACAACTCTTTCATGTGCCTCTATAGATTCCATCCATACCCTTCAAGTTTACAATATTTGTGCCCAACTACATGTTTAATATCAAATATACTAGGCAACTAGATTACATAGACCTAAGGTATTTTAGGGCATAGAATAAAATAACCTTCTACCCACTTAAGTATCCCATCATGAAAATCACTTCTAAGCCACAAGCATTCTACCAAGTAATGGAGGAAAAACTAAGGGATATGGGTATATAGTAACTCAAAGACAAGTGATCCTATCATCTAATTGGATATTTTAGAGATAAGATAAATGCTAAGGGTTTAGATACCTTCCTCGTGTATGAGAAGAGGTATCATATAAATTATAAGGTTGACCCTAGTGAAGATCTAGATCTAACCACCCTAGGAAGCATGCATGGTTGTGAAGACAAACTACAAGGATGGTACAGTAATATGCATGAATGGCACTCCTACATCAAGTTAAATAATGAATTTGACCCAAATATCAATATGAATCATAAAAATTGAGGGCCTTGAGTAATTTAGGATATTTAGACCAAAATATCTTAACATGGTAGAATATGTAATATGAAATATGGACTTCAACAAGGCTAATACAATATGACACGTTCAATGATCAATTATCTATTAATTGGGATTGAAAACACCTTAGGAGTTCTAAGAGGATGATAATAGAAAGAGAAGCTTTAGATATCCCATAAATTTTATCAAGACTACATCATGCCCTTGAACCAAAATTTGTAATGTTTGTTATGCTAACAACACTAGCAATCATCAATTCTAGAGTACAAAAAATAGCTAGATAAGGGAATCAAAGGTTTAAAATATGTGGGTCCATGTTAAAGAATGTGGCAGTCACCCACGAGAAACAACAATAAGCAATGCAACTTGAGAAGGAATAAATCCCCTACGGAGGAACTCCTTCCTATTTGGGAATGGCTAGAGTCATCGCCACCACTCCATCCATCTCCACCACTCCATCCATCTCCACCTCCATTTTTCTCTCAATTTATCACACTTCTTTCTCTACTTTTGTTTCTTTTGTTCCTATTTCCAACTCTTCTACCACCCTTTCTTCGTCTAAACTTCCCTCACCTTCCACTAGTGCAGCTTATGGTTCTCTTGGAAGTATCTCATATCTAACTATCACCATCACTCCTAGAACCACTCTAATCACTTTATTTTTCTCACCATCCATCCATGTATCCACCATGTAACCATTAGTGCCATATGTATTTACCCCTTCACCACTGGTCTCTCCATATATATAAGGATTTCTACAACTAGGGTTAGGACCAGCCCGTTCCATACCCACAACCTTCATGCCAATATCCACTGAAATTGCTCCATTTCCATTTCATTCTAAAACCATTGCCCTCCATCCCAAGCTAGGCTACTCCTACTATATGCAATGACATCGTCCACTCCATCCACTATGATTGAGTCTACAAAAGCTCCCCAAAATATAGTTCTATTGTAAGTCCAAGTCAAGCCTTTATGTAAAAAAATATATATGAGCCAAGAAAATAAATATTCAAAAGTTATTTAATGCTCTCATAATGGAGTAAAAGAATTTGAATAAGAAATACAAACAACCAAGAAACAACACCTCCCAGTATCTAGTTTTATTGTAATCATAATTGGCATCTAGGGGATAATATAATTATCATGGAGGCAACAAAAAGTGACCCATCCAAGGCTACAACATCCCCTATATAATTTATTTTTAGGGTGTCTAAGCTAGATATGAGTCAAAAAAATACTTATCAAATTATTTAACTTACAAACTAGCTTTCCATTTGCATGACCATGAATTATAACCAACTATTATAAGGGATGAAGCAACAAAAAAATGAGTAGCTCAAGGTAAAAGTAGAACAAGTGAATGCTTAAAAGGAGTGAATCCAATAGGAAAATTAGGTACTAAACAAATATATATTTGAGAAAAGATCAAATAAAAAATTAAATTGAGGACCTCAAATCCTAGCTTGACAAGGCTGAGAAGAAGAAACAACTAGGGGATCTCTTGAAAAAGCGTGCATAGGGGAAGAGTTGGATAAAGGGACAAAGTGACAAAGAAAAAACCCAATAGGAGGACAAGGTGAAAGAATTGAAAGAATTCCAACAATTGAGCCTTCAATACTCAATGGGTCAAGTTTGTATTGGATAAATCATGGTAGAAGTAATAAAAACCTAGAGGTGCTTCCACTTTATAGCCACACAACCTAAATCAAGTGATAGAAATATTAAAATAGATCGAAGGACATTGGTTGTAAGGGAAAATTCCAAGAGGTACTCAAAATTCAATTTAAAGTGTTGACATCATAAGCATAACAGCTAGGGATAAACAAAAATAAATTGGTCAAGAAACTCAAGAAGATCCAGAGAGGTCTATAGATATGCAAAGACACATTAGCCTCTATGAAAATACTAGTGCTAGAAATGATTAAGAAAATTCTAGGGCTAGTTTTTATTGGATTGCCAAACATTTTTTTCCCATATTTTAAACTAATTAATGATGACATCATTGATGTAATGCTTGAAGAGTACAAGGAATGAGTTGATTTAGGATATGTAGTTAAAATTTACAAAAAGCTAGAGCCAATCTATGCCAAGATACAAGAACTCAAGAGGAATCATGATGTATTATTTGAAAACCCTAATGAAAATCTCACAAGAGAAGCTAAGGGCCTAGCCACCATTCAATTGTTAAAGTGAGGAATGGAATAATCAATCAGGTTTGCTTCAATAAAGAAGTTTAATGAGGATGCAAGCATACAAGTTATCCTAATGCAAGCTACATGTAGTTCTGGCTTGGGTGCCTAAGAAAATGAAATAAAACACTAAGCCAAATTAAAGGTTTTTTTCTTCTTATTTTTAGATGTGATTATCTAAAGATAAAATAGAGAAAATGTAAGCAAAAGTCAACATACAATCTAAACTACTTACAAAAAATTTAATAGAAATTGTACTTACCTGTCTTGGTGGTTGATGCAAATACATCGACTATGTTTGAGTTCAAACATAGCTTATGTATTTGCACCAACAATGAGAAGTTGAAGACAGCCTGATTGGTACAATCAAGCCCACTGTTTATATACAAAAATTAAAATTTGGAACCTTGGGGGTGGATGTTGTAATACTTATGGTAAATGTGTTGCCTTAAAGCTTTGTAACCAGTGAATTCATTAAAATGATAGAGACAAATTACTAGAGGGCAAAAACAGATATAAGGGCTATCAAGAATGATAAACGATGCATAAAGGAAGATTCGATAAGTTGGGTGTTGGGTTGTTAAGGAAACCTAGGGCTACATAGATGAATGACGAATACATTACCTAAAATAGTTACAAGTGTTATATTTGTTTTTGTAATAGATGAGAGACAAAGGGGCTTGAGGTCACGATACAATTATTTCGACCATTTAGATAAAAAAGCGTTGCCTAGACTAGGTATAAGCAATGGATTCGATTTCAATGGAAGAAAAATAAAATGATAAATCAACAAAGGTTATAGATCCCCATGGTGGATTCTCAAGGAATCTTAGAGGTAATTATCTATCCCGTAGACCTCCTAGGATGCCTACAAAAGCTAATAAAAATACTTAACAATACAAGAGATTGGTTAGAACAAAAATGGAAGACCGATGAGTGCATGCAAAACGCTAAATAAAAAAATGTTAATAATAATGAAGGATTGAAGAAAAATGAGATAATAATGTTATCACCAAATTTTGCAAATTAGAGGCATCTTCTTTCTCCCTTTGAAGCCCAAACAATTGCTTGAATATGACCTTGTGGAGAAGTTTTGATAGCAATTCAATATGTAGACAAGAACTCTCTCAAAATTTTGGCAGTGATTTGTTATTCCAAAAACATCATGATAATGTCCTCCTAAGGGGCCAATTTATAGAATTGGCTATTTTAGAAGTTTTCCAAAGGATAGGGGTGAGGTTGCGCTGACTTAGAGTTGACTGGGTTGACAGACTAAGAAAATTTAGATGTCCCTTGATTGGAGTTGGTTTGGGTAGGTAGAGGAATGTGGAGGAAATTCAGCCACCTTCCTCCTTGCATGCTAGTTGCCTATGACAATAGAGATGATGAGCAAAGCTAATCCTGCCCTGATTAGTTGTTGCAAGTAGGGCTGGAATGTTGGCTACTCATGAAACACAAATACATCACCTACACAAATACACAACCAATAAATTCACTTAGATAACAAATTCACAAGTTTGATAATTATAAGTCAAATTCGATGAGGGAGGTTGAAAACTTGAATTGGATGCGAATACGTTAGCTAGAAAGTGGATTCACTTGTTGGAAAATTTACTCTAAGATGGGAAATTTACTCTTGATGGGTTTTGGCTATAAATTCTAAGGTTGATGCAGTCATCATGGATGGGTTGACCATTCTATGCATTTGTAGTAAAATTGATCCAAGTTAGGTGATCATATTTTAGGTATCTACACCCCCAAAGTACACGTTCTAAAAATCGATAATGTCAAGATCACCATTTTAAGTGATGATCATGGTCGTTGGTTGAATTTTAAGATTTTTGATGTATAGTCATGATCCTAGCATTTTTTACACCTAGGGTTTGAACAACCTATTGCTTGGATTGACGATTGCAATTCTATCACTCCAAAAAGGATGAAATTTTGTCATTGGCTTCAAAAGAAACTGTTATTCATTTCTTCCACTATAAATACCCATTTTACATCCTCATTTCCTCACCATATTATCACCATACATTCACTTATTGATGATTATTATTGCTAGCATTGATCTCAAGCTTTTTTCCTCTATTGCTTTTGCAACATGTAACCCTCATGCTCTCTTTCTCTCTTGTCCTTATATGTACAACCAAAGCCATTGATTGCTGGATTGCTTCCTTCCACAGAGGAGGAGAGGACTCTCTACCAGGATTTGCAACCAAATATTATGAATTATCACTTGAGGATCGATTTCTAAAGCACGACATAGCATGTGCATATAATCTAGATGTAATCTCTCATTTCTTACTATGGTGACATAGCAAACAAGAGTGAATGAAAATTAGTATTTTGTCATAATTATTCTCTAAATAGTATGGTCCTTGATGTCCTAAGTGTCAAGTAATTTATTTAACTGCATTAGGATTAGCCCTAGCTTTCGTTTTTCTAAATGATCTTAGTGTAGGATAATCCTTTAATAAATTACTTCAATTTTTGCTTGAATTAGGGTAGCTTTAGCTCTAATTGTTAAATTACTATTTTACTATCTTGATTTTTAGCATTTTGGTTTATCTTATATTAATTTTTGTAATTGTATGAGATGTCCTCTTTTTTCCGCAAACAATATGTTGTTTTGAAAGTAAAGTGGTAGTGAGAATGTTGCAAAATCTATTTCTAGGAATTATAAATGATAGCCAATAGCACACAACTTTGTAACTTATTATAGGTTTTATAAAGAAAAACAAATACTTTAAAGATAAATTAAGGAGACATTATTTTTAAAATTGTGACAAAAGCTATTTGCCAGGTCTTCAACAAGTATTGTGTATGAAATGATGGGTTAAATCCATAAGAAGAGTGACTATGATGACTTCTCTCAAGACCATACAAGAATGGTCAAATACATAACTATAACTTTACACTTAAATTTATTATAATCATCCTTTTATATTAAGTATAAAATGCAATTTTTTAAACTAACTATGCTTTTTAAATAATAATAAAATAATTATTTTTATAACTTAAATTTAATAAAATTATAAAAATAAAAATATGATAAAAATATATTCATTAAAATATAAATTTTAAAAGCTAATTATAATATTATAAATATATTATTTGCTTACAAACATTTTAGAATATGTTAGTTTTATATATAAAAATGGAAACAAGCTATATATTAGACTGAGTTCACATGCATGGCATTTGATGATTTTTAAAAGTAATTTAATTAAGAAAATTAAAATAAAAATAAATATAATAAAATAATAAAAATAAAAATAAAATAATAATATTTTATTTTTATATGTTTAATAATTTATAATTTAATATTTTAAAATTCAAACTTTAAGTGTTTTTAAAGCTTTAAAAACTACACTATTAAATCACTTAAAAGTTTTAAAATAAAGATTAAAAAATTATAATAAAAAATATATATGGCATTTTATATGAAATGCGTCCAAGTCACATGCACAAATGCGGGCGTGAGTACCACATTGGGCTCCACTAACTTATCACAAATTTGTGATGCCGTCGTCGGAACTTGAACCATATCAAATGTCAGTATCTCACTGACATTCATATTTTTTCTTTAAATGCGTGGCTAGCATTATATGGTTATCATATGATAGGTATGTTCCCAACAAAGCTCTTATTCTTCTAGAAGTGTGTCCAAAAGTTGGGTGTGAATGCTATGTTATTTTTTCAAGAATACCTTATAGTACATAGAATAGAAATAATAAAGAAAAAACCAATAGCTGAAATAATTCTTGGTTAACACAAAGTAATAGGTTACATTTACAGTCATTTTCTACTATCAAGCAAGGTTCGAATATTGGGTTACCATTATAATCCCTGCGGCGTCTCATTTACGTTAACCCAGCCTGAGATGGCAATAGCTGATCGCTCGGGATTCGTACCGTTATCATCGGTCTAGGGCACACTCAAAAGATTCAAATCAAACTATTACCTTTGCAAAAGGTTAGCTTTCCGTTAAGGTTTGAACCTAGGTCCTTTTTTCTTTAAGATTTGGTTATTGTGAGAAACCCTTATGACCCACGTACAGGGCTAAGCAGTCTCCTCCCAACCATGACCCCTCGTAAAGTCGAAAGCTATACTTGTTAATAAGGAATTTACCATGACCGCTCGTAAAGCCAAGAGTTATACTTATCAATAAAGAATTTAACACAAAGCCACCACACACTCATCCTCTCACACACTCACCCACGACATGGTTTAAACCTTGGACCTCCCGAAGAAGAGCCAAAGCCCGGACCGTTGCGCTGCACCCCATGTGTAACCTATGTCTCTTTTTTATAAGTGCCCAATCACACTTGTACTTACCAATTCACATAACCCAAGTTGATAAAATGTAAATACAAAGGAGGTAGAAGCAGGAAAAAAAAAGGTAAAGTTTGTTATAATGTTTAAAATCCTCCTGGCTGCCTTTCTTGACCTACAATTTACAAAGGAGGTAGAAGCAGGAAAAAAAAAAGGTAGAATTTGTTATAATGTTTAAAATCCTCTTAGCCTACAATTTCATTTTGATTGGTTTGTCAACAGGTAATTTTTTTTAGGGGAACATTTGCAAATTACATCAACAACTACTTTCAAGGGCTTTAAACACAAGACCACTTAAGAAACAACCATCATCTTAGCCACTAGGGTTACTGCCTGTCGGCAACAGGTAATTTCATTTTGATTGATTTGTTTATTCAAATATGATGTTGGAATTATTGATCAAATTGTCTATTTAAATATGATGTTGGAAGATAATAAAATAGTTTTTTTTAATAGTAATAGGTTTTATTATTATTATATTTATGGTTTTATAATAGTTTGGTAATTTTATATATATATATATATAATAAGATTTAAATTTTAGTTTTATTTTTGGTTGAACTAATGTTAATTAATTGGTAAAAATGTTATAATTCATCCAAAGAATTTGAATCTTGACTTATAATATAAAATTCATCATTTTCAATTAACTATCCTAGAGTCCATGGCAATGTAGCAAGTGTGAACACTTAATTTATTAAGTGGCTAGTCTAGGTTAGTTGTCGGCAAGTGTGAATATCCCTTATCCCTCCATTCTCTCCTATATTCCCTCTTCCTCCTTATCACTCCACCTCCCTTTCCCCTTATTCCTCCAACCTCCCTTCATCTTCTCCTCCGACTTCATCCCTTCCCGCTTCTCCCCTAATCTCCTTTCTCTTCTTATAAATTAGTGGATATATTCTTTGTTTGTTTGAATAATGTAATTTTTGCTCTGCGAAAATATGAAATAAACCATTATTTGTTAGTGCCACCTGGTCCTTATTTTAGATTTGGTATCAGAGCCTTATCTGGCAAGCATGCTGGGCACGAATCTCGAGGACGCACGATGATCTGGCTGGCGAGCATGTTGGGCACGTATCTCGAGGGTGCACCATGATCGAGGAGCTGGGCGATCGGATCGAGGAGGTGGCAGAGCGTAGAGCTGGGCATGGATTTCGAGGCAGAGCTGAGAGCTGACGCGGACTGCATGATTTTTGAGGTGACACATGGCAGGCGGAGCTGAGAGCTGACTCGGACACGTAGCTCGAGGAGCTGAGGTGGACGCTGACGTGGCGACAGCTAACACGTGGCGGGCGCTAGCAGAGTGCTGACTGGGCAAGCCAGGAGCTGACGTGGCGAGCCGGGATCGGACGTGGCGGATCGGGCGTGTGGTGACGTGGCAAAAATTGGTTTGTCCACGTGGCGGAAGCGGATTCGCCTAAAGCAGTTTACGTGGCGGACGTAGATTTGCCGAGCAAGCATAGAGTTGGGGAGTGATTTCCCGAAGGCAATCGAGGTCTTATGCGCTCGCGCGCATATAAGAAGACCTTTGCATCTTCCTCCCACTGAATGTGGGATAAATCCTCATATTTTTTTTTTTAAATTGCCGCCCATCCACTGTATAAGGAACAGCAGGTTCCTTTGTCCTCCAGCCGAAGCGGGTAGCGTAGGTGGTTGAGACGCTTGCTTGCGGAAGAGAGGTCCTGGGGTCGAATCCCGTCGGGGTAAAAAATACAAGTTTTTTATTTTTTTTTGTAATCGTCGAAAGCAGCAAGGTTTAAGAAGGCGGAGGTCAGCCTTGTTTCTCACCGGAGCCACGTGGTGCAGCGGCTAGACCTTGCGGGTAGGAAGCGGAGGTCCTTAGATCGAATCCCGTCGGGGATTTCGCAAAAGAAAAAAAAGGTTTCTTTTTTATTTAATTTTTCATTATTTGTTTTTTAATTAAAAGTTTTTAAAAATTATTTAATAATTTCCATATATATTTTATTATTATGTTTTTTTAAATAAACTTTTATTTAAAAAAAGATAATTAAAATATATATAGGAAATTGTTAAAAAAAATTCTAAAGGCTTTATTAAAACAAATTTTGGAAATTTTTTTTTTAAATTGTGAAAAGTGGAAAGTGAAAATTTGCATATTGTGAACCTGGAAAAGTGTCGGGAAGTCTTCCGGAACGCCCGTTTAGCACCTCCAAAAAATTTGGACTCCCCGTCGCACGCCAGGGGCGCTGCCCCTTGGAACCCTGTTCAAGGTTAAATATTTGTTTTGTAATAGCCTCAGCGGCTGTAAAAGGGTGAAATTTTTTTTTTGGTAATTATTTTAATAGATTAACAGTGGGTTTTTATAGAGGATCCCAAAACCTTATGTACAAATTCAGCCTGGCTGGAATGTGCATCATGCCTTGTGGCCGGAGGAATAAACTTGATGACAGAAACCAAAAACCGCTAATTGCCCGAAGGCTATAAGTAGGGCCCTTATGTCTGAATATCCTGGAAACAAACCACATTTTACCAAGGAAAACAAAAATACTAGCTGGAGAAATTTGACCATCGAAAGCAAAAACAGCCAAACCAAACGAATGACCTTCTGAAGCGAGGAGAACATCATGAGAGGATATCCGCATTGGCCAAACTCACCACCTCATACGGGAAGCATGAGCGCCACACAACAGGACACGTGGTCACAAGCCCTTTGTTGGCCATGTGGTCTGCCACGCGATTTCCTTCCCTGAAAATATGGCATGCCTTCCACCTGTCACGTTGAGAGAGGAGCATCCTAGCCTCAAGAATGATGTTGTAGACCCTCCAAGACGGGTCTTTAGAGCCTAGCAGATAGTTGACTATATTGAGCGAATCACCTTCGACTATCAAAGGCCGAGGATCCTCGGAGAGGATCTGGATACCTTTCAAAACACTTCCGGCTTCAAAGATAGTGATTAGTCCGGGCACCCAAATCTTCACAATAAGCCAAGGACGAGATTCCCGTTATGATCTCTAACCACACCACCGTAACCAAAGCAGGGCTGAGGATTGCCTTTGGCCGCACCGTCAAAGTTTAATTTAATCCAGCCCACATGGGGCTTGGTCCAAATAACATCCCCACGCTGAGACTTAGAAACACCATCAAGAATAGGGAAAAGGCCCAAACTTTGGAAGATCGCTGCTTCGCCAGGAAGGCGGGGACGGGAACTAGGAACAACTTTAGAATTCTCAATGGCGAAGGATAAGGCTCTCTGAGCGACACAGGGAGGTACTCTAGGGACCTTGCCGAAGACTCTGGAATTTCTCTCTAGCCAAATCTGCCAAATGGAGTGGTGGAAAGAGGCCTCAAGAAGGAAGCGAAGTTTAGGATTCTTGAAAGGATTGGGCCATTGGTGGAAGGCATCTTTGAGGGAGCGGGGAGTGCACCAAAGGATTTGAAAGGAAGACAGATGCTGCCGAGGAAGTAATGGGAAAAAGGACAGTGCAAAAATAAGTGGTCTGTCGTCTCACAATCAAAAAAGCACAAGAAGCACCTGTTGGGAATAGCAAAACCCCTCTTATGGAGGTTGTCGATGGTTAAGGCTTTATTATGAAAGGCAATCCATGCAAAGTAATTAACTTTAGGAATAATACCCTTCCTCCAAATCACTTTCCACCTGTGATCCATGGCAATCTCGCAAGTAAGAAGGTCATAGGCAGTCTTGACAGAGAACACACCATCCTCTGTGCCACGCCATATGATTCTGTCATCTCTTCTAACAGATGGAATTAAAACAGACCGAAGAATATTAGACAAAAAAGTCATTTCATTGTTAAAGCCGTCCAGGACTGGCAAATTCCACCGAGGGGGAAGAGAGCTCCGATCAATGAAGTCTGCAACCTTGAGTTGGGAATTTGGATCCACCTGGGCTTTCAAGCCAGCAAGGTCCGCTCTCAACTCGAGAGCTCCATCAGTAACCCACCTGTCCTTCCGTAAGAGAATGGAGTTGCCATCACCCAAAATCCAACGAGCACCGTAGTCGATCGTAGAGCGGGCTTGAAGCACGTATTTCCAAAAGGCAGACGCTTCAGGAGGAATCCCGACATCAAAAAGAGAACTCGATCCAAGATACTTCCTCTTAACCACCTTGACCCACTCTGCTGGGTCATTAGTCAGGATCTTCCAAGCGTGCTTAGCGATCAAAGCAGTGTTCATGAGTCTTGATCTCCTCATTCCCATGCCACCTTGGTCCTTTCGCAAGCAAACCTTATCCCGGGCCACAAGAGGAATTCTGGATTTTTCTTCATTGCCGCACCACGTAAAGGTCCTCTGAATCTTTTCAATCTTGGAATGGACAAACAGCAAAGATGAACACAGTACATGAAGTAAGTTGGGATTCCTTGGAGACAAGCTTTGGTAAGGGTGGCTTTCCCACTTATGACAGAATTTGCCTTTCCAAGTGCTCAGCTTTTTGTGAATACGTTCCAGGATCATGTCCCACAAGCTTCCATTGGCCCGGCCATTACAAGCCAAAGGCAAACCCATATAAGACGCAGGCAGGGAATCAATAGTGCATTCCAAAATTCTGGCTATGCGGAGTTGCCTTCGCATAGGAGTGTTAATAAAATAAATTTTGCTTTTGATGTAATTGACTTTCTGTCCGGCAGCCTTTTCATAACGGGAGAGGATTCGCTTGATGGATTTGGCTTGAGTGACGGACGCCCCAATGGAGATGAGGGTGTCATCCACAAATTGCTGATGAGAGACAGAATCGACTCTGGAGGTGGGAAAAATGCCGGAGATCTTATCTCGACGAAGAGCCTCTTTCAAAGACCAACTCGTAACCTCACCGTAAGGATGAATAGAATAGGAGACAGAGGGTCACCTTGTCCGAGGCCTCCGGCACTTTGGAAATACCCAAGCAGGGGATCCGTTGATTAGAACAGAAAAGGAGGGAGTGGATATGCAACTACTGACAAGGTCAATCCATTGAGGGTGAAAACCGAACTTGAAGAGGACAAAGACAGAGGAACCTCCCGTCAACTCCTCAAAAGCTTTATTCATGTCCACCTTGAGGAAAAGAGCAAGATTTTTGGAGCGGTGAGCGTAATGGAGGGTTTCATGGATGGTGATGACACCATCGAGAATGTTTCGCCTTTCACGTGCTTCCTTGAGAAGGACCAACCAAGGAGGGAAGAAGGGACCTCAGACGGTTGGCTATGGACTTGGTTAAGATTTTATAAAAAACATTGCACAGGCTAATGGGACGATAATCAGAGAAACTTTTGCAGGTGGAAGACTTAGGGATGAGAGCAAGAAAGGTAGAATTTAGTTTTGGATGGATGGATCCTGGAGGCTTGAATCTCCCGAATTGCTTCGCACACATCCGAACCCACAACATCCCACATAACTTGAAAAAAATGGGGGAAAACCGTCGTGCCCAGGCGCCTTGTCTCGGTTGCATGGAGAACAAAGCTTCTTTAATCTCGTACATAGAAAAAGGCTCCGAAGCTTAGAGCTTACCTCGGGAGGAACTTTGACTCGGGAAGTTATCCAACAGAGATTTCGAACTCGGAGATCACCGTCGGGAGGAACACCGAGCGCATCCCGGAAGAAGTCAACCGCTTCACTTCGGATTTCCTCAATATCCTTGGTAACGCGTCCATCCTTGCACACCACTTCCCCGATTTTGTTAGCCCCTCCGTGCCGCAAAGTTGACGCGTGAAAAACTTCGTATTGGAGTCTCCATTTCTCAAACCGTAGGTCCCTAGATTTCTCGGCGCCATAAAGTTTCTTCCCTTGCAAGAATAGAATGATAATCCACCAAGAGCCTCCTTTCCTCCTCCCCGAGGCAATCGGTGTAACCTTCGAGCTCCATTCTCTCCTCCACCAATTTTAGGTTCGCAGAAATGGACCTTTTGGACTCAAAAATGTTGCCGAACACCTCCTTGTTCCATGTTTTCAAATTCCTTTTGATTAACTTGAGTTTTAAGGCCACTCTCTTGGAAGCGGAACTTGCTACCTTCTCCGCCACCAGTCAGAACCAACCCTCTAAAGTCCTTGTGAGAAATCCACATGGACTCAAATCTAAGGGGGTTTTAAAAATAGGCCCATCAACCGTCTCCAAGACAATAGGATTGTGATCAGACCCAATCCTCGGTAAGGCCGAGAGAGTTGCCGCACCGAGTATGGGAATAGCCTCTTGGGATATGAAGAATCGTCAAGCTTGACTTGAATAAGATTGCTCCCAATCCTCCCGTTGCTCCAAGTGAAGGATGCCCCTTGAGGTCAATGTCAAGCAAGTTATTGGTAGAAACAAAATCTCGAAAGTCTTCCGGACCGTGGCTAGAGTGGTCCGATCCTCCTTTCTTTTCGGATGGGTGAAGAGGACACTTGAAATCTCCCCTAGAACCCAAGGGAAATTACGTAACGTTTCCCTCATCCTGGGAAATAGCCTTCCACATTTCTCGCTCTCTCCGAGATAGAGTTTGGGGCATACACATTAGACAGATCCAAGAAAAGTTAATGGCTTTGGAATGAAACAAAACATTGATAATCCCGCTGGAAGTTGAGAGAAGGCTGCCCTCAAAAATCTCTCGGATCCCAAAGAATCATGAGACCGCCCGCCGTTCCCACCGCAGATCGGAGAGGAATTTTGCCTTAGCCCAAATGACCTTAGCAGCTCCGCGTAAGAGATAGCATCGGTCTTAGTCTCTTGCAAAATTAGGATGGACGGATTCGTCCTTTTTTTGAGATCAGCCACCAATCTCCGTTTGGCAGCTGCATTAAGCCCTCTCACATTCCATGAGAGGACTTTCATCTCAACAGTTTGATATTCTTCTTACCTCCCTTTCCTTGCTGGAGGGGAGGTTTTGGGACAGACGAGTCACCCATCCGGGGAATAGAATCATCCTGAAAAAGCAGCCGTTGAGTACCATTTGCAACATCTGCCACCGTCTCCTTGTCCTGCCTGTCTTTGTTGGGGGGACGACCTTGCTTCCTTTCGCTACCAAAATCAACACCTTGCTTTTGGCTTCTCGTATTACGAGGGCTGATATTACTAGACCGCTCACCCCTTCTTCCTAGTAGGTAATCTTCCAAAGACATTTTGGGACTCGGGGTGGTTATGGTCCAGGATTTTGGGTGAATCGCCCGTGCGGTGATTGGTGGAAGGGACTGGTCCTTCTCCTCTTGTGGTCCAAGGTGAGGGCTTGCACCACACGGCTCGAGACCGTTTGGGGGGAGACCGCTTCCACCGGGTGGGAGGATTCGGGATGGTCCCTAGACGGGCCTCGGAGAATCATGCCCTTTTGCAAGCAGGGAGCTTTGTCCGACCTTCACCGTGTTCCAAGGGGTTGCCGGAATCCCGTTTCTTCATCCCTCGGATTTTGAAGAGGACAGTTGGACTAGAGGTGCCCTTGAGAACTGCACAGGGGGAGGAAAGCTAGTTTGTTCTCATACACAATGGCTTGCTTGTGAAGAATGATATCTCCAGACCGGAGAGTGATGGATGATGGAAGGTCAGCCTCCAAATCTGCAATGCATAACCGAGCTTGAACAAATCTGGTTCGAGCTTTGGTGGGAGGGTCAATGGTAACCAACTCACCAATGGAGCGTGCAATTCCTCTGATTACATTTTCATGCCAACATAAGAGGGGGAGACTCGGAAGTCTAACCCATATTGGAGCAATGTTGATATTTTGGGTCTCGGGGTTGAAGTCCATACCCCACTTCCTTAGAAAGAGACTTCGCGACCTAGGAACCAGGGACCACCACCAGATTTTACAAGTAGTCCTCCTTGTTATTCGCCTAATCGCGAAAAACCTCGGGATAAGGCCGCCAACTCCATGTGACCGGAGGTTCGCCATTTACCTGCCGCCCACTTGCGAATGGTCTCCATGTCGGGACGGCCGCCAATAAACTTACCGATGAGGGTAAATTTTTCGAATTCCACAAAGCTTGAAAGAATTTCTGCCGGGATGTCCAACTCGTCCCCGACAGGAAACAACTCCTTGGAGAGCAGACCGCTAAGGGTTTCGAAGCCGCCGCTCGAGCGTACGACTTCCGAGGTCCACCTCCCCATTTGTCCGGTGGATCCTTGTCATGACCTACATCCTCTTCGGTTGGAGAGGACTCCTTAGCGCCCCGATCTCTCGATCGCCTCCCTTCGCCCTGCTGTGCCCTTGGTTCAGTCTGTTGGCGTTCCCATGCTCTCCCGTAGAAGCTTTCCCGCCCGCTGTCATCTTGGCCGTCAAAACCCTAGCTCTCCCCTCAGAAGTTCAGACCATGATGATTCTAATTTTTCAAGAATTGTTTACACTACTGTCATCGCAAGGAATTGAACCTGCACTTCACACTAGCCTACGCCCTATCGTGAGAGGGTCAACCGTATGGGCTAGCTTCCCACACTCTTCTACCATATTAATTTCCTCTACATTTTTTTTTTTTTTTTTTTATGACTGCCACAGTATTTTGCATTGTCCATCCCAGAAACCGCCACACAGATCTTCACGCAATCCGTCCCTATAACCACCATGCCACAATCATTTTAAACCTTTTACGCTACTGAAAGCACCAAGAAAGAGACAAGCATTCAGTCCGATGAGGCCCGAGATTTGAACCTTGGACCTCCGCCCCCCTTATGGGGTTTGGATGAACCAATTGGTCTACACCTCGGACCTAAAAATAATAATATTTGAACTCATTTTAAAAACAGACCCACAGTAGGCGAGAGTCTCTCTCTAATGTGTGCCTGTAAAAATATATTTTTTATTCCCGTGGAGCGGGAGGGAATAGAAAAAACGTGGTTGAATGTCAGTGAAAATTTTTAACCATAGAGACTCTATTGAAGTTGTTTTTTGCATTGATGAGTAGATGATCAGATCAACTGGATGCTATTATGCATTGCTCTCTCTGTTGAGAAGAGAGACTCTTGATTCCTTTGACAGGAAAGTCCAGCAGAGTGGACTTCATACAGTGTTTTGTCAGTTGGAAAACCAAGTGATAGCACATCAGAGAAAACCAGATTCTGGATACGAGGCGGATTCTGAAGATAATATCTTTGGGCAAAGAGTAGTTGAATCCGAGACGGTTGAAATAGTACCTGAAGGACAATCAAGTGATAGTTATACTCCTGTAGTGCCTGAAGTTGAAACGAGTGAGAGCTATACACCTCGCTCTCCTGATTCAGAACCAGAAGAAGCAGAAGCAGAGGAAAAAGAACCAGTGGAGGTGAAACCTGCAATTGAAGAATGAGTTGTTCTCAAAAGGCGTCTTGAGCCAGCAGCAGCAGCAAAAGAAGTCATTATAATCAGTGACGACGAAGCAGACAATTTCACCTTTCCAGCTTTGGGAGATCCTCAAGAAGAAGAACGCCAAATCAGTGAGCATTTTAAGAAAGCTAGATTTGATTTAAATCAATGATCTATTTTGTACTTCTTTGTACAACTTGTTTGAAGTTGAAATAAAATTTGCTTTCTAAAATGGCTTCCAATACTAGTTTACCAATCCCTGAGTTCAATGGTGGTGATTACGAGTATTGGTCAATTAAAATGAAAACTCTGTTGATTGGCAAAGGTCTTTGGGATGTGATTGAAGAGGGATATACTGAACCTTCAGCTGCTGAGTGGGCAGTTTTGAGTGGTGCTGATAAAAGGGCTAAAAAGGAAGCTCAGAAGAATAATTCTTTTGCCCTTTATCACATTCACGCCGCCCTTGATAGAAGTATTTTCCCTAGAATAGCTTCTTTTATAACTGCTGAATCTGCTTGGAATGCTTTAAAAGAAAGTTATAGGGGTAGTGACCAAGTCAAACAAGTTAAACTCCAAACCTTGAAAAGAGAGTTTGAAACTCTTAAAATGCAAGAAAATGAAAAGGTTGGTGATTACTGCGTGCGAGTGAAAGCCGTAGTAGATAAGATGGTCACTTTAGGAGAAGATGTAAAGCCCGAAGTTATAGTGAAGAAAGTGTTGAGGACACTTCTTCCTAAGTGGAATTCAGTAGCCATCATTATAGAGGAATCTAAAGACCTAACTTCTCTGTCTTTTGAAACCCTCATTGGCTCACTTCTCTCACATGAGGAGAGATTACAGCCAACTCCTTCCACAAGTTATGGAGGAGATGATAAAGCCTTTGCTTCTCAAGAAGGCAGAGGTAGAGGTCGTGGCAGAGGAAAGTATAGAGGAAGAGGCAAAAATAATCAGAGAGGTGGAACTCCTAACAGAGGAGGAAATCAGAACAGAGGAGGATTCTCAAACAATAGTGAACAACAGCAGAATAGAGGAGGACAACAAAATAGAGGGAAACAATCAGGCAGAGGTAAAGGAGGAGATAAGTCAAAACAATCTTGCTACAATTGTGGCAAACTTGGCCATTATGCTCGTGACTGTTGGACTAAGACTTCACAAGGAGCTAGTAGCAGCCAGAGCAGTCAGTTTGGAAACTTTGGAGAAGAGGAAGAGGCCACAAATCTCTTTCTCTCATATGGTCAGGCAGATCATAACATGAATGATACATGGATCTTGGACACTGGGTGTTCAAACCATATGAGTGGCAAAGAAGAGCTCTTTGCTACTCTAAACTCCTCCTACAAATCCAAGATCAAATTGGGAGATGATAAATCATTGGCAGTTGAAGGCATTGGAGCTATGGCAGTTCCAACTAAAGAAGGAGTCAAACAAGTAAGTGATATCTATTATACACCCCATCTCCAACATAATCTTTTAAGTGTTGGTCAAATGTTAGAAAAGAACTACAAGTTGCTTTTTGATGAGGGTAAATGCACTATTTTTGATAAAAATAACAATAATAGAATCATTACTCAAGTGCCAATGACAAAGAATAGATTGTTTCCTTTAAAGTTTGGCCAGCCAGGGGGAGATAAGTTAGCAAGTGTTGCTATTTCCAATCCAAGTGTTCTATGGCACTTGAGATATGGCCATTTGAATTCTGCTAGTTTGAAAATGCTAACTTCCCAAGCCATGGTCACCGGACTTCCTAAAGTTCAAGATAGTAAAGAAGTCTCGTGAAGGGTGTGCTCTTGGGAAGCATGCCAGATCAAAGTTTCCTCATGGACAAGCATGGCGGGCCAGCTATCCACTCCAGCTAGTGCATACCGACATCTGTGGTCCGATGCGTACACATAGTCTGGGTAACAACTCTTACTTTCTACTCTTTATTGATGATTATACTAGAATGTGCTGGATATATTTTTTGAAACATAAGGATGAAGCATATGAATGCTTTATCGATTTCAAAACAAGAGTTGAAAGTGAGAGTAGATATTTTGTAAAATGTCTTCGATCAGATAGGGGAGGAGAATACTCCTCTAATGAGTTTGTGAATTTCTGTAAGCAACATGGCATTAAGAGGCAGTTCACTGCTGCCTACACTCCACAACAGAATGGTGTCGCAGAGAGGAAGAATCGCACCATTGTGGAGATGGCAAGGTCTATGCTTCAGACGAAGCATTTGACTAATTCATATTGGGCAGATGCAACCAGGACCAACGTATATATCTTGAACATAAGTCCTACTTCAAGTTTGGAAGGGCAGACACCTTACCAAGCTTGGTATGGTAAAAAGCCAAATGTTAAGCATTTCAGAGTGTTTGGCTCGCTGGCCTATTCTCACATTCCTGATGAGCTTAGGAAGAAGCTCGATCCAAAGAGTCAGGCATGTATCTTTGTAGGATACTGTGAGAATACAAAAGCTTACAGACTCTATAATCCCCGGACTAGAAAGTTTGTGATTTCTAGGGATGTGATTTTTGATGAAGGGGGAGAATGGGGTAAGCCCCAAATATTCAGTGATGTTGAATCCACTGATGTAGTTTCTAAGCAGGTGCAACAACAGACACCACAGAAAGGAAAGCAGTCTCCTCCAACAAGTCCAAGTTCATCTTCTGATTCCACTTCTTCACCAAGTCCTTCTCCATAGCGATCCGTAAGTTCCTCACCAATGGACATTGATTCTCCATCCAGAGGTAAGAGAACTCTACAATATCATCCATCATATCAGATGTTGGATAAATTTTTTTCAAGAAGATACACTAGGAGTCAAGCTAGTGAAATGGATTCTGTTTTACACAGATTAGAAAGTATGCACTTGTATGGTGATGATGTCTCCCAACAGGAACCTAGGGGAGATCAAGTTAACTATGCTTTGTTAACTAGTGCACAACTTGAACCTTCTAGTTATGAGAAGGCATGTACTCAAAAAATTTGGCAAGATGCCATGAAAGAGGAGATAACCTCTATAAAAAACGACACTTGGGAGTTGGTAAAGCTTCCTAAAGGCAAGAAATGTGTTGGATGTAAGTGGGTCTACAAGACCAAGTTTAATGCTGATGGTAGCATTGAAAGGCACAAGGCGAGACTAGTTGCAAAGGGATTCACTCAGAAATATGGAGTTGATTATGAAGAGACTTTTGCTCCTCGTAGCCGACAGAGACTATTAGAATAGCTTCTTGCCTTAGCCGCACATAAGGGATGGAAAGTCCAACACATGGATGTGAAAAGTGCATTTCTAAATGGTTACTTGACAGAAGAAGTGTATGTTGAGCAACCACAAGGATTTGAAGAGAAAGACAAGGAACATCTTGTTTACAAACCAAAGAAGGCACTTTATGGCCTCAAGCATGCACCACGAGCTTGGTACTCACGCATTGATGGGTACTTCAAAGAATTTGGGTTCACCAAAAGTAGAAATGAACCCACCCTTTACTACCTACAACAAGGAAATGACATCCTCATAGTTTGCTTGTATGTGGATGATCTCATATTCATGGGTAGTAATGAAAAAATGAATATGGAGTTCAAACACTCCATGATGAAGCAGCTTTGAGAAGAAGGATCTTGGCTTAATGCACTACTTCCTTGGAATGGAGGTTCATCAGTCAAATACAGGGATCTTCATCTATCAACATAAGTATGCTCGGGACATGCTTAAGAAGTTTGCTATGGAGCATTGCAAACCAGTTGCAACTCCAATTGGACATGGGATCCAATTAAGCAAAGATGATGGAGCATCAAAAGTTGACGTGACCACTTTCAGAAGCATGGTTGGGAGTTTGATGTTTCTCGCCAACACCAGACTTGATATTCAGTATGTTGTTTCTCTTGTCTCTCGATTTATGTCTAACCCTTCTGAGTTGCATTTGTAGGCAGCTAAGAGAATTCTCAGATATGTAAAGGGTACATGGGATTTTGGAATCCATTACCATAAATGTAACACTATCAAGCTTGTAGGCTTCAATGATAGTGATTGGGGTAGCAACATTGATGACATAAAATCAACCTCAAGGAACTGTTTTAGTCTGGGATCGGGACTAATAACTTGGAGTTCCAAGAAGCAGATAGTAGTAGCACTATCTTCAACAGAAGTTGAGTATATAGCGGTCACTCATGCTAGTACTCAAGCTCTATGGCTACGAAAGGTATTAGAAGAAATTGGAGAGCAACAAAGTGGTCCAACAAGGATATTCTGTGACAACATTAGTGCCATTCAGTTGGCATACAATCCTGTCCACCATAGTAGATCAAAGCATTTTGATATGAAGTACCACTTCATCAGAGATATGGTGGAAACCGAAACTGTTGAGCTTCACTATTGCCACACTTTGGAGAATGTTGCGGACATCTTCACCAAGGCGCCGGCTAAAGCTCAATTTGTAAAGCTGAGAGACTGTCTCGTCAGTCCTCTCAACTTTAAGGGGGAGAATGTAGCAAGTGTGAACACTTAATTTATTAAGTGGTTATTTAGTGGCTAGGCTAGGTTAGTTGTCGAAAAATTCTTGTCGGCAAGTGTGAATATCCCCTTATCCCTCCATTCCCTCCTTTATTCCCTCTTCCTCCTTATCACTCCACCTCCTTTCCCCTTATTCCTCCAACCTCCCTTCATCTTCTCCTCCGACTTCCTCCCTTCCCGCTTCTCCCCTAACCTCCTTTCTCTTCATATAAATTAGTGGTTATATTCTTTGTTATGTTGAATAATGTAATTTGCTCTACGAAAGTATGAAATAAACCATTATTTGTTAGTGCCACCTGGTCCGATTTTCAGAGGCAAATGGTATGGTTCAACTATGGATTTAAATTGTTTTATTGGGAAACCATAGTGGAATGGTTTGAATTTTTATTTAGTAGACCAAGGTTCAAACCATTACACAAGATACTAGGACCCTTTCAAAAACTCCTACATTACTTTAATTTTTTTTATTACTGCTGAGTGTTTGTCAATGTGTCCCGATGACTTTGTCTTTATCTAATGAGCAAGAAATTTTATTTGTTTCCTCACTATGTAATTAAATTTATATAATTTGTCCTAGGGGCAAGGCAACGATTTAGTCTCTGGCTCTTCTTCAGGGGGTCTAAGGTTCAAACCCCGGTGTGGGCGAGTGTGTGTATGGTTGTGTGTTTGGCCCCTATTGATAAGCTCAACTCTCACCTCTCTCACCTTTATCAGAGGTCATGGTTGGGATAAAGATACCAAACTCTAAGCCTCGACCGTAGGGGTTTCTCACACTAACCTCGGTAATAAATCAAAAAAATACATAAATTTACCTATTGAATGATATATTTGATATGAGTGTTTGTTTTCAAATATAACTATTAAGACATAAATTTGTTTATATATTTTTTTATAATTTTTGTTTCAACTGCAGGTTTGTAAATTGTTTAAGTTTAATTCAATTTATAAATTTGTATATTATAGATTATAAAGGTATTTTCTTAAAATTATATTTAAATATTATTTTACATTTTATTTAGATTATATATTTTTAGTATATTAATTATCTATTAGTTTTTATTACATATTATGAGTTGAAAAATATTATTTTCTTGGGACATCCTAGTGGTATGCAGGTGAACTCTTATCTACGCTACCCAAGTTTAAATCACAAGGGGAGGGTTCGTTGTGTCCCATGGGAGTGTAGCCCTAGTTGTGTTATTCGTTGTACTTTGCTTTCAACTTTCAACTTTATTTATTTTTTAACGAGTTTACATAAGTTTTTATGAGGGATCTCGATCTTCTCATACTAAGTGGGGATTGAACCTTGGACCTCTCAAAGAAAGGCCAAAACCCTTACCGTTGGAAAAATCTTGCAGTTACTTCAACTTTATTTTTATATTATGAGTTGATAATATTTTTAATGTTAATTATATTTTTAATAATATAATTAAGGATTGTTTTTGTGGGACACCACAATGGTATAGATTTGGGCTCTCATTCCAGAGACCCAAGTTTAAACCACGACAATATTGTGTGAGTATATATATAAATATAAAGGTTCAAAATATTATTTTTTTGCTGGAGAAAAAGGGGTTGTATTTGGGTCCCTATCCTTGACAAGTTACAACTCTCTCCTTTAGAGCTTGAGAGTTTACAAACAAATTCAATTTTAAGCTCAATTGAGTTTGCCCAAGAAATAAGGGTTGTAATTGAGTCCTCCACCCTTGACAAGTCACAACTCTCTTCTTTAGAGCTTGAGAGTTTACAAAAATTCAATTCTCATCTAAATTAAGTTTTTATATCTTGTGGTTTCAGATTTGTGACCAGGCTAAAAAGGTGGCTATGGACCTGGACCATTTGCAAGCTTTACTAAAATATTGAGGTGATGCCCCTTGTGTTGTCACTAGGGAGACCTTTGATCGTTCGCCTCCTCACCCAACTAGATCCCGTTCGCATTGACGTCTTAATCGTGCACGACATCAGCCTCCTCAAAGCAGATCTCGTGACTATGGAGGCCCGCTACAATAGCCGTATGTGTTCACCTCCTGACATTCTGCGTCTGTGATCACTCTGCAATCTACGCTTGTACCTAATGATGGCTGGGTGGCTTTAGGTAGCCACGACAAGCATATTTCTAGCTGGTCCTGTCCTTCTTCTCCAATTCCTCATGCTTCAGGCTGGGGTGAGGAGCGCTTTAATGGGTGGGGGGAACCACCCACTTCAAATGGATAAGGATTTGTCTACCACGGACCCCCTTCTTTAAATCCTTTATGGTTGTAGAATATTTCTAGTTTGTTGTTGATGGCCATGGTGCCTGTGTGGTGTAGTTTGTTTTTCTTTATCTACTATTAGGATAAGTTAGTGGCACTCGAGGTGTGATTTTTTATCCACCCACTTTTTTTTTTTGTTGTAAAGGACTTTTATTTTTATAATTAAAATGGTCTTTCATCCAAAAAAAAAATTGTTATAGCTAAATACCTATATTTTTTCATGAATAAAGACATAAAATATTATATATATATATATATATATATTAAGAATTAGTCACATTTTTTCGTCAACATGGAACTTCATATCATAGAGCTTACAATTAATAAAAAACATATTAGATGGTCAGTTAATGAGAGGAGTTATGCAAATTTTTATTCCGATGCTTGGTTGAAGCCTTATCCTCTTATCTCTAACTCAAAATGGCAACGATCGGCGCAAGCATGCCTAGCATGTAAAGGTCCAAAGATCAAAGATTATATTATTATAGCAAAAACTCGAGATCACGGATTTATTTTGGTAACCTGGTTGAAGGAGAGGAACTCAAACAAATTGAAGATGAACTTCAAAAGATGCTTCAAGAGTTACATTTGTCAATTTTTATACGAAAGGATGATTTAGTTTGGAATTTATCAAAGGATGGTGGATGCTCGGTCAAGTTGAGATATGAGGATTTAGAACAATCAAAATTTCCTTCTCCCAAATATTTTCCTTGGAAGAAGGTTTGGTCTTTAGAGTCTCTCCCTAAGACCTCATCATTTCTTTGGTTAGTAGTTCAAAGTAATAATATTATGGTAGGGAGTCTATAAAGAAGAGGATATTATGGACCCTTTAGATGTACCTTATGTGAGTCTACAAAGAAGAGGATATTGTGGACCCTTTAGCTTTAGTCACATTTTTAGAAGAATGAACGCTTAAATTTTCTTTTTGAAAGTATAAGTATTAAAGCTTCTATAACCCCTTGTTAAAAATACTTTAATATAATTAAAAACTTTGTTTTGAAAGGAACTCTACAAAGAACAAAGACGCAAGTTTTCTTCTTTTTTTATGTATAAATAATTTTAATTATGTCTTATTTAAATTTAGTACTAACAATTGTGGAGTTTTCAAATATACAATATAACCTCGAAGTAAAAGTTTACTGAGGTGGGGCAGGGTATAATAGTAGCTTTCCAAATTTGAAACCACGTTCATGAGGATAAATTGATGGAGACATTATCGATTCCCTTGTATAACAAAAAAAAACCCTTAAATATATATGTATGAATGCAACAATAATGCTTTTAAGAGATATATTTTACTAATAAATTATATTTAACATTTTACATATTTTATTATAAAAATAACGTGATTCTATAAAGGCCCACTCATAGAAAAAAAAAAAGGAAACCAAGAAATATTGATACAATGCCAAGAAACTATCAAAAAAGTAGATACAACAATGAAGCAAAAGGTAATATGGTGAGGAATAACTCTCAAGGCATGAAACTAGAAGAAGGGTTTTAGGCAAAGCCACTAAATGCCCACTACACTTTATTATCCTCCTTGAGTACCATCTCCAAAAATTACCAAAAGTGACCAAAATGGAAACACTCAAGCCCTCTCTTGATATGCTAGTAGGTTGGGATGCAAATTCAATTGTTTTTAAGACGAAAAACTAAAGACAACTAGTGTTTACTCAAAACTAGAAATCACATCACTTCACCATGAAAATTAATTGATGTCTGACACTCTCCCTTAATACACCAACCATGAGAGTAACCGATTATAATAAAATTAAATTGTTAAAACCTTCTCCAAGGTGAACATATTGGGTCACAAGAAAGGTTGCACTCGAGAAAGGGAAAATAAAATAAGCCTACATAATTAGCAAGCATATCTATTGAAGCAAATGACTAGAAAATACCTAAAAAATGAATAAACTCCAAACATCTTGCCACCAAGGTGATTACAAAAATGGTTGAAGCCAAGCATAGTCAATAAAAAAGGTTCTTGCTATAAAAAAGGACTCAAGGCAACACCTGCCAATAGGGCAAAACAACTTTGAAGCAAAAAGACAAATATCCACATGGACATAGATCCTCCATCCAACCACTGACATGCAATGATACTAGATGATCGTTGTCCAACCAAGCCCATGATTTGTCCATGTGAATAAACAAGTTATCAGGGCAACCTAGACCAATTGTACCCCCTTAACTACTATGATAACAAAATTTGAAGTACTTGAACCTACCACATTTTCTTCATCGTCCTTGCCAAAATTGACCTAGCCTCTACCACCATTAGTAGACACTTGTACTAACAATACATCGATCAAAAACTTAAAGACCATCACTAATCCCTTTAGGTTTGGACCATCAACACAAGCAAAAAACTAGCACATTGGCAACACATTTCTAGGTGCCCCATTCATCAATCCCAACAAGTTTACTAAAGAGGGACTGAAAACACAATAGTAAATCACTTAAACATAACTAGTGTTGGTGTCAACACCCCATGATAACCTCCTCATAACCTTGAGAAACCTATGCTCACCACACGAATGTCTCTATGCCTCTAACCCTTATTGCAATAACATAGTCTTGCGATCATGATCACTACTATGGTTGAAAATGTCATTGCAGCAACTCAAAAAATAAAATATTCTTTTGTATTTTTTACTATTGTCCTAGAAACAATAAACCCCATCATACCACATTTAAAATTTAATATTAATAATTTGAAGTTTGTAACTATTTAATACACATTTATTTTTATATATTTTTCCAAAAATAAGATAAATTGAATTATAATTTTATAAATATATCAAATAACTTTAATTATATTTTGTGATTAATCAAGAATGTAATATGAAAAAAGAAAAAGAAAAATAATGGTCATGGACAATTGAAATGAAATAATTTTAATTATCCACAAGACCAAACAATCCATGGGACCAAGAGCTTTAATACAAGATAGAGTATGGTGTACAACCCTAACCCCTTTTAGATTTGAATGTTGGACCTCCTATTCACAATTTGAAAGTTTTAACAACATCCATGAAAAAAAATGCTCAACAAAGTAAAAAAAAAGTATAACCATTTACAATTTTTATAAAAAAAATGTTCAACAAAGTTAAAAAGCTCAATGTCCTCTTATCATCATTTGGAGTGTGTTTCTTTTGTTTTTGAATTTGATGAGAAGTTCCCCTATTTTTTCTATTCTCGATTCTTCAGAAAGTTTAATTAATGACTTTCCTTTTAAAGTGTCTTCATAGACATTCTTGATATCCTTGTAGGATCCACATTCTATGACAAAATGCTTTTCGATCTCTATTACTATTGTGGTGGAAAGTACATTCATTTTAACCATACCTCTTGAGGTGTTGTCCGTCTCCGAGTTTCACATCTAAGTTGGTGTGAACAAGATCTTAGTTGGACTATAAGCAATCTTTCCTTCCATTTGATCTTCGCATATATGTACTTCTTTTGGTTGTGTTCACAACTTGGGTTGAACTCATTGATGTATCACTATTTTTTCCTTCCTAAATTTTCAGTTTATATGACAAGTCTAAAAATTTTCAATCACATACTATTTAATTTATTTATTAGAGTTTGGGATCTCATGAAATTTAATGCTCCACTTTTCTATCCATTTGTTGTTTTATTTCACCTATGTGTATTTTATTCCATTCAATGTTTCTTTGGTTACTTGTTTTAGCAACTTGTTATCTTTCATTCTTTCTATTTTCTTTAGGTACCCGAATAGTCTTACCATAGCTTCTACTTTTAGTGGAAAATTTTTTATTTCGGTAATTAAAATCTCGTATGGGACTAATGCTTTAATTATGAAATTATTTGTAATCAGTCGCTTTTAAATTCTTTCTATTTATCTCCATTTAAAATTTGATGTATTGTTAGCCCACACCTCACACCCATATAGCACCACTGGAATAACTAATAATCCAAAAAGAATACTATCGATTTTTCAATCTCATAACTTTGCTTTTCTACTCCTATTTTACAATGAGTATGCCCTCCATCCTACCTATATTAATTTCATCTTCCATATTCCCCAATTGAGATTGCTTTGAAAATCTAACCCAAGGTATTTTTATTTTGTTATTACCTCTTAAGTATTTCTTTCAAATAAAATATATGACTTCTTTTACTCTCTCCAAGTAGAGAAGACCATAATTTTAGTTTGGCTAGTATTTACTTGCATCCCAAATTCTTTATAGAAATGCTCTAAAGTCTTTAGATGTTATTTTAAACTTTCAAGTATCTTGCTAATCAAGATGAGTCCATTGGCATAAGGAAGAAATTTCAATATATAACTAGCCAATTGTATTTTATCTCCTTCCATCCTTTCCACCTATTCCTCCAATTTGTCAATAGAAAGGCCAAATAAAGTAGGTGACAATAAACAACCCTGTTTCACTTTGATATCACTCCCAAAACACTACAATCATCCTTTTGGAGTTATAATTTTTGCTACCACCTAAAATAAATTTTGTGTATAGCTACTTTATAGTTGGTTGGTACACCAAGTTCTTCCATCCTTTCCCATAATTTACCTCTAGGTACTGTGTCAAAGCCTTTTTAAAATACATAAACCAACAACAAACTTCTTCTTTTCCATTCCATATCCTCTCTATTAGGAGCCTTAAAGTAAGGTAATCATCTATTGTTGATTCCTTTGGTCTAAAACCTACTTGCCCCATTGCCATCTTTCCTTGATTTTCTATCCACTGACTAATTTTTCTTTCCATTATGTTGCCAAATTTTTTTATAAAAAGATGATTAATCATGATGGTTTGGTAATTTGAAGGATTGTTGATATCTCTATTTTTATGCAATGGTATGACTAGGATGGTTGTCCATTCAAATGGAAAGCCTTTTTTAATGATGCCATTCAAAATATTTTAAATGTGTGGTGTTAAGATATCAACCCCACATTTGAGATGTTCAAATTGTATATCATCTATATCCTAAGTTTTACCAATTGCTAATTTTTTAATGCCCTTCACATATTTCAAAAAAAAGTTTCTCAATTGTGTTAATTATAAAAGAGGTATATTTTTCTTGGTTTCTCTCAAATAGGTGTTGAGCATACTACAACCATTGTTTGCTTGTGATATTATTTTTTGTGTCTTTTGCTTTGTTATAGCCCTTTCTAGAATTGTACTTGGCTATGCTTTGAAAAATATCAACTTTTTTGCCTTGATTTTTTTTTTTTTGTGTGTTTTCACTAGCTATTTATATATCTTGCTATTTGTTTTCTTTTTGCCTAGTTATTTCAAGGTTTTCCTTACCGCTTTGCATTCTTCATTATACCATGGATTTAAAGGAAAATTTCACTTCCTAGATTTTTTTTCATGACACTAAGTCTTCTCTTATTATATTTATTAGTTTACTGCTGTCAAAAGTATATGTTTGAAAAATATCTGTCTTTTTTGTAACCGAAAATATTTGTCTTTTTTCTTTCTTCTCTTTGCATACTTTGCTTGAATCATGGCTTAAAAGTTTCCTAATTATTTTTTTGTCATAAGGATGTTTCTAGTTGTCTTTTATTTACTTGAATATATTATTCTTATGCACTTTCTGCATTTGGATCTTTATGTACATTGGATTGTGATAAGATTTTAGCTCCATGAGAACTGGTACAATTTCTAGATCTTTTATCCTTGAAATAAAGTTTAATAAATAATAAGCATAATCAACTAAACTTAATCCATTATGTGTTTGACAAGTAATTTTTTAAATTTTTACCACATGTTTATGCCATTGTAGATGATTAATCCCTCTATGCTACATAGTTTAAGAAGTTATTCTCCATAATGTTTTATGGGTCATCGAATTACATCCAAGGATCTTAACTAGGGGTGATCCATCTCTCCTTCCAACCATAGTGGGTTATCATCTATGTCTTCACTGATCTTTAAAGAGCTTGCTTATATATTTTTTAAAACCCTATCCTAACACAATTATTACTATGTACTTGTGTAGTGTTAGTGTTATGTTTGCACCATGGGCATTTAGTGTGCATAGGCCCATTATGATGTAACCTTTACTTTTAATGTAAGTAGGAGTTAGTGGCTTGGATCTCATTTTTTATTTGGTCCGACCCTTGAGCATTAGGGTTAGGGTAAGTAAGAATCAATATAAGCACATGGGCTCGAAGTAGAGGGCATCTCATATTTTCTCATTTGTATCAGAGCTTTGCTTCTAAGGAGAATGCCTCCTTAAAGAGGTCTGCCATATCTATTCTCCTTGATTAATATAAGTTTTTTATTGTTTCCATTCAATTATTTTTTGCGAGCATTTTGTTACTTTGATTAGCATGATCATTTAGTTATTTCCAATTCATGAGCATTTCTATTAATTCCTACATTGCTACTTTGGTTTTGTTGTCTTGACAATAAAATCACCCACTAAAATCACCTCTCTGAGTTTGTTATATTCTATGATATCTTTTATCAATGTCATATATGGATCCTCATGAATTGAGCCATGTTTTTTATAAAACTTTGATTATTATGAAGCAAAATAACAAACTACAATGCTATTCAAATTTTCACTAACTATGATTATAATCCATATGTATTGTTCATGACAAACATAAAAAAATGACCTTGAAAACATAGTCTCCAACATCCTACCCTCGTGAATGGTATTTTATTTGATAATTAATGATCTTTTAAGTAGAGTTTATAACATATTATCCTTGTTGATGGTATTTTGTTAAACAATTGATGACCTTGAAAATAAAGTTTCTTACAATAATTTTGACAATTAAAAAATAAATTATAATATAAGACAAAACTTTACTAGAAGATTACTATAAATCCATCAATCTCATTGATTGTAATATTTTTGAATCAATGTTCATATCATCCGCTTGAGTGGGTGAGTTGGTTGATCACGATGGGGAACTTAACAAAGGGTGTTGGTTGTGGCCGACCCGGGTACGATTCCCACTCCCTCTTGCGGATACACAAAAAACCCATTCCTCATTGGTTGTGGTTGGGGGTCTAAGGGTTTCTTTGGTGCCCATCCTAAACCAATGTTATCGTCTCGAGGGGTTAGGTGGATTAGTAAGTTTAGGCACTTACCAAGAAAAGACCTAGGTTCAAACTCTAGGGGCATGCTTATAAGGTAGTAGTCTGTTTTGAATCCTCTAAGTGCACGCTAAATTGATGACGACAATATGAATCCCTAACGACTAGTGGTCCCCCTCACGCCGAGTCAACAGTAACGAGGTGGTATAAATTTGTTAGGAGCAACTCCTGAGGTTTGAACCTATACTTGACAGTTACTAAAAATAGTTGTTGTAACCAACTCCCCTATGTATCCAAAAAAAAAAAGGTTAATATCTCACTCTCTCTGAGTAAACCTAAAGGCAAAACTAAAAAATTCTAAATAAGAGATTTAAGAATCAAATTTGAAGGGAGGTAGGGTAGTACACCATGTTCTAGTAATTAAAAACCAAACATATATTAAATAACCAACATTCTCCATAAGAATTGCCGCATATAACATATGACTTTGTAGATTTATTATCACAATACTATAAACATTTAAAAGTTGTTTTTTTAGAACTTTTACTTTCAGCCATATGACTTTGTAGATTTATTATCACAATACTATAAACATTTAAAAAGTTGTTTTTTTTTACTTTTACTTTCACCCAAATCAAAATCTTAAAGGAACAAAACCAATAACGAAGGCATGACCATTGTGATCGGAGGTATAGAAACAATATCAAAATAAAGGATTTAGACTAAATCATATTTGATGAGTTATAGTTATCATTAGTAAAATAAAATAAATTATTATATTTTATTGTTTTTCTTTAATATATAATTTTAATGTTTTTATTATTAATGTATTATTTAATTTTAGGGATTCTGATATTTAAATAAAGAAAATTAATAACAAAATTTTTAGAACTCTAAACAAAGGTTTAAGGTTTGGATCCAAAAAGTAGGATTGTACACCATACTTTGTGAATGTTGAATCAAACTTTAAAAAGGAGATCTTTGAATCCAAAAAAAGTAGGATTGTACACTATACTTTGTTGATCTAAGTTTGGTTGGATAAACATATATGTCTTGGTTGACATTAAAATTTACTTTACTTTATTTTTTTTAAATTAATTTTTGTGGAACTTGATAATGTTTTTAGCGGACTTTAATTTAGTTGAAACTTTATAATAATATTATGTGGATACACACATCTAAATATATGAATTAAAGTTTACATGAATTTATATTGATAATATTTATATATATTGATAATATTTATATGACACCTTAACAACATATTAAATATATTAAGTGTATTAATAATCATATATATATATATATATATATATAGAAAATTGGTAACATCATTAGATGTTGTCATTATAAACCTTAATTTGTTGGGTTAGAAACCTCGATTTTCTAAGATATCAAATTGGAGCAATCAACTAGCAAACTAGCAAACAATCAACTAACTGACCCTCCAAGATATTAAACTTGGACAACCAACCAACACTCGATTGCTACCATCCAACCTATACTTTTTGGATAGATCAACCTATACTTTTTGAATAGATCGTGGTTTGAACCTTAAACCTCTCAAAATAACCAAAACCTTAACTACTACAATATCCTTGTCAAACTAATAGCATATATTAAATATATATCTTATATATTTTATATGTTTGCACCCTTGTATTCTAAATACCTCAAGTTTAGAACTCCGACTCATACTACCTTAGTTTATAATAACACATCATTATACTTGCAAATTCTAACTCATTCAAGAATCTATATTTGGATCACGAGGACAATGATCCTATTATATATTCATGTAGTTGTAAAATAATATCCTTGTTATATAAAACATATTCATATTTTAAACTTTGGCGTGGGTGAGTATGTGAGGGATGAGGGTTTGCCTCTATTGATAAACTCGGCTTTCACCCTTAATCAAGGTCATGATTCGATAAGAATACCCAACCCAACTCAATTGTAGAGGTTTCTCACGCTAACCTCAATCAATAAAAAAACATATCCATATTATCTTTTATATTTTAAAACATGTATAAAACATATCCTTATTATCGTATATATTTTAAATAGGTTGATGAAAAATTTAATGATAGTATTTTATTTATTGTATTTATATGTTTTATATCTATTTTAATTATAAACCATGTCGTCTTAAATAATTTTTTTAATAAAATTTTAAATAATTCATAGCATATCTTTTAATTTTATTTAAGCACGGTAAAGAAAAAATATCAATTTCTTAACCACAACATTAATTTAATTTAAATGATAAATAATTTTAAAACTAGCTTAATTTAAGCGTCCATGCACTCCATTAAAGTCATTTTAACTCTGTTTTACTGTACCTTGCAATACCCGTTACGCCTCCACGTTTAGAAAATAAATAAATATGAAAAAGCGATGAGAAATAAGAAGCGAAGCAGGAGGTCTAAAGCAGGCTGGCGGGAGATGGAGGTGGTGGGATCCTTCTTTCAACGAGCTTACAGTATACACATTTTATACCTAATTTGAAAAAACTAGCAAAGGCATCTACATGATCCAATAACAATTAGACCAAATGTCTCTCTCAAGCTGAGTCAGATGGTCTAGATGGTCTATGAGGTTCTCTTCTATGTAGAGTTTGAATTATGCATAAAGGTTTTGTATGTGAATGGTGGGTGCTTGACCTTAAATAAGTTGTTCTAATCTTGGTATAAACTAAAATCCATGATAGTTTATTAAAAGAACAACAAAAATAGTAGTGCCAACATTACAACATAACTCACATACTAATTGTGTTGGAGATTGATGCTGACCAAAAAAAAGACAAAGTCAAAAGTTCTCTCACGAATTTGAAGAAGCCCAAAAGTTTCTACAGGCCTTGAAGAGTCATTATAACTGTTGGACTTCCAAACGAATTGTTCTAACCTTGGCATAAACTAAAATCCATGACAGCCCATTAAAAGCAAAAACAACAAAAACAGTGGTACCAAATATACAACATTACAATATAACTTACATACTAATTGTGTTGGGGATTGGTGTTGACCAAGAAAAAGACAAAGTCAAAAGTTCTCCCACGAATTTTAAGAAATCCAAAAGTTTCTATAGGCCTTGAAGAGTCAATGTGACTGTTGGACTTACAAAATGTGAGATGAAGGGTTGTAACATCATTTTATCTCTTGTAAATGCACAATAGTGTAAAATAGTTGTAGAAGAACGTGGAGAAAGCATTGTAATACTTCTGAGTTCATTTGGAATAAAAAATAGCATTCTATTCCATTCATTTTGTGAAATACATGCGTGTTGTTCTTGATTTTGTGAAACTTTCAGTCAACTTGCAAAGCTTATAACTTTTGTTTTACAGCTCTGTTTTACGCGTGTCATACACCTTTGAAAATATTATTTTGTGTGAGCAATTTTGGTCTCTCAAATTTTTACTGTCTCGTTGCTGCAGTTTTTGTTGCGTTTTTGTTGCACCTTTTTGCTCCTGGGTTTTAGGTCAAATACTTCACTTGGTATCAGAGCTTGGCTGGTTTTTGGGTTTGAGTGAACTTGGGTTCATGGTTCTTGAACAAGTTAATTGAAGAAAAACTTCATTTGTTGTTGCTTGAGTCTAATGGTCAACTTCAACAACTCATTACCCATTTCATAATTTAATGGGTAAGATTATGATTATTAGAGCATAAATATGAGGGCATTGTTAATTCGCAAAGATCTTTGGGAGGTAGTGGAAAGTGGTTATGAAGAACCACTTGATTGGAACACATTACAAGGCAATGATTTGACAACAAAAAGGGAAACAAAAGAAGAATTCATTAGCCCTCTACCATATTCAGTCTGCCCTTGATAAGACTTTGTTTCCAGGTATTGTTGTTGCTACATCAACCAAGGAGGCTTGGAAGTCTCTTCAATAGGCTTAATAAGGAAGTGACCAAGTGAGAATGGTAAAGTTGCAGACCATGAAGAAAGAGTTTGAGAATTTGCAGATGAAAGAGGCTGAAAGTGTGGGTGATTATTGTGTTAGAGTGAAGGATGTGGTGAAAAATATGGACACCCTTGGAGAGACCTTGAAGAAAGAGGTAGTTGTGAAGAAGGTATTGAGATCTTTTACCCCTAAATGGAATCATGTTGCAATAATTTTTTAGGAGAGTAAATATTTGTCTACACTTGAATTTGATTGCCTAGTTGGTTATCTTATGTCACATGAGGAAAGACTAAGAGAAACTAGTAAAGAAAATGAGGAGATTGTTTTTAATTATAAATTGAAATTTTTTGAGAATGATGAAGTTGGTCCAAGCACGAGTAAACAAGCATATGGAAGAGAAACAAATCAAAATTACTCAAGAGGTAGATGAGGAAGAGGAAGAGGAGTTGTTGTTGGAAACCACCAAAATTGGAGTTGATCAAATTGAATTTTGATGGAGCATCTAAAGAAAATCTAGGTCCAATAAGAGGAAGAGGAATAATTAGAAATAATATGGGAGAGATTTTGTCTCGTTACACTTTCAATAGTGGATTGAAAACAAATAATGAAGTTGAAGCTTGGGTGGCTTTGGAACAGTTAAAAATATGAAAACAAATGAAATGGAACAAGTATGGATGGAAGGTGTTCATTAATAGTAATAAATACAATTTTGTGTATAAAATGGCAAGGTCAATGTGTTTGCATATTGAAGTGTGTGGATGTCACTTATGGTAACAATAAGAGTGTTGCCAACAAAGGTAGTATCTTTTTCTTTTAGCAATCTCCCACCTTATATATATATGTGTGTGTGTGTGTGCGTGTGTGTGTGTGTGCATGTGTGTGCTTGGAAGACTCTACAAGTGTGGAAGTGTATGGTTGAAGCGTCAAAGATCTTTTATACTTTCAAAGGAATGATAAGGGGGTGTAGAGAGAAAGGAGTATTTGAAATGGAAGAAGAAAGGACAATATTTTTTGAGAAATCCATTGAATTTAAGAGAGAGTGGGCACTAGATTAACTAAATTAGATGTTTGTTTATTGAGGGCTAGAAATTCTCCATGAAAATATGTAAATTACAAAAAGGGAAGAATGTTGAACTCTTTATCTGTATCTTATCATGAAGATGGATTTCCTCATATTGATCCATATGGAAAGAATAATGAGAAGAGAGGTTCTTTTGGAAGTAGGATGACGACAATAGAAGAGAGTGTAGAAGCTCTTGGGTATTATTATATATACTCCATTATTTGTTAAGACTTTTATATAGATAAAATGAGGGCCAATAACGTACGATTCTAGAATGTTTTAGAGGCATAAGAAGGAACTTAAATTTTTCTAATAATTTTATGAGAATTCTTTTTAAGTTATAGTAAAGACTATTGGTTAATTCTTAAAAAAAAAATGTATCCTTATATATTATCATGTAAGATTATAAATTACATGTATAAAAATAATAATTATAAATAAAAACTTTTTAAAACTATAAATAATTATCAATTAATTAATCATAATTTTTTTTTTAAATAGGTTAAAAAGTTGAAGACACATTGAAGGTTATCTTCCTTATAAATTGAACTTAAGTCTTTCCTAAATAATCATTAATCTAATTTAAATTCATCACAGGGTATTGATGGTGGAAGCTCTGCTAGGGTTTTTCGCTCGCATGTTGTTGTTGCCTAATTGCTCTTTCATCGGCCACCATACTACTAGTGCCCTTGCATGATATAAACACACTGTGTCATTCTATGTAACTACTCTACCTTGGGCAAGGGGTTCCTTCCCTTTCGATGGTCGCCTCTCAGGCTGTCATTTCACTAGTTAGTGAAGTTGCAGCTGTAGAGAGCCATGTCACTAGTAAAACAATCCAGTCAGTTTATCCTGAAGGTAGTTCCTCTGTGTCAAACATAGTCCTACCCATGTAGTATTTTGATAAAGCTTGCAACTGGCTTGAGATTCACACCCTATTTGGGTACTTTATAGGGAGGATTCCCAGTGACTCGCTAATTCGTCAATGGATTCAACAAGTCTGGCATCCATATGGCATAAAAGTTGACCATATTCAAAACCTTACTAAAGGTTTTTTTTATTTTTAGTTTTTCGATCTGCAACATGTCATTGTAGTTATGAGAAAATATCCTTGGTATGTTAGAAATACCTTTTTAATTCTTCAACTCTGGCATTGTCATTTTATAATTTCTACTGATGTTTCCCTACGTGTCCCCGTTTGGAGGGAATTCTTGGGTCTCCCTTTGCCCCTTTGGTCATTCTTGCCATAGCTTGTTGCACCCATTGACAAGTTTGTGTGCATGAAGCCATATAAATTTTATGTTGTGTGGCCATACAAACACATCTACATTGAAATCGATCCCTCAAAGTACCTTAAGGATTCTATTGATATTCAGGTTGGTGAGACCCATTTCCAATAATGGATGGTTTATATCAATCACGCCTTTGCACTACTTTTACTCTCATCAATCACTCACAATGAGGTCTTTATATAGAAATATAGGTTACTTGCCTCTCACTCAACCCTAAGACTCATGTACATGTGGACTACATGCACATTTACATCATTGCACATTCTAACACTTGTGCATTTATTCTATTACACTAATAAAGCAATAACTCCTAATATAATCCTAAACTAAATATGCACCCATGAGGGTACATTAGAAAATAACCAAATGATGTAATAGCCATATTTTCCAACACCCCCTGTATTACATTATTTGGTTTTGAAGACATTAGTCTTCAATATGGATCTTTCTCTTTTGCATGTATTTCTGCATGAGTGAAGTTTTCTTGAAATATCTTTAATTTACTCTGCATTGTATTCCTCCTTGACTTGCCTCTTCATCTTCTTCCCCTGTATTGGAGTTGGTACTTTCATAGGTGGATGTACTTTCACCTGATTCCTGCAAGAGTAATTTTCCTTTGCTTTTGGCTTTGTCATATTTTTCTGTGTCCTGAAAGGAAGCTTCTGAACATACACTTAGAGCATCAAGATAATATTTTGAGTTAGTAGAACTTGTAGTACTAATGTTGCATGAGGATTGAAATATCTTAGAGAGGGTTGATTCATCCATTTCTATTTTTAGCTTAAGTAGTTCAATCAATCCCTTATGTTCTACATTTTCATCCTTATAGCATTTGAATGTAAGCAGTGCCATGTATAGTATACTTCCATATTCTAAAGGAATTTGAATGTCATTCTTTCCATTATCAATTGCTTTGGTGAGTTGCGCATGTAGATAATCTTCCATTGTTTCAAACCTGTCTTTTAGAGCTTCACTATGTATCCTTTTTGAAGTAGGATCTAGATTTCCTTCTGACTTTATGAGTGAATTCTTAATTCCACTTTTTATGACACTTACTCTTTCCTTTCTAATAGTGTTGTTCATGTCATTGTTTACTGAATTACTTGAGGTAGACATTTCACTTAGTTTTAGCCTTTTTTCATATTTAGAAATACTTTGATAAATTCTTTGTAGTAGACTTCCTTATATCTCCCTAGTATTGATACATGCAATAAATATGATTCACCTCTATCACTTGCAATCAATTATTTAGACATCTATTAGAAATGCAATCTTCAATAATATGAATTCAATATTTAGTTGGATATGTCCTTCATAAATCAATCTTCCAACTAGCAACTTGATGCAATGATAGGTTCTAAACTTCTAAAAATTTAATTTGAAGTAGGATTCCTTATATCTCCCTAATTAGAAGTTTTAGAAATATTAAATGTTTGCAAACTAATTTTTACTACTCCTTATATCTCCCTATGTTAAGAGTTTGCAACTATTCTTTAGAAGCAATGGAAATGATATAAATGCTTCTAGTTTTACTCTACGTCTTCTATATAATCAATATTCTATTCTAGAGATCTTTTCATCACCTTATTACTCCTACTAATATCTCTAGAATGTTTAATAAAACTTGATATCAAACTTGCAATATAATGATGAATATTTCTCACCTTCTTAATTCTGATTTGCAAGTTGTTTGTATGCGGTTTGCAAGGGCTGATTTCCTTGTTTCTCTTCACCTTGCTTGTCAACGTTTTCCTCCTTGTAGAAGGACTATTTTCCTTTTCTCTCTTCAACTGAATGTTGGTTGGATACGTGCTCTACTCTTCACACTTCAACTTGGCTGATATGTGCACTATTTTGGGCTTGAAATCTCTCTTTAAAAATGATCTTCTACTGGTACGTAGTCTTCTATCACTTGTTGGTTTCTATGTATCCTTAAAACAACAATCTTTCACCTCTTCAATGTCTTTGATACAACCTTGGGCTCTCCTCCTTTGTTTACGTACGTAGGAGCCTTCTTTACTTGGTGCAATATGATATGGGAGTGCCAAATGGCACTTATCCTCTTCACCTTCTTGAAAACATTTATACTTGCACCTCCTTGTAGCGCTTATGACATGTGGTGCTTGTCCTTTGAAAATATTTGTTCAGCTCCTCCTTTCAATGCCTGTGACAAGTGGCACTCGTCTTCTTACTCCTTGGTGGTTGATGGTTGTTATAGATGCTCTTACCTTCTACTTCCACGTTGGGTGCTCCTTTGTCTTATCTTGGCTTGGAGGAGTGTTACTTTATGATGTTGGGTGCTCCTTTGTATTATCCTTGCTTGGAAGATGTTAAACTATAATTTTGGGTGCTCCAAACTCCTTTTGCAATATGGCACTCTTCTCCTTGAGTGCTTAGAACAACTCCTCTACGTGGCCAATGATTCCTATCTTCCTTTGAATTTTCTAGCACTCTCCAACGCTCTATTCCTACGAATTTTCTTGTTATAAATATTTTCTCTTTGGCAGAATGTTTGTGCTATCTTCAATGGTGCTCTTGGATGTGGAAAACCTATTATTTTTAGCTTGCTTCAATGATGATGGTGCCTCCTTTGTTGGTGATAATTTATTTGCAATATGACCTTTATCTTCACCTTTGTATTTTCCACTTGTCTTATCTCTTTTTGCAGGTCCATTTTCATGCTTTATATGGGCGGAAATTTTGATGGCTACGACACTTCTTTGGGAGTCTTTTGACACCTTAGATAATCTGGAATTTCAACCTCTTGAATGCACCTTCTATTGCTTTTTGAAGGCTCTTTTCGTAAGGTTTTGTAGAGTGCCCTTTTGTGGAGTTCTTAACACTTCCTTTTCCTTTGTAAAACCTACCCTTTTTCTGCACTCGTGGAGTCCTTTGGATGACTCACAAACGTATACTATGACTGCCCCCTTGTGCTTGAAAATTTATCCTTTACCTTGCTCAGAATGTGGGCTTTAATGTGCTGATGTGGTTGTTTGAATGTATGCTCCCTAAGACTATTTTAACCTTCTCCAAGACTATCCTATAAATCCATTTGGAGATGTGCACTTAAACTTTGAATTTCTTCTTCCTTTTAAGCTCTTTTTCTAACTGCAATTTGTTGGCTTCTCTTCTCCATATTTTGGAGGTATTGTTATCCTTTTTGGTGGCTATTCCTTGCCACAATAATCTTCCATTTACTTCTACAAAAGAGCTCTAAAAAATCTACCTTTGATGACTGGTTTGGCTGAACTAGAATATTACCTTTAACTCTTGACAATATTTTTATTGCTTGGCTATTCTTTAACTTATTATCCCAAGCTACTCAATGTAATATTTTGCATTCTTTCTTATGCAAATATAGTCTTCCTAACTTCTATTTTTTTCATGTGCAGGTTTGCTCCTTGTAAACTATAACTTCTGCACTATTTTGAAGACTTGGAATGAAAACTATTCTATGCAACTTTTGATCCTTTGAAAAAATGGTGCTTAATAAACCTTAATATAAAACCAAATATGAAAGCTCAACTCATGAAAATTTTGCACCTTATTGTTGCATACCTTTTTCTCTCGTAGATGATGGAGATAGTGGTGATTCAAGTCACCTCAATGGCTGCCTTTTGTGGATGATTTTGCAGCTCTTCTATGCTGTCCAAAAATAGCTCTTTGCTCACCTTTCTGCAACTTCAATACCTTATCAACTTGCTGCTCTAAACTCTGATTTGGTGGCTTCAAAACTTCTTCAGAATGTGCTTCTAGAATCTGATTTTTAGCAGTCACTAATGCTGCCCATAATTTCTAAAATTTTCAGCACTAAGCAATCTTCACTGTTGCTTTTAATTTCTTTGATTTGCTACCTTTTTCGCTATCCATGAACTCTATATTTTGTAGCTCTGAGTGTTGTTAATATGTTGCCCTTTTCTTTGTCTTCAAATCTGAAACTTTTCCAGATTGTAAGGCAGTCAATACCATCACTGAAATGTTGTCCTTGAATCCCAAAAATTTGGTAGGATTCTCCCCAAATCATAGCTGAGATGTTGCTCAAGAACCTCCTTCAATGATGGCCCCCAAATCTCACAGATTTGGTGGTTCTTCTATCTCTTTTCACTTGCCAAATTTTGACTTCAAAGTAGATCTCCTCCTCAAACAATCTATCAATCTTGAGATCTATTCAATACTACCTTTTTGATTTGACAATCTTCTTGCCAAACTTTCTCCTTTGGGCTTGTCATCGGATGGCGATGATTGTCCCAATTCCTTAGATTCTTCTTTGGTAGTAATTTCTTCAATGAGTCCTTCTATGAACTCCTTCAATGAGGCTCACCAAGCCTTCTTCTTGAGACCTCTCCAAGGTTCTCAATATTGTAGCTTCTAAATCTTCAATGAGACCTTCCTTGGCCTCTTCAATATTCAACTATGGAAATGAGATCTTCTTCTAGGATCTCTTGAATCTGCTGCTACTAAAATCTGCAATAGAACATTTTTTTAGTTCTTTTCAATGCTCAATATTCCACAATGGAAGTTCTTCAATAGGGTCTTCAATGGACCTCTTCTTCAATAGAGTCTTCAATGAATCTCTTCTTCAATAGGGCCTTCAATGGACCTCTTCTTCAATAGGCCTTCAATGGACCTCTTCTTCAATCAAAAGTTTTTAGTCTTCAATGGAGATCACCAATCTCCAATATTTTGCTAGGACTCTTCTCCTTGAGTCTCTTTGATCTTCAATGGGGTCTTCTTTCTAGGACCTCCTTCCTAGATTTGCAATCTTCAATGTGGCTTCCTTGGCCACTAAATCTCTCCTCGATATATCAACTAGGAGCCTTCAATCTGCAAATATTTCAATGGGACCTTTCTCCTTAGGCCTCCAAATTATCAATCCTCATTTTTCTGCAACAAAGAATCAATCCCTGCATGAGGAAAGTAACTTTGAATTTCAAGCAATGAAGATGAAGTTCTTCTCTATCTATTGTAGGAAGCTTCCCACCTTCTGAGAGTTAATTTTCTGCAACAAGAAAAACTTAGATGATAGTAACCAAATGGTTCTCCTGAAAACTTATTTTCTCTCTTGCAATAAAATATTAGAGATAATAAAAATTTCTATGACTCTATGAGAAATAAACTTCACTAGTTGGATTGCCAATCTAGTGGAACAATGTTGAGTTCTAGTCTTCACAAGCATTACAACTCTTGTGGAAAAACTCTAGCTAAATCTATCATGTGGCTTTCTCTATTTTCTATTCTTCTACCTAGAGCTACTTCTATCAAAATAAAACTCAAGCTAACACCATTTGTAAGGGGGGAAAAGTTTAAAAAAAATCTATTGTGATGGTATTTGCATGCAATGGCGCACTATGGCTGATCCAGTTTGCAAATACTCAACAATAGTATTGGTGCTAACTTGTGGCTTTCCTTTGATCCACCATGGCTCTGATACCACTGTTAGCTTTTGGAGCCTTAAACATAAAGGAAATGCATTCACAAGTATAGAAATAAACATGCAATGATACAACTATGATAATAGCAAAAAACATGCATGAAAATATGATAGAAGACTTGATACAATGCTCTAGAAATGCTCATATAGAAAGCTCACAAAAATTACAATGCTCCTCTCATGGAGTTTGCAACTCCTCCATGATAGAAAAATGGAGCTACATTGTGCCTACTACTACTCACACCTTTGCACTACTTTGACTCTCTCACAATCACTCACAATGAGGCCTTTATATAGAAATATAGGTTACTTGCCTCTCACTCAACCCTAAGACTCATGTACATGTGGACTACATGCACATTTACATCATTGCACATTCTAACACTTGTGCATTTATTCTATTACACTAATAAAGCAATAACTCCTAATATAATCCTAAACTAAATATGCACCCATGAGGGTACATTAGGAAATAACCAAATGATGTAATAGCCATATTTTCCAACACTAATGATGCCAATGATCATTATGCACTTTGGCGGTGGGCAACACTCTCTCTCCCCTTACTATTTGGTTGCTTTGCAGAGACTTCAATATGATCAAATTCCCACATGACAAGGTGGGTATTCTTCCCATGAGGTGGGCCATAAGGGAAAGAGAAGCATGGATTTTCATGAAAGAAAATTTGGGGCTCTATGATCCCAATAGATGCTTTTTACCCTCTTCGTTCCTAGCTAGTTTCTGGTTCACGTGGTCTAACAATCAACAAGGTGAGATTCATGTTCTAAAAATATTGGATAGAGCCATGCTCTCAAATTTTGATATTTTCTCCTTTGAGCAACCCTCATCTTCTTCTCCCTTTGTCTCTATCCACCCTAAGCTCTGCTTGTCTGACCATTCTCCCATTTCCTTTTCCATTCTAGTTTTTTCTACCCCCACTCCTCTTTCTTGATCACAAATTTACCGTAATATGTCTATTTTGCACCACCCCATATTGAGGGCCCATGTTATTAGAATTTGGAACCTAGTCCCTGGACCGAAAGTGGCCTAAGGCTGGATTGATTGGTGGAATGTTGCTATCCAGTGCACTACCAACTTCCTATGCTCACTTGGGCATAAGATTGCTAAGCTTCGTCGTCGCTCCAACGTTGCTCTTAAGCAGGAGTTGGAAGTAGCCTCAACTCAACTTCAATCCAATCCTTTTAATGAATACCTTCAAAGGCACTTCGATATGGTTAAATAACAACTTCTAATGGTAGAGCACTGTGATGCCAAAGAGGTGCAAATCAAGGCGAGGTTACACTAGCTCAAATTTGGAGACATGGTGACCAAGGAGTTCTTTCAACACTTGCATCCTCGCAATCAATTTTTGGGTATTAAATCCCTTAACATTAATGGATAGCATACTTTTAAACTTCCTAGTATTCTCTCTTCTTTTGAAGAGCACTATAAAATTATGTTTATGGCTCAGGCCACTCCTCGCAACATGACTAGGCTCTTAAATCCTACCTTTCTGTTGTCCCAAAGCAACTTTATGAGTCTCAAAGAGTTACCTATGAAAAGACCCTCTCTTTGAAGGATCTAGAGGAAGCTCTTTCTCAAATAGCTAATGATAAGTTCCCTAGTCTTGATGGCTTCCCCTACGAATTCTACAAGTCCCTTTAGGACACTAGTGGGTCTAATCTTCTCAAAGTATATCATGAGGTCTTCTCTAAGGGTTCTTTGGACCCTTATGATCTTGAAATCATTACCAATTGGACACCTACTACTCTCATTAATATTTCCTATAAGATCATTACCAAAGCCCTAGTTTTATGCATTCGTCATCTCCTTCATATTATTGTGCATCCGAAGCAAACTAGCTTCATTTGGGGAAGGTTCATACTTGATAATATTATTGCTATCTAAGAAGGCATGGAGTGAGCTCGCAATTCCAACCAATGATTGTTGTTCATCAAAATTGACTTTGAGATAACCTATGACAAGATTGATTTGTCGTTCATTCTAGTCATGCTTAAAGCTCTTGGTTTTGGACCATACTTCATTTGTTCTGTGAAAATGTTGTTTGTTGAGGCTTTTTCTATTTTGTCCATTAACAGACACAAGTCCTCAACCATTGGGCTCTTTCAATCCATTAGACAAGGTTATCCATTGGAACCATCCCTTTATGTCCTTGTTGTTGAAGGGTTTGGTTATTTACTAGCTCACCGTGTCACTTAGGGGTTTATTCAAGGAATTTCTCTCCTTAGAGGTAAGACTCAGTTGATCAATGGTCATTTTGTTGACGACTCTTTCCTCACTCTTATTGAGAAAGAAGGTGTCATTCAACAGACGCTTGCCTGCCTGGATACTTTTTGTCTGGCTTTTGGATCCTCCATTCAATGGAGAAAGACTCAATGTTATAGGCAATATATTGACTCATTGCCCCGTTGTTTTAGTCAATATCAATGGAAGATAATCCAAGAGGGGGAAATATTTTATTTTTTAGGTATTCATTTTACCTTTAACAATTCATTACCAGAGTTGTGGAAGTATGTTATTAACAAGGTGGAACATAAACTTACCTACTAGTCCACCAAGAAGCTCTCCCTTGTTGGTAAATTTCAAATTTGCACAAAACTCCTTGCAACCACCTATGTTTATTATTCTTCTTGCTAGGTCCCATCCAAAAACTGCTATAAGAAACTCGATAAGCTTCTGCAAGACTTTTTATGGTCCTCCTCCAATAATAGTTCGGGATTCTGCCATGTTTCCTAGGAGTATTATTATCTCGCTAAAAACCATGGCAAACTTGGCATTCACAATACCCAGGATCAAGGTTGGACCCTCTATATTAAGTGGGTCATCAGAGCCCTCACATGCAATGAGGCCTGGAAGATTCACATTCAACACTATATCAATGAAGGTTCCCCTTTTGGTTGTAATATTTGAAGGGGCATGGGGTTCCCTTCCATCCTTATTGCCCTTGTGTCTATCAAAGTGTCAGGATCCTTTGTCATTAGGAGCATTTGGAAATCCTAGGAGAGTGTTAAGCCTTGGCTTAGATGGAATGGCTAGAGCTTCTGGCATGGCCTCTCCATAAACCAAATGAATGTTTGGTGGTCGTCTATTATCACCTACTAGGGTTCCCCGCTTGCATAGGTTCCCTAGGTTCATGTGCTTAGATTATTTTGCAAAGGTGTATGATGCATCACTGATTTATTTTATCGATCTACTAAGGATTGGCTCCTTTGGGATGACTTTAGAGCTAAATTTAGGCTTAGTCAGTCTGACAGGGATACTTTTGAGGCTATCAAGGTTGCTCTCCCTGACTCCATGTTATACAAGATTTTTATGCTTTTACAACGATCTTGGTGGAAGGACTGGAAGTGGTATCCAAACACTCCACTACAAAACTATAAGGCTCAATTGGGGTATGGATGACTATCTCCTTGCCTCCCCATGATTGATAAGCTCAATCAATGATGGAAGGTCTCCTCCCCTCGACCTGTTTGGATGTGCAGGTTCTAGACTGCTTGGGCTCATTACTTGAAGCCCAAACATTCCTGTTTTCCTTGCAGTATTTTGCACCAAGGGCTTCCTATTGGGGAGCGTCTCCAGCATTTAGGCATCCCTAACCCTTCTTGGACTTTCTATCTTCAATCTAAAGACTTTGTCCATATTTTTTGAATTTGTGTTCGTGCTCATTCTCTTTGGGAGTGGCTTTTTTCCTTTTTTAGACCCTATTCCTTTGCCATGTTTGAGTGGAAGCATATCATTTTGGGAGACCCCCCGCCCTTGTTGGCTATTTTCTTTGAAGTGTGGCACTTGTTTCGTATGGCGACCATGTTTAGCATATGGAGAGCTAGAAATGATTGTATCTTTGGTAAGTTTTCTTCCTCTTTGCACATATTTGCTTTTGAGAAGTCTAATATTATTTCATCTATGTATTTTCATATTATAATTCAATCTAATAAGGTGGCCATGGAGCTCACTCATCTTCATGAGCTTATTAATTAGTGGGGGAATGCGTCGTGCACAGTCAACCAGGTTCCTCTCGAGCAAGATACTCCTCAAAACCAATCTAGGTCCAGACAAAAGTGTTGCTCGCTCCCTAACTGCACTCCTATCCCAGCTCAAGGTCCTTACAAAGATGGTCATGGCTACTTGACTATTCCTCTCTCCCCCCAACTCCTCGACTTGATGCCTGGGAAAATTTAGGAGCTTCGATGATTGCTACCAGCCAAGAGCCATTTGTTATGGCTAGGAGGCCAAAGTCTCTTGATGCTACTGTTGGGTGGAAATCGATCCCAGGGGTGGCTAAACCTATATAATGGAGTCTCATCATTATGTAATCATTTAGTTATGTTGTCCATCCGTTCTATAAGGCAATGTTGACTAGCTGTAAATTGTTTGCTTGGGTTCCCGCTTTGTTTTAACAAGGATGATTTTTTGGTTGATGACGTTAATCATGTGGCATGTTTATCCATTTTTTTAATGTGTTCTATTAATTTTTTTATATAATATATTTTTTACATTAATTTATTTTTTAATTTTTATTTGATTAGTGTAAAAACCCCTGTGACCAGCACACAAGGCTGAGCAGTCTCCTCCCAACCATGACCCCTCGTAAAATCGAGAACTATGCTTATCAATAAGGAATTTAACACACACCCACCACACACCCTCTCACACACTCGCCCACACCACACCACGATTTCGGAAAAAAAACCGAACCATTACTTTTTTTACATGAGAATTTAAATTCATTATATTTTAAAATAAATATTAAATTAAAATGCAATTCTTAAAGAATGGCTTTTTTATATAAATTCTTTAAGGTAAACTTCCAAAGACAATGATAATTTCTTTTCAATGAAATCAACCCCACAAAAGACTTAACTTATGTATACAATAAGTTTTAAAGCATATATTAATTTATAAACTCTACCTTCACCTCCATGACCATTTTCAAATTTAAATTTTATAATATTAATATATTTTTTATTATGATCATTTTCAAATTTAAATTTTATAATATTAATATATTTTTTATTAGTAACCCGCTAGCACAAAGAACACCATTAACTTTATACATAGAAATCGAATATATAAATAAAATACATGCACTTCACCTGCATGGCATTTGATTGCTTGCCAAGGGTAACTTAGTGGAACAAGGGTATGAAAGGTTTGTTAGAACAAAATTAATTTTAAGTATTACATGTTTACTTTTATAAAGTCATGACAAGAATGGTTGAAAAAACTGTGAATAGAACGTTACAAAATACAAAGACTATAATGGTTGGAGAAGGATTCAAGAAAACATGTGTCCAAGTCACAAGTCACATGGACCTAACCACTTTTGGACCATATAACTGTCAGAATTTCATATGATGAGAGTGACATTCATGCTTCTTTTTCAAATAAGATATATATAGAATTGAACAGATGGAATTGGGTAAGGTAAAGTTTATGGAACCCAACTTTTGTAGGGTTTTGAATTCAAATAATTAACCGGAAAATACTCGCTACTTTATCCTCTTTTAAGTATTTATCTTCTTTAAAAAAGTTCGTAATTTAAATTTAAATCTCTTTAAAAAAATTCGAAAACCTTTCCTCTCCTTGCACACACTGGCATTATATTGTTATCAAGTGATAGGTATGTATACCTGTCACCTTTTATTCTTCTGGAAGTCGGTTGAAAAATAGGGTAGTTGAATTTTAGAAATTTTTTAAATTTATTTGACAGTGTTTCTTAAGAAAAGTTAGATGGGATTACTAAAAAGTGTTAGATTAAAAAAACAATTAAAGAGATGTGAACGCTAGGAGGTTTTCAATGACAAGTCTTTCGTAAATATAGTGACCGCCAGGTTTTCTATGGGCTGTTAATACAAAGGCGGTTGAAAAAAGAAAAAGTACAAAGTTTTCTTATATATATATATAAATTGTTGAATTTAGTTATGTGATCTTAGTTATATGCTAAAGAGATCACAGCCATTGCTTCCTATAACTAACCTAACTACTTAATTTTGTCTAAGTTTATCTGTCTAGGTATATTGCCTATTGGTTTGTTTTAAGGTTAATCTTTTTAAAAGTGGATTATAATTTTTTTTGGATTTGGTTAGTGTGAAACTTTTAATGTTTAAGGTTGGGTATTCTCGTATTACTATGACCTCTCATAAGGGGGAGAGTTAAGCTTATAGGAAATTTATAACACAACCACATACATATGTTGTGATTTGAACCTTGGACCTATGGAAGAAGAGTCAAATCTCAAACTACTAAGTTGTCCCCCGAACTAGATTATTGTATATATTTAATTGAACTTTCAATTAATAATAAATTAATAAATGGTTTTATTTTTTAAATTGTTTTATATTATCACCATGTAAATTCAAAAAAAAAAACTGTTTATATTATTTTTATAATGTCATATTATAATAAAATTATTGTTAATTAGAAGCTAGAGGAAGAAGTTGCATGCATTAGGGTTTCGAGTTCTTGGTGCCATACTGCCTCTCCACTCTGGAGTGTGTGCGGGACGCCTCTTAGGGCATTTTTTGCTGCTTTCACCGACTTTACTCCGTCGTTTGGTGGATTGAACCTCTTTTTTATGGACGGAGCTCAATCAATAGCTCCAACTTCTGTTGAAGCTGCAGAAGGGAGCAATGGCGCTAAAGGTGAACAAGCAACCACGAAAGTTCATTCCCAAAGTTTATCACGAGGTAATATTTCTCCTCTAGATGTTGTTATCCCGTTGAGTGAGTTTAATACTACTTGTTCTTGGCTGGAAAGCCATACGCTGGTAGGGTATTTTCTAGGTCGTATCCCTGGTGAGACCCTCCTTCGAAACTAGATCCAACAAGCTTGGCATGGCGTCAAGGTTGATGGTATCCAGAACCTCACCAAAAGGATTTTTTATTTCATTTTGTTGACCTTGCTCAGGCCAAAGCGGTCCTCAATCATGGGCCTTGGTCTATTCGTAGCTCCTTATTGATTTTTTAGCCCTGGACCAAGGATTTTTTGATCACTAATGATGTTTCCTTACAGGTTTCGATTTGGGTTGAATTCCTTGGTCTTCCTCTACCACTCTAGCCTTACTATCAGAACCTTGTGGCCCCCATTGGTGAATTTATCTATTGTGAAATGGATAAATTTTATGCCTCACACCCTCAAAAGCATTTTTGTGTCAAAGTTGATCTTTCTAAAGACCTCAAGGAGACTATTGATGTCCAAGTTGGTGATTATAGGTTCAAGCAACGTGTTGTCTACATAAACCTGCCTAACACATGTTACCATTGCCAATCAACTACCCATAAGATAAAATATTATCCTTTAATGGTGGACAAGATTAAAGTTAAGGAGATGACTATGGCTCCTATTACTACTAGCTCTATCCCTGCTTCCAAAGGGGGGCAAGATGAATGGAAGGTAGTCCAGAAGAAGGGTAAGAATGGGAAAAATGTAAACCCTACGACTGCTCCTAGTAGCTCACCTCAACCCCTTGTGTCTTCTATGACAACTGGGCATGGTGTGGTGATGGAGCAACATACCATGCAACCGATGACACCCAGTGCTAGGGCTTCACAGATGGTTGCTAATGTACCATCGACTAGTGCTTCCTTTGCCAAAATTGTTACTTCTTCTACTCCTACTCAATCTTTAGATTCTCTAGTTCTGCATATCAATGGGTAGTCTTCATCAAGCTTCATGGAACCTGAACGAGCTTCTATCAATGGCCGAAGATCTCGTAGCCCACCAGGGGAGAATCCTTGGTTCACCAGGACAAAAGGCATCAAACAAAGTTTTGGAAAGTAGGTCAAGAGCATTTTCTCAGTAATATTTATGATTCTCTTTCAAACCTCGAAGACATTGAAGATGTAGCCGGACATATGAGTCTTGATCGATCTCCATGATTTTTTATCATGGAATGTCAGAGGGCTGATGGACCCAGTCTATAAATACTTGGTTCGAGATGAGATTGCTTTATGCTCTAGGTTTTATGGTAATCCTGACTTTCTTTATCTTCAAGAGATTAATATTTTTGACTTTATTCTACAATGTACTTGCCCTTTTCTTTGGCCAGGTTGTTTTTTTATGCCACCAATCATTCCCCTGGTAGAGGGGGAGTTGTCATTATTTTGGTAGCTAGGTGGAAAGATAATTTTGTCTCATGGGGTGTGGACCCCTCCAATCATGTAGTTTGGGTTTTACTTGAGGTTGGTGGGTTATATTTTGGCATTATTAATGTCTATGCCTCCAATGATGCTCAGGAGCATTGTAGCCTCTAGTGGTGGTGTGATTTTTCTTTACCACCTATTGTTTGGGTTATGTGTGAAGATTTTAATATGACTAAAAATCCTGCAGACAAGATAGGACAACTTCCCATGCGATGGGCTACTGGGGAAAGAGAGGCTTGGTACTTCATGAAAAACAAATTGGGTTTGTCAGACCCCAATTCTTGTTTTTCTCCTCAAGATTTTCCTAAAAATTTGTGGTATACGTGGTCCAATTTCTAGGCTAGCCATGCAAGAATTTTGAGAAGGCTGGATAGAGCCATGCTTTCAGATCATGTGCAATTTTTCTTTCATAGGAGAAATACTTCAACTCCGTTTGTGGAAACCATTCCTGGTACCACTACTTTCGACCATTCACCCATCATGTTTAATGTGCTGATGAAATCCCTACCTCAAAGACACTACAAGTCACAATTTTTTTCAATACTTCCTTTCTTCAACACCCTTCCATGGTCTGTCATATCCATAGAGTCTAGAATCTAGTTCCTAGACCTACTAGAGAGTTGGGTTGGATAGAATGGTGGAATGATGCCATTTTTTATACAATTATCTTGCTCCGTACTTTGGAGAAAAAGGTGGCGTAGTTCAGAAGATATTCCAATGTTGTCCTTCATGATGAGCTTGCCAAAGCTTCTCTCAAGCTTGAGGCCTGTCCATTTAATCCTGAACTTCAGTCTCATGTTGCCCAGCTGAGGCATGAACTTAAACTTGCTAAACTTTATGAGGCTCGAGGAGCTCAAATTAAAGCCCATCTTCATTGGCTTAAAGTTGGTGATAGGGTCACCAAAGAATTTTTTCAAAGGCTTCGCCCTCCCAGGCAAGCTACTCAATTCAAGGCCATTCAAGACAATGGAATAAGGCTTACCTCTCTTCCTGATATGATTGATGCTTTTGTCAAGCACTATACTAATGTTTTTGTCACTCAAGCTTATTCCCCTAAGTGGGAGCAAGCACTGGCAGCTTGTATGGTAGTTGTACCAGTTAAGGTTTCAGAGTCTCAAAGAGTAGGGTGTGATAAACTACTCTCCCTTACAGATCTAGAGGATGCATTATCTCAAATGGCAAATGATAAAGCGCCAGGTCTGGATGGCTTTCCCTATGAGTTCTACAAGGGTCTTTGGGACTTAGTTGGTCCTGATCTGCATAAATTTTATCTAGAGGCTCTTCGAGTAGGCTCTTTGGGAGAAATTATTAATAGGGGCAATATCAAATTCATACCCAAGCAAGGGGACCCAGAGTTGATCACTAATTGGAGGCCTATTACTTTGTTGAATGTTAGTTACAAGATCATTGCCAAAGCTTTGGCTCTTCGCCTTAGGCCTCTTCTTCCTTTGATAGTCAGATCAGAGCAAACTGGCTTTATTCAAGGAAGGTACATCCTCGACAATGTTTTGGCTATCTAGGAGGGCATGGAATGGGCCCGGATGTCAAACCAGAACATGCTTTTTATTAAGATTGATTTTGAGAAAGCTTATGACCGCATTGAATGGAGATTCATTCTTGCTATGCTCAAAGCTTTAGGATTCAAGCCAATTTTCATTCAGACTATTGCTATGCTATTCAGAGATGCTTCGACTATTCTCAATATGAACAATTCATAGTCTAAAGTAGTGGGTCTTTTTAGGTCTATTCAGCAAGGGTGTCCTATTGCTCCCTCTTTATATGTGCTTGCTGCTGAAGCCTTCGACTATATTTTAGCTACTCAAGCTTCTGCAGGTCTTATTAAAGGAATTGCTCTTTCGAATGATCAAGGACAACTTATTAATGGTCACTTTGTTGATGACTCCTTTCTTACTATAAGGGAAGAGGAGCAATCTATTTCTAATGCTCTATTTTTTTGAACACCTTTTGCACAACCTCTGGTTCTAGCATACAATGGAGGAAGACCTCCTACTTCAGACAGTCTCCCTTGCCTATGTCACCTTGGCTTCAAGGGTATCATTGGAATTGGATCCCTCCTGGAGAAGTTTTTAAGTTTCTTGGTATTCCTTTTGCCTTTCAAGGCTCCCCTGCTCAACTTTGGAATTATGTGCTTCAAAGAGTTGAAAAGAAACTTGATTTATGGCTTACTAAGAAGTTATCATTAGCAGGTAAATTTTAGATTTGCTCTAAAGTTTTAGTTGCCACTCATGTATACTATTCCTCTTGTTGGGTTCCTTCACAGGCTTGCTATAAGAAGCTTGAGAAACTCCTTCGAGATTTTCTTTGGAATAATTCTTCTAAAACAAAGGGATTTCATAGAGTTGCCTGGGATATTTGTTGTCTTCCCAGAGAATCTGGTGGAATGGGTCTGTTGGACTATAGACGGTAAGGTATTGCTCTATGTGCTAAGTGGGTGGTCAGGGCTCTAAGGGGAGCTGAAGCTTGGAAAGTTTTGGTTCGACATTTCATTTCCTCTAGTCTTCCCTTAAACCGTAGAGCATGGAGAGGGTTGGATTTTCCCTCTCTCATTGTTGCTCCAGTTTTTGTTAAGATTTTTGGCTCCTTTGTTATTAAAAGTATATGGAAAGCCTGGAAGCAACTCACTCCTTGGATATATTGGAGAGGAGATGGCTTTCGTAAAGGCTTATCCATCAATTCTATGAATATTTGGTGGTCCCCCATGTTTCTTCATCAAGGTTCTCCCTTAGCTCGGGTGCAATGGATTCATGCTCAACAGTTTTTCAAAAAGGGTATTGTTACAATAGTTGATTTCTTTTCTCGCTAGACCAGGGATTGGATCCCATGGAATGAGTTCAAATGCACCTTCAAGCTAAATGGTGTGGACAAAGATACTTATGATGTTGTTATTGCTCTCACCCCTTTTTCTATGTTGCATAAGATTGGTGTGCGCTCATAGCGTCCTTGGTGGTCAGACTGGAGATGGCATGTTGACACTCCTTTGCTTAATTATAAGGCTCATTTGGGGTATAAATGGTTATCTCCTCATATTCCTCTAGTGCCTAAGCTCAATCAGCATTGGGACTTATTTTCTACAAGGACTAGATGGAATTCTAGATTTCAGAATGTTTGGGCTACTTATGTTGAGCCCAAGCAATATTTTTTGTATGGAGCTTGTTGTGTCAAGGCCTTCCCTTGGGGGAACGTTTGAAGCACCTTGGAATTCTTGATCCTAAATGTCCTTTTTGTGGTGTACCCGAGTCTTGTATTCACCTCTTTTGGAATTGCAGAAGATCTAGGTAAGCTTGGGAATGGGTTCTTTCCTTTTTTCCCATTTACAGTTGCAAGAGTTTCTTGGCCCCAAGCTCTTCTTGGGGACTCTTTTACTTTGTCTCTCCCACTTTTTGAAGTGTGGCAGGTTTTCAGGATTAGCCTACTCTTTCATATTTGGAAGGCCCGTAACATAATTATTTTTAAACAGTATACACCTTCTATCACATTTACTCATGCTGACAAATTAGAAGTTTTTAATGACATGTGGCTACAGATATGTACTCAAGCCAACAAAGTTGCTATGGAGTTGGATCATCTGCAAGTTCTTCTAGCACACTGGGCCAATGCTCCATGTACAGTCAATCGGATCCCCCAGAGCGCTCTTCTCAAGAGCATTTTCGATCCCGCTCTCACCATCGACCTCCATCATATGCAAGAAGTGCTCTCATAGATAGGCATTGGTCCCAACCCTCACCAGTCAGGAAGCATCCTAATGTTGACATTGCTTGTTCGTCCCGCCAGGATGGGGGTGGGATGATGTTCAACCAGTTTCACCTGGGCCAGTTGTTGGTTGGAGCGATGCGGGTACTGAAGGCCTTAATCGTGATGTAGAGGGTGGATTCCCATCCCATAATCACTAGCAATTTATGCAGGACAACATGCCAGGGCACATTACTCCATATGATATGCTTTCTTTGATGTAATGATCATCAATGATCATGATTGGTAAACTTGTGTTTTGTTGGTGGCTTTGTTTACTAACCCTTGTCAATGAGGGTTAGTTTGATTCCCCATGGGGTGTGTTAACCCACCCACTTTTTTTATTGTAAAGGCTTTTATCTTAATTTAATATAAATTTGTTTTTTTCATAAAAAAAAAAAATTGTTAATCATATTTATAACTTAAAATTATATAAAAAAATTTGTATATATCAATAGTTAATAATGATATGATATATTTATATTTAAAAAATTCTATATAACCTTCTTAGTTAGCTAATACATGTCTTTTCAACTGTAACATTTTTTCTTTATGATTGAATTAATAAAGATAAAATGATACCTCCAAGGGTTAGGTGGATTGGTAGTTTTCTGTATGGCCAATCACTTACCAAGAAGAGACCTAGGTTCAATCCTTCGAGGTATGCATGTTTGTTTGCAAAGGTAGTAGTCTGATATAAATCCTCTAAGTGCACACCAAATTGACAATGATGGTACGAATCTCGAGGGATCGATGGTCCCCCTCATGTCGAGTTAACAATAATGAGGTAGTATAGGCTTGTTGGGAGCAGCCCTTGTGGTTTGAACCCTGCACTTGGTAGTTATTAAAAATAGTGTGGATGTAACCAACTCCCCTGTATGAAGAAAAAATAAGATAAAATGATAATTATTGTTCCAAAGCTTTATTAAAACTATCCATCCATTTAAGCAATATTTTTTGTATGTATTGTTGGTTATTAGTAGACTTATCGTAGGAATAACACAAGCAATATGACCATGTAGGCTATTTGGTTGATAATTAGAATGCAAATTATGGTAAACACAGTTCAGAGCTAGGAGCAACATTTGTTGGGCATGTTCCATAAGAAAGAGTTTAAGACCTTGTACTGATTGGTCACTCCTTAGATTTTAAAATTTTTAAAGGATGTAAAATAGTGCAATCAATTCATCGATGCCTTCCAAAACCTCTCAAATTTTGGCTAAGTTCAAGCCAAGTTTCAATTTGCTCTACTTGTGTCGATGGGTTCAAAAGCGATATGTTAGCATAATGGTCCGATTCGCTCATAAGGGCAAAGCACTCAAGATCAACAAGCAAATCACTAGTAAAGTCAGGTAATTCACTTACTTCCTAGAGTGAATTGCTCACTGATCTATGAAGGGGTAAAAAATGGCATGAAGTTTGAGGAGAATATTTGAAAAGTGATATTTTGGCATATAATAATGCCATAACTCAGTTTGGAAACCTTCTAGACCTTTTAGAGGCATGTAAAATTTAGAAGTGCACCATTTTGTTAGAGATGCCCCTAATTTTTAATTTTTTTAAGGATTAATAGTTCTCACCCTAGGTAACTCAAGGGTAAAATCCTACTATAAATAGAAACGATGGGGTCCATTGTAAACATATTTTGTCCATGAGAGTTCAGAGCTACACTTTGTGAAACTCCTGTTGTACTTTGTAACTCATAAAATTGGAAGGAAATTGATAAGTCTTTTGTTTTTCATTAGCGGAACTACCCTACTAGATCACATAATGCACAATGATTGAGACATAGTCCTTTTGCCCATTCAATCATTCACCTTACCATTTCATAACATTTAAATGGTAACTTTGTTGTTGTTGGCTTTTTAAGCCTTACTACCACAAAATATCACAAGTTATATCACAATATCACACAGGTCCCAAATATAAAATAGCCATAATAATAAAGGTAAATTTAATAATATGATGAGTAGAATAATATGATAAAATTAATATGTATATTAATGCTTATAATAAATCAAATAACATTCAATTATATACTAAACTATGAATGTAAATAACATGAATCATTCATGAACAATGCATAAAGAACACTTACAATATTAAATGCTCGAAATGTATACAAGCTTTATTACTTATCTGCTTCTTACAATCAGATAATAAGATCTCTAAATTGTATTTTATATCTTTCCTATGGATCATTATCTCCATAATATATCCATAATAAAATGACTTTTCAAGTACTTGACTATTGCTCTCCATATGCCAAGTCTCATAACTCTTGGTTTATCAACTTTTCAATTGCATATTTGATGGACACTTGACTCTACAACACTTGCACACATCTACATGACTCTTGGACTCCTACATGCACTCCTAATCTAGGACACTTGTACACATCCTCATATTAAATATTTGTACTCTTACATACAAGATACTTGTGCACATTCTCTCTTACATGACACTTGTGCATTTCCTACACATTGACACTTAGATGACACTTGTGCATTTCCTGCACATTCACACTTACGTAAAAGGGGAAATATAACTCACACTCTAAACTATAGAATCAACCCTAATATATTACATATTTACATATGTACCATGAAGGTACCATAGGGGTACATTAGCATGTACCAAATAATGCAATATATCTCAACAGTTGTTATTTAGATTCTCATGTGTTGATTAATCACACACTTCCTTGTGATGGTTAATATCATATTTTCATTTAAATCCTTTGTACCCTAAACTTAGAAATTTACTTTCCATCCATATTAATTTTTGCATTTACTTTTTACATTTTAATTTCACCCAACTAGATTAGTTTAGATTAGAATTTAACAAGGACAATGAAAAACTACCCTAAATATGAAGGTTGGAAGAGACATAAACCCTTCCATCTAATCTTATTAAAACTAGAATTGAGATACATTAGAAATCACACAATTCCCTAATTCAACATATTTTTTGGCATGACTAGTAGGACCCTAGTGCTTTAGCTCATAACTTGGCTATTTTTTTTTTGTAGTGCCAAATTTGTATTACACCACAGGTGGAGCAATTGGCATTAAAATTTAAGGTTTTTTTCCAAGTTTATACACATGTAGTGATTTGCTATAAATCTAGAATGATTCTCTCAACTTCAACCAATCGCTTGAAAATTATCCTAAGTCCATTTTCGGTAGCAATTCGCTCCATATTCTAGTGATTCACTCAAAATTGTCAACCTTTCACAAATCGAATCCAAAGTGATTCATTGAGATTAAGGACTTGACTTATCAAGCCTAATCTCAAAACTGATCTTGTAATTCACATCTTTTTCATTATTTATGATCGATTTTGTAAACTTTGTTATAAACTTTAGAATCATAAATTTTTTGCAAAGCAAGTAATCAAGACAACATAAAATAAGAGACCTCAAATTTGACACCAATTTTATATCTACCATAGGCAGAAAGCATTTGGATCGAATTTGAATTTTTTTTTACAAAAGATCAAATCATTTGGTAATTGGCTTCATTCAATAATAGATTCACTCCAAAATAGTGACTTCTTCAAGTTGAATTTGAAGAGCAGTTCTCTTGGATTCTATGAAGTGATTTGCTCAAAAATACAAGTTCTTCCTAACTCCCAAAAGACAATTTGTATTAGGATCAAAGTGATTTTCTTGGTTCTTTTCTTTTGAAAAATTTCAAAGTTTAACTTTTGCTAGCAATTTGTTGAGTGTGTTAGCAATTTGCTCTAATTTACTAGCAAATAGTTCTTTAGACCAATTTTTATAGTTTTTCAAAGTTTAAGCCTAAAGCTCTATCCATGTAGGTACATATGCATGTAAGGACTTATGAATATGCACTCAAGAGATCAAAGATCAGGTAAAGAACATCAATTATAGGAGCTAATCATATACAAATGAAAGAATATGAAAGGGAAAAGGAATGAATAAATTATTGCATGGATACATCAAAGGAGATTATTATGTTTAATCCTACTTCCTTAAAAGATAAAATTCCAATGGCCAATCCTATCAATTAGAGCCCTACGTCCTAAGAAATCAATTTTAGCTTGTTTAAGACATCTAATCTTCCTATTAGACAATTATTATCTATAAATGTATGATCTTTAAAAAAAAACTTTCCTAATAATATCTAAGGCTTTGCTCAAAAATTGTAAGTGTTTATTGGACAAGTGGGGATGCAAGATACCCATGGAAATCCCCAAGGAAAAATGTCACCTTTGGATATTTAGATACAAAAAGACACACAACAACACCCACACCCTTCAAACCAACAAGTTCCTCCATAAGGGTTGTAATGCCCTCCATTCCTAAACATGCAAGCTCTTCTAAATCTATAATGGGATTATTAGAATCCACCACCCCCTTATTTATAAATAGAAATTACTCTTTATCCACCATCTTATAAATCTCCATACCATTACACTCAAATACCTCCATACCTAAATCAAGATTATGCAGTATTTCCTTATCCACTACAACAAAAATATGGTCAACCTCCTCATCCATAGAATAATCTTTGCAAGCTCTAGGTCTTCAAGTGGACCTATCAAAAGTTGTTGAATCTAGGAGCTTATTCCCATATCCCACCTATTGCTCTAAGAGAATTAGCTACCTTTAGTGGGACCAATAATAAGACAATATTAGATCACCTCAATGTATTATCTATGCTCAAATAAATTTACCATATTTAGGAGGATATTATGGCATGCTTACTAATTTATTCTTTGTGTAAAAAAGTCACATTATGGTGTAGAGGTTTGTTTAATAATCATGTTACTAGTTAGGCATCAACTATAGAATCGTTCATGCATAAATTTGGCAATATAGGTAATGGATATTCAATTTTGCTTTAATTGAATGTGATACAAAGACATCCTCAAGAAAATGTACATGATTACAATACTAAATTATTGATGACCTTAAATTTAATTTTGCAGAACATTAGGCCAAATAAATAGCATGCATACAAGTTACAACAATCCAATAACTATATGTAATGCTAACAACAATAATCTAGTTACAAGTTTCAAATAAAAAGATCATGTTGAATATGTACCATTAGGGTAGGAAAGTTACCACCTATCCCATCTATGGCCTATGTTGCCCTTGTTACCCAAACTTTGCCAATCCCTATACCTACACCTTCTATCTTGCTCATTGTAAATACCCAACCAGCTAGTGACCCAACACCTTCTCCATACAATGTTACACACCCTAGCCAAAATTCATCTTTAATTGTTGCCTTTCATCCATAATTGCTAGCCCTTCCTACTCAACCAAAATCTAATGATGTTACCTCTACCAATTTCGAGATGAGGGAAATATTGGAAGTAATAAGAACTATCATAAATTAGAATAGAATTGAAAAGAGGAAATGACAATAGCCTCAAAATTGACAACCTCAAAATACTCCCTACCTCACTAAAGATTAAATTCCTTCATAAGGTGCCAATTAGTATGCTAATTGAACACATAACAACATTGTAAATTCTAATTTAGATATCAATACAATATACTTTTTTCCATGTAATGCAAGGCATGATCCTAAAAATTGTGCAATAAACATAAGATGCTCCTAAACTAATCAATATGACCAACAATATCAGGTGTAATAGGTTATCATCTTGGGTCAAATGAAACCTATGGTGAATCAATATGCTTACCAATAACCTCAAACACAATAGTAGATTCTTGCCTTGCCTAAGCCCAATAATACAATCTTTGCTAATTTCAATGTTGTTAAAATAGATTAAGATTTCATATTTGAGGATGATGATACATGTGCAAGTCAATAAGGATTTAGTACCAAGGGCAAGAGGAAATCATCAAAGGAACAAAACTTAGCCTCCAAATAGGATAAAATAAACAAAGGCACTATAGGGCTTGGGAGACGGAGATCATCATTTCACTTGAAATATAATAGGTATATAGCTACACAATAAGAAAAATGCTAGGAAGAGTGTCATAGATACAACCTAAGCAAATATATAGGCTAGAAAGGAAAAATATATGGATAAAGGGAAAAAACAAGAAACAAAAAAGAAGAATATAGATGGAATGAATAAGTTCACAAAAAAGAAGAGTTCTAAGGACAAGGATCAACTATAAAAAGAGATAAAGCGATGTCACATATACCCTTCTTTCACTAGAAAAAAATGTGTAAGGTCTACTAGGTAGTTTAGAAAATTTACTATATGCATTGAAAGTGGCTTGGTAAAATTTAGATTTAACATTTGCTAAATAAATTAAGAAAATACCTTCCAAAGTGAGTATGTTGTAGGCACTAACTCTTCTCATTCAATGATATCTACTTTAGGAGGCTCTAAAAGAGCAAGAAAAAAGCTATATAAAAAATGAAAAGCCAATTCGTCGGATTGAACGCTTGTCCCTTTCTTGGTGCTTTCATCGGCAAAAAAATTTTTAAATGATTATGGCATGGTGGTTATAGGGGCATACTGTGCAAAGAAATGTGCGGTGGATTCTGGGGTGGATAGCGTAGAATACTGTGGTGGCCATAAAAGCTGGATAGCCTACTCGGATTCATGGCGTCTGTTGATTCCACCATGTAAATTCAAAAAATAATAAAAAAAATCAAAAGCCAAAGACTATCGAAGCCAACATAATTGAACAATAGGACCTGATATCAAAGCATCCATCTCATAGCTAAGTCAATGCAATAGATATATTGAATTCTCCAAAGCCTAAAATGCTAATTCTAACATTGTTCTATGTGACCCTAAAAATTAAAAATTATCTATTGAGAAGTTGCATAGTAGATTTAGCGACAACGGTAACTATGATGCTAAATGTGGTCTATGAAGAAATCGGGTTAGCTTACACCAAAATCACTTGGCATCCAATCCAAATGGATGGTTCCTAAGTAAATACTATGGGAATTCTAGAAGATTTGATCATGACCTTAACGAAACATCCAAAACTAGTAGTTGTGTAGGAGACGATAGTGGTAGACCTTCCCTCACATTTTGGCATGTTATTTTCTAGAGAATGAACATGTAAGCTATATAGGGATAAATACTTGGTGATGGATTACACTCACATGAAGGTTCCTAGGTATGAGAATATGATCCAAATTGAAAATTAACCTCCATACAACTACTTGTATGAACTATATAAGGATGTCATAGTGAATTAGAATTAGCTCCTAGAATTAATAAATGATGGACCAAAATATAACCAAAAGCCTAAGATAGACATCATAATCAATGTACTTCAAGATGAAGATCTATAGGTCAATTTTGAAAAGACCAAACTTGGGAATCACCTCATATTAGAAGATCCATCTAACATCCTAGCTTTTACAAACCAATAATCACAAGGGTTTGACAAGACATGGCTAATACATTTGACAATGCTAGTACTAGAAATGGGGTAGGCACTAGCATCAATTGCATCAATCCATAAGACACATAAAAAAAAATTGCATGTCAATTATTATTCAATTGCACAAATAATATGGCTAAACATGATGTATTGTGCACTAGCTTGAGGAAAGTGGGAAAAATTGAGGTTATGAATGTAAAAGTATTTGGTGACTCTCAACTAGTCACAAATTAGAATAATATCCAATGTGACACTCAAAATAAATATTTGAATTTATACAAACACTAGGTTTGAGATCTATTAGAAAGTTTCAACACTTATAAGATCAAAGCAACACTTGGAGAGTTTAATACTTAGGTAGGTAAACTAGTAGCACTAGTAGTAATATTTGACTCCACTATTAAAATTTGGAATAAACCAAAGGAACTAGAACTGGTGTTTAGGTCAAATGTTCCTAATAATTTTGACCACTAGCAAGTCTTCAACAATGAAGAGTAGATCATCAAGTTCCTAACCAAAGAATCTCAACATGTTAAGGATAAAAATGAATATGGGGATGATATAAAATGTGGGGTATTCCAACTAAAAACAAACCAACTACTTAAGTTAATTACTCTAGAGAGCATGTTCAATCTGGATGACAATGTGAAGAAATTGAGCATCAAGGTGAAAACCTCTTCTTACCACCATTTTGAAGATGCTAAAGCAAAGAACTTTGCTACTTAAGAAGGAATGCCCTAAGGAAGAAATTGGTCTATTCATGAAGCTATGTGGTAAATATGAATATATTATTGCTTGGTCTTATGAAGATCTCAAAGTTAATAACTAAAATATCATAAAGCATATTACTGAGCTAGAAATAGGTGCAAAGTCTTTCTAGTAGAAACAACAACTAATGTAACCCAAAATTGAGATGGTGATGAAAAAAGAGCTCCATAAAATATTATAAGATAAAATCATCTTTTTGATTAAGCATTCCACTTGGGTGGTTAATTTGGTCCCAAATCATAAAATAATAGTGACATAACACTATGCATCAACTTTAGAAACATAAACAAAGCATTGCTAGAGGATCAATATCCCCTACCTACTATAGATAAGATCTTATAGAAAGTGGCCAGGTCATAGATGTTGTCAATTATAGATGTTTATCAGGGTATAACCAAATTTGGTTTGAAGTTGATGACCAACATAAAACAACCTTCACCACCAAAATGGGAACCTTTGCCTATTAAAGAATGATGCTTGGGCTATCAAACATAGGAGCAACCTTCCAATTTGTTATGGATATTGCATTCATAAAACCAATCAATGAGATAATCCTCATATACCTTGATGATTTTACTATGTATTCAAAGGATATGAATAAGCATATTGAACACCTAAAATTTATCTTCCAAAGGTATAGGGAATATGGCATCTCACTCAATCCTAGGAAGTCCAACTTTATTGTCTAGGAAAGTAAGCTATTAGTTCACGTGATGCCAAAAGTTAGTTTAGTCATATACCTAGATAGGATAAAGGTCATTCAAGACCTTGCCCTACCCACATTAGTTAAAGGAATCTAGTCCTTTTTAGGTAAAATCTAGTTTATTACGAAGTTCATAAAAAATTTACACAATTGGTTAGACCAGTCACCAAAATATTAAAAATGAATCCTAGTTAATCCTAATTTATTAAAAATTAATCCTAGCTAATCCTATATTAAAATATGCCATCAACAAAGCCCCAATTCTAGTTAATCCTAATTTATCTAAAGACTCTAGGATCTATGTGTTCAAGACAAATGAGAGCATTATTATAGTTCTAACATAAAAATGATAAGTAAAAAGAAATCCCCATCTCATTCATGAATTAGGTCTTTCATAACTACGAAGAGAGATATAATTCTATTAAAAAACAAGTATATGCTACTATGAAGATACTTAAAAATTTTAGATATTATTTTCATAGAGCAATACCACCATCTTCATAGTTCACATGAATTCCAATTTTTTGTACTTCACAATGAACTAGGGAAAAGAGATCTAGATGGATAAATAAGATTCCAGAATTTGATATAGACATCAAACCCACCAAGCTCATCAGGGTGGGTCCTTATATGAAAACTTGGCAATGTTTATTCTAAAAGATCAAATTGCCATGGTAGAAAAAATAGAGATTTATGATCAGATAGGATGGATAGGAAAACATTTTAGGTACATGGCAACTAGACATGGCCTATAAGGATTAATGTCAAAGGAAAGGGTCTTATTCAAGCATAAAGTAATACATTACAAATCGATTGATAGTGTTATATTCTAAAAAGGATATAATAGTGTCGTGTTGAGTGTGTTAAAGAGGAAAGAACATAGTCCTTGATCAAGGAATATCATGATGAGGGAGGATATAATTCTATAGTGACCATTACACATTAAATCCTAAGAGTGGATTGTTATTGACCTATCATCTTCTTTAATTGTTTCCAATAGGTTAAAAAATGTAAATTGTGTTGTATGTTTATGGGAAAGAGAAGAAAAGCACCAATTCCCCTAAAGCTTATCATCGTTAAAAAAATATTTTTGATGGTGGGGACTAATAGAAAGAAAAATCCTTTGTTTAGTTAGGGCATGGGAGGATCCTCGCTGCAATAAACTACTTCATGAAGTGGGTCAAAGCAATATCTATCAAGTAAACTAATTAAGAAGTAACCATCTAGCTACTAGAGGATATCATAACCAGATTTGGAACATCATCCACAATAGTCACTGATAGTACCACCTATTTGAAAGAAGCAAAAGTGATGAAGTTTCCCTAGAATATGTGCTCTTGCTCAAAACATCCTCAAATTACTATCCCTAGGGCAATGGACTCTTAGAATCCACAAATAAAAACATAGTAAGGATCCTAAAGAAAATAATTGTTAAATTATAAAGTGATGGCGTACCAAACTATGGAAAACACTTAGAACAAATAAAATGACACCTAAAACCTCTACAAGATCATCTCCTTACAAGTTGGTCTACAACATTGAGGTTGTTTTGCTAGTTAATTTGAAATTCCTTTTCCTCTAAATGTCACAATAGTTGGAGTTAGAAGACACCAATGTTGAACTAATGCAATAAAGGCTAAAATCTCTTTTGGTCCTCGAAGAAAAAAAAGATAGAAGGCATTCAAAAGTATGGTTCAACACCAGGAGGTGCTAAAAAGGTGGTTTGATAAGCAATCCATAAAAATAAATTACAAGGAAGGTGACTTAGTATTCAAGTGGGATGAATACAAAGCTAATCCGGGTGCTTACCAAAAATTTGACTCCCTTTAGAGTAGACCCTATAAAATTCTCCAAATTATGGGTTTGCATGCTTACAATCTTACAACCATGGATGTACAAACATTGTCAATTTCAGTGAATGGGTAAAAATTTTGACCCATATAGAAAAAACTTTGGCCAAAATAAAATGCAAATATGTACATATATTTTATTATTTTGGGCTAATATATTTGGTTTCTATCACCACTTCATCTCTTCATTTCCTCTACAAATTTTTGTTTATGACCTTCATTTTCTACTCTAAAATTTTATTCCCAAAATGTTAAAATTGATTTTAATTTTGATATGACATCATTCTTATTTAAAAAAATAAACAAAGTGGGAAACCCATGAGCAAATCACTCACCTAAGCAAGAAAATCACTCACAAAGAGAAACACAAAGCTCATCGAAAGGCCTATCCACGTGCCTACCGGTTGAGTATGCAAATCATCCCCCATTGGGTCGACTTTGCCTACCCAACTCATTTATGATAGAATGACTAGATTGAGGATATAAATCCCCTGACCTTCCACACATACCTTCACTCTAATTTTGAGAGCCCTCCACTATAAATCATGCCCCATCAAGATTTTTTTCTCACCTATATGAACTACATCCTACTACAATTACACTCATCATTTTTGCATTCTCCTATTATTTCTATCAAACCATATACCCTAGTCACTATGAATTGCACCTTTCTCATAACTACTTTAAAGCCTTCCTCCTATTCTATTCATAGTGACCCAAGTGAACTGCACAAACCACCTCACCAACTAAGGAAAAAATAATCCTATAGTCCCTTTTGGCTTGAATACCTACACTAATAATTGACAGGACCAATCCCTATTAGGGATCCCCACATTCACCAGTTTGTCCTTAATAATAAAAAGAAGGTTGTTCAAAGCAAATTGTATAGGGAAAATTTGCTTGAAGTGATCCATTACCCAAAGCAACCATCAACTCTATCATTAGGTAGTGATTCTCTAGCATATCTTGGCAAGTCGTCCAAACATAGCAAAAGCATAGCCAAATAGTAGTTTGCTAGATACCTTATGTAAATCGCTTTCCTAGACTTTCCAAGACACCCAAAATTTCAAAATTCCCTTAGTTACCTTTACCTAAGCAAATTGTTCAATATTACAAGTGAATTGCCTAAAACATCATTTTTTTAGATAGTGAATCACTCATCTTAACTAATTGATCACTTGAGTTAGAAAATAGTCCAACTCCCTTCTAAAGTATCAAATCACTCGCTATATCAAGCAAATCACTCCCTAGACTAAAGTTTGGTGAATACTATTCATATTCCCCAAATTTTATCCTCTTTTAATTTTGACCACCATGGACATCTATTTTTTCAATGCCAGAAGCAAACCTTGTGTATTTTCCCTCCACTACTACCACCACACCTACATCTACTCCACCTTTACCAATCCCTCTATTTCCATAAGAAGTATAATAATCCAAAGAGAAGGGGAAGAAGAAAAGGTCCAAAAAAAAATATTTTCCTCCACTCCTTTAAGGCTTTAAAATATCTTACATGATCCTTACAAGATGATCAAGGAAGAAAAGTTTAAAAAATCATATGTTGAGAACGGAAATAATCTCTAACGAAGTATAACCTTGGTCCTCAAACATATTCTTGGAGCATAAGTAGGATACAAACATCGAGCCTAGCCATAAATCTAGTCCCCCAAGGATGAATTATCCCAAGATTGTAGAGTTGTTCATAGAAAGATATGACCCTACAAGAACGAGTATCAAGTTGCCTTAATAGAGTGAGGAGTCTTTCTACATCAAAGAAGGGGACATTAGGAGGATTTTATAGGCAACTAATGACTTGACCATGGGCCTCTTACAACCCCAATAATCAAAGGTACTTCTACTATAAATGGAACATAGCCTGTTGGCAAGACTTTCTAATCCCTCACCTTGATAACCCTAACAAGACTATCGACTTTAGCATTCCACTATAGTTGGAACCCTTTAAGGATTATGTCTAGACGATGTTGTTAGGAATAGTCTCTATACTCGAGGAGAGGTCAGATGTAAAATTTTATGAAGAGCACAATTATCTTCTACATGTAGTAACAACATATCCAAGGTATTCTTAAATTATTGATTGTGTTAGGTACATTGTATATCAGATGGATAATCAACTAAACGATTTTAAAAAGGAAAAGGATATTCATGTATGCCTCCTATCTGATCTAGTTAATCATATATCAAAATAAAAATTAGTTTTTGACTTTACATTTGAATTACATGGGAGAAGATGGGGACCCTCTTGGTGGTGGAATGCATTGATTTACCTTGTCAAGAAGAATGACTTATTAGCACTTATATGATGAAGTGTACAAGGTAATATTGAGAAAAATGAGAGAAAACGATACATGGTTGTCATATGAGGTCTAACAACCACTAAACTCATTATAATGGCCTAACAAATATTTCTATCTAGGGAGGACCCGCTCTTTCATATGCCTCTAGAGATTTCATCCATACCCTTCAAGTTGCCAGAATTTGTGCCCAACTATATCTTTAATATTGAATACACTAGGCAACTAGATTACATGGACCTAAGGTATTTTAGGGGATAAAAGAAAACAAACTTCTACCCACTTAAGTATCCCATCATGAAAATCACTTCTAAGCCACAAGCATTCTACCTAGTAATGGAGTAAGAACTAAGGGATATGGGTATATAGCAACTCAAAAATAAGTGGTCCTATGTGTAGACACTAAAATCTGGTCAATCCGATTAGGCGACCAAGACAAGGTCCATTTGACACCTTATGGCCCCCTTGGGCAAACCCTCGGAGGTTTTACAGTGGTCCTAACCACTTTTTGAAGCCTTTCCCCCACTTTTGGGAAGTTTTGGGGCCTATAGGCATGGCCGTCCCACCCCGGGATGGCCACAGTTCATGGTCGTCCCACCCTGGGACGGCCATGTGTGGTCATCCCTGGGTGGGACGACCATGAGCTTTGACCCCAAAAAGTCAAACTATGGACAAATGGCACCCAAAAATGCCATTTTCCCTACCTATTCAAGCATGCAAGGTCAAAGAGCACAGAATTCTATGACATGCCTCATAAAGGAGGCCAAATTGGGAGATTCTCTTCCCCCTCCAATGCATGCCACCCCAATGGCCAAGTGGCACCTCTTGCCCTGCATGCCCTTGCATGCCTATTTTCCCAAAGGCCTCCTTTGGCTATAAAGTGGATTCATTTTCCACACAAAATATAGAGAGGAGTTTTGAGACATAGCAATGGAGTGCTGCCAAGATTTCCCCTCACCATTTTGTGTCCTTTTTCCCTCGAAATCTCTACCTAGCGAAGGAGGTTTGTGAGTGATCTAGGAGGCACAATTTGTTCACAAAACTGAACCATATGAGTGAATTTCACCACCAAATTTGATGAAAACACTATTTAGGAGGTTCTTAACCAATTCATAGAGGAATTGGTGGTAAAATAAGTGCAGAATTGGTGGTCGTCCCACCCCAGGATGGTCCCCATTCTATGATAGTCACAACCATCCCACCCAAGGAGTGGCATATATATGCATTATTTATTTACTATTATTTTTAGTTATATTCTAGATTATCATATTATTCTTCTATCCAAATTTCATGCAATTTGGAGTTATATTGAGTGAGATATCATATTTTTAGTATTTTGTAGGCTCATGCAGGTCTACGGTGGTCATCTAGAGAAACACATAAAACTATTATTTATTTTACAAATATGACCATATGGGTTCTCTTAAAATCATTTTTATGTATACTTTCCAAGTTTCATTTGATTTGGATATGTTTTGGTTCATAAATTGCTTACTTTGGGTTTTGTAGGTTAGGAATGGTCACTGCGAATACGACATGCCATAAGATACAATTTCGTTCTATTTTTAATGATATATTCCCAAAACCATATATTTTACATCCCTATAAAATTTCAAGTCATTTGGAGTTGATTTGATGCATATTCTCATTACTAGTCTTTTGGTGCCTATGGGGATTGCATGTTTTCCATCATACACACTTGCTATTTAACAATTATGATTTCCTTGTGTGTAGGTGCAGGTTTCTATAGTACATGAGGAAGGAGCATAAGACTCAATATCAAAGATACAAGTGGCGGCATCATAGGTTCACCCACCTCAATTGTGGGTACGAGGAAAGACATTGGATGTGCACTCGAGTTACTTGAAAGGATTTGATCCTTGGGCACCCAAATTTGTAACAATTGTATCATATTAGAGCCCTCAAGGGGACATCTATGTAACCATGGATTTGATCCATCAAATTAATAAGAAATTAACTCTACTTTACTTCATTTCTTGTTATTTGGTATCTCTTCCATCTTACTTGCATGCTTCCATTTTGATGCTCATTAATAATAGGAGATAGATGCATATTTTTTAGCATCATTAGGTGCACCATTTTTCCCTAATTCAGTGGTGATCATGGTGGGACCCTATCCCTATTACTTATTTGAAGGTTTAACCTTAATTTTGCTTGTTTTCTATTGTAGGTACTGGTCGTCCTGGCCTAAAACGACCCTTGAATTGCTCCTTGGCTCACCCAGGGATGGCCACACAACCATCCCACCCTAGGATGGCCATAGAGCCTACAGCCATCCCACCCTAGGATGGCCACAAAATAGAGCATTTTTTGCTCAAATACAGAAACAACAGGTTTCCTAGGTGATAAGGTAAGTGCCTAAAACTCTAGTTTTCTGTTTACACAGATAACATCTGCTAAAATTTGGTTTTTCTTGCATCATTTGTTTGCCTAGAAAGGTTAAAAGTTATATTTACTTTTCTCATAACACAAAATAACAAAAAAAGAAGAAAAATCAAAGAAAATCAAAGTAGAAATGCATCTCTATGGTTTGATTGCTTGTAGCCTACCTAATGGGTAGGTTATCATTTAGGGTTTGCATTTATAAGTTATATTTGTAGGTTCCTTTTATCCTAGATTTTTGAAAGTAAAACGCACCTTTTCTTGCATTTAGTGAAATATCATTGAGTGCTTCATTGTTTACTTTCTTTAATATTAAAAGGAACCACACACACTTGCACGTATCACAATAACATTGGTAAGGTTGGATTTCATCACCAACCTCCAATTCAGACCGGTGACATTGGATTTCACCTCCTTCCATCGGCTTGCCCCTAGATACCTTAGATAGAATAGGGCACTCTCTCAAGATGGAATAGGTCACTAGTGTTCAAACTCCCTCCCACTATTGGAAACACTTATCTTTAGAGTGGAAGAGCTAGGTGAACCCTCCACTCATTATGGGTTTTAAGCGGTGTACCCTAGACTCTTTTGAGAACCTCATGTTTGGCACTAGTGTTCCTAGTCACCACTTTGGTTGAGTTCCCTCATTCTAAGTCCAAAACAAGAACAAGAAAGCAAGAGCAACAACAAATCTAAACACACAAAACAACTTAGGGATTCACATCTAAAACTTAAAGGAGATAATCACATTGTTTGCTTGTGTGCTTCTTTGATCATTTGATTGTGTGTTCCTAAGATTTAAAAGAGATAATCATATACATCTAATCCTTAAAAGAGATAATCATATTGTCTACTTTGGGTGTTTCCTTATTGTTTGGGTAATCAACATAAGATCCTAGATCTAGGACCAAACCCTAATTTTTAAAAAAAAAAATCTACTTTTTGATTCTACATCCAATGGATCGAGAATCGTGCAAATCGGAGCTATAACAAAAAAGTTATGTTGGTTTTATGATTACTCTATTTTTGAAGCCGAAAATAGGGAAAAACTACACTAAAACAATCATAAAATGGTCTAGACAACTCCAAAAATTGCCAAATTTGTTTTGTTGTCTTAGTTAGCTCCTTCTACACCTCTCATAGAAATTTTGAGTCCTAACTCTTCATACTTCAAAATTTCCCAAAAATTCCTAAAAGTGGGCATTTCCCCATGGGCCCCGGTTGGCCAAATATTCCAAAAATACAAATTTTTGACCCAAAAGTCAAATTTTGGAGTCCTAGCCCATTGTGATCAGCTCATCACACTGATCATTTTGATATATAACACTTATAACCTTTTTTGGAAGTCAAAATTTTCTTTAGTGTGGGTTTCCTTCAGGGTTTGCCTAGTCAACACATTATGACAACTATGCATAGCCGAGCTCAATCACGAGCTCAGTGAAGTAAAAACTTTAGGAGAGGCCTTGAGCACCATCATTATAGGTATGAGGATCTCCTCACTCCTGCATGGAGCCCTGATAGTAGTCACCTTCGCTATTCTCCTGAGGATCTCATCATTCCTGCACGATGCCCTAAAAGTCATCATGAGGTCAACTCCTCACTCAGAGGACCCGACCACCAAAGTACCTCTACCAAGAGAACATCAATGGGTTATCCACATGATCAAGTGGATTATTCGGTTAGCCAACACCGATTCCAATCCCAAACCAGATATAATCAGCCTTCCAAGGGGCCTAGTAGGGAGGTCTACACTCCCTCTACATCATGGTCTTCACCACCTAGAACTCCCATCCAACAAGTGTTAGCAACCCAGAGTAGGCCTGTGCGAAGTTTGCATGCACCATCAGCCAATATGACCATGAGCGAGCTTCTACTACAGTCCTCCAAGCATTGGGAACCTTTCATGAGGATCTTGGATTCCATTGAGGTACAACCTCATGACTCTGATGCTTTCACCAACTTTATGGAATACATACAAATGTACAAGAATCCTATTATATCCTTTCAAAATCATGAGGTCAAACCCGTGCCTACCAATTCACCAGATCCTACTTTGCACATCATCGCGAGTATCAATAGGCTCCCCTATAAGTGAGTATTGGTTGACACAAGTTCCTCAATAAACATTATTACCATAACTTCACTAAAACATCTCAACCTTCCATCCTCATGCATTGTACCATCCAAGTTCACATTGCAAGCATTCAATGATGCTTTATCCTCCATTATGGGCACGATAATCCTACTTGTTGAAGTTGGACAAAATATTATGCCTACATTGTTCTACATCTTGGAGGGTGCAAGACAGTACAACATACTACTTGGAAGGCCATGGATAAGAGACATGGAATGTGTTCCATCTATAGTGCATCAATGCATTAAATACATTGATGAAGGTAAGGTCCATGTGGTTGATGTTGATCCAGACCCCTTCAAGTATTATAAATAGGTGGATCATCCAATGAAGCCTACTGTATCACCCATGCATTTGGACACTAAACCCAATGACCTTATCCAGAGTCCAGATTCAACCCCATGGTTAGTCGTGAAGCTACCTTCACCACCGCTAGTACCATCCTCTATTTCTTCAAGCGAGGAAGAGTCAGAAGAGCCAACTACAGAAGCTCCCATAGCTATCATCAATACATCTATAGAAGACCTTCCCACTCCTACTAAAAAGGAGGAAGCCCATAGTTGATATAGATGAATCAGATCATATCATGCTTGAGGACACAATTCAATTGACCCACCCTAAACTCGATGAGTGCATAGTACCCAATGTTACATTCATGCCTATCATCGAGTCGATCAAGGATCTAGGTCATCCTCCTACCAAGTCACCACCCATTGATAGCATTCCTGATGCACCCCCTGAACATGGGGGCCAAGCAGATCACCTTGGACAAGTTGATGAGGTAGCCATGACTTGTCCAAATGCAAATGCATCTTCTCATGAGTTTGTGGGAATGATCAATGTGATGACAGAGAACCAAAGTCCTCTGAATCCATCTATGCCACTTGTGACTCCATCCAACATTCCATCCATACCACAAGAGATACCATTGATGGATTCGGTCACACCTACTCCATCTCACTCAACATCTCCACAAAATCAAGAACAGGTGTACCCCCTACACCAAAGTGGGGGTAATCCAACTACCATAGTTGAACACTCTGAGTTGGAACATGAGCATGAGCTAAATCAAGAACAAGAACATGTGGATATACTCACTAGCTCCAATCATCATGAAGCATCCACATCTACTCAGACATTGAGGACTTTTGATCCACCTCTTGCTCAATTCACCTCCACCACCTATCAGTTGCCATCCAACTTCCTCAATAGTCATCCAATCATCACCTCCACTAGTTCCACAACATATCTTGGATAGGCTAGCCAATGTGGAGTTACAAGTGAGTCACCAACACAATGATTTACAATAGATCTTGAATCGACTCACAAGCATTGAGTTACAGTTGAGTAATTCAAAACCTCAACCCCTTTTCAAGACCAACCCACTCCTATGCAATCCAATGTTAAGTCTCAAATAAATCAAGGGCCAAACCAACAACGTCACCCTAAGCGACAATTTATGCCCATTATCGAGTCCATGGACTCTTTGTTTGAGTGCCTCTTAGCGGCTAATGTGATCAATCTACCTGAGAGTCGACCTATCGATCCAAATGCACCAAAGCCCAAAGGATATCATGAAGACCTATACTACAAGTACCATAGGCAAAATGGGCATGACATGCAGATGTGCTTCAAGTTCAAACACCTAGTACAGGATATGATCGATAAGAATGATCTTCAATCAACAATCAACAAATTGACATATTTCAAGATCTATTACCTACATATGGGAGTCAAGAAGAGCAACCTAAATAGGTGACTGAGATACATACAACCCTACGACCTCATAAAATGAGTCCACCATGTTCACCTCATTTAAAACATCAACATCATACCTAGACTCCATTATCTAAGCCCATGTCAACCATATTTCACAACCTACAAGACACAAAGACAATCATCTTGCCAGACATACCCCTATTCAACCCAAATAGGCCTAGATCTAAACAATACAGGGAGGATCATTCTTACCTCTATCACCAAATGAGAGGGCATGACATTAGCAATTGTCATATTTTTAGACATATGGTCCAAGATCTTATTGATAAGGAAGCTTTATCCATGAATGGGTCACTCATTCTACCCCATAAAGACATTGGCATTACCCAAAATTCCTCACCAAAATAGGGGGTCAATTTCTATTACTCCTCCTAGCCAAGCCAATAACATTGCATCAATCACAATACATATTGGGGGTATCCAAGGTGTCACACCTTCCCCACTATTTACATCACAAGACATGAAGCAAATAGGGATCCTAAAGGTATCACACCTTCCTCACTTCCTTTGATCACCATAAATGTTGGGGGTACACAAGGTATCACACCTTCCTCCTAAGAACACAAAGTAATCAAAGTTACAAAATGCTCCAAGGGTATCTACATACCACTTGGTCAACCCAAAATACTCCTAGGTGGTCTATGACCATCTAGGTCACCCCAAAATGCTCCAAGGGTATCTACATACCGCTTGGTCAACCCAAAATCTCCTAGGTAGTCTATGACCATCTAGGTCACCCCAAAATGCTCCAAGGGTATCTACAAACCACTTGGTCAACCCAAAATACTCCTAGGTGGTCTATGACCATCTAGGTCACCCCAAAATGCTCCAAGGGTATCTACATACCACTTGGTCAACCCAAAATGCTCCTAGGTGGTCTATGACCATCTAGGTCACCCCAAAATGCTCCAAGGGTATCTACATACCACTTGGTCAACCCAAAACTCTCCTAGGTGGTCTATGACCATCTAGGTCACCCCAAAATGCTCCAAGGGTATCTACATACCACTTGGTCAACCCAAAACTCTCCTAGGTGGTCTATGACCATCTAGGTCACCCCAAAATGCTCCAAGGGTATCTACATACCGCTTGGTCAACCCAAAATACTCCTAGGTGGTCTATGACCATCTAGGTCACCCCAAAATGCTCCAAGGGTATCTACAAACCGCTTGGTCAACCCAAAATACTCCTAGGTGGTCTATGACCATCTAGGTCACCCCAAAATGCCCCAAAGGCATCTATAAGCCCTTTGGTCACCCCAAATGCCCCAATGGCATTCCAATAAGCCCATTGGTCACATGTATATACATATATATATCAAAAATTCAAAAACATCATCAAAATATCAAAAATACAAAAATATTGCATTACATCAAATTGCATACCATTGCATTTCATATCATCACTTGCATTAGGTATACTCATCATTGCACTTTGCATTTTAGAGTTGCTCATACATGTCTAGCACTAAGACTGTACACTAGTCATCATTCAAAATCAATGTTGTTCAAGTCATCATTCACATCATTTCATATTTCACTTATCATTTCCACCTACATTTCCCACTTTTTCATATTTGTGTCCATTCCCTTCACCTAGCCATTTGTTCTAGAATGTCATTAGGGTTTTTGGTCACTCAGCCATCTCTAGTTTTCTTTTCAGATTTTGTAGAAAGCTATCATGATTTTTAGGAGGTAGAGTCTTGCTTAGATTGTACCTTGTATACATCAAAATCCCAACACATTTTCACACTAATAAATCCAAGTTTTGCACAAGGAAATATGAAACCTACGAAGTGGTCTAGGTTACCTTAAGTGAAAATTTTATCTTGCTCATCCCCCTATGTGAATGGTTCAAGAATGCTAAGAATTGACAAAAGGACAAGCTCCTCCCTACCCAATTCCCCAAAATAAATAGTGGTTTTCACCACTATCAAAAACAAAATCCCAACAAAATAAAAAAAATAAAAAGCAAAATAAATAGTGGTTATCATCACTCCCCAAATCCCTTGCTCAAAAAAAAAAAAAATACAAAATAAATAGTGATTTTCATCACTAAATATGAGCAAGTATCCCAATAAAATAAAAGAAAAGAAGGGAGTATTGAACTTGAATCCCTGGAATTCTCAGCATTTGACAAACCATTAGGTGATCCTCATTACAAGTTTGGTGGCATCAAGCCTACTTGGCAATGGTGGTATCCTTATGCATGATGATATGTCTATCACATTAGCATTTTGCATGTGTGCAGACCAATGTTTGCATGTGGATGAGCTAGCTTTTGGTAGCCTATACTACCTAGTGGTCTAATCCAACTAAGTACAAAACCTAGGATCATGATACTCATAGGGTGATCCTCATTACAGGTTTGGTGGATAGCCTATCTGGCAATGGTGGTATCCTTATGCGTCTCACAAAATGAACTCACTTGCACACACAGGGATATTGAGTATCTTGGTCATCCTAGCAGATTCATACCTTGTCAAAAAGTCTTGCATGGTTAGTATATAACTTTTGATCACATTAGACTAGAGTGTTTGAGTCTCATGAAAACCTCAAAGACATCCTATAACATCTTATTATTCATTCCATTTTATCACATGTATGTCAGTTTACATTTTCATAAATCCATTACATAGTCTCATGACAACATTACACATGAATTGATGAATTCTATACAGTCTATGGTGCTAACATAGTATGTCATATAATATATACATTTCATCATATAGATCAATCAATCATCCATCTCATTATGCATCCATACATATACATATCATCAAATCAAATCAAATTACAACATATGCATACATGATAGACATCCATAATCATATCATAAAGCAAATAAACACATTGCATACATCTCATAAACAATAAAACACATGATGATAAACCACATAAAATCTCATATATATATATGTATATATATGGGATAAAAATATACATCATATTACCCATAGACTACAATAAAGTGAGTCCTCAGACCTCACACCCCAAAAAGCCCCAAAGGTATCCATAAACCCTTTGGTCACCCAAAAGCCCCAAAACCAACCTTCACCCAAAAGATCCAAAGGTATCCATAAACCCTTTGGTCACCCAAAAGCCCCAAAGGTATCCATAAACCCTTTGGTCACACCAAAAAGCCCCAAAGGTATCCATAAACCCTTTGGTCAAACCAAAAATACCCCAATGGCATCCATCAAGCCCATTGGTCAAATATATACATATACATTAATCAAAAACCAAAGAAAAGGGTCCAAAACCCACCAAAAACAAGTCAAATATGATGGAATTCACTCAAGATCAAGATGGAACCCAAATTCCTCATGGATGAATGGAAAATTTACTACTTCAATCCCTAAGAAGGCCATTGTGGCTGGACCGCCCCATGGGAATGAGGTTTTCAACTCCTTTCTTCCATGAAACATCAACAAAATCATCAAAATCCTCTCAAAAATGCTCCATTTTTCAATGAGTAAAATCGGAGGAAACCCCAACAAAGTCATATGTGTCAAGTGACTCATCACTTTTATCACTGGTCATTCCCTCATCAACTCATCACTTGAGGGGGTAGTCATACTTAACAAATTCATAATCAAAATCAACAATCAAACACTCAATCATGCAAATTGTGTTCATCCAACGAATCTTTGACAAAGATAATCACGCCCCTACTTGGGGCAGAAAACAAGCAAATATTTCAACTAAGAACATAACAGGACAGATGAACCTACCTATTGGTACACCTCAAAAGTTACCAAAATACTTGGTATTCTCTAACGCCTAGGGTTATAAGTCCCCTGAGCATACCTGGAAGCTGAAGAGAAACCAAGACCAATGTCTTTACTGAGTCAGAAGCAAGGATTCAAGAACGCATGCTCTTTCCATGATTGGGGCATCTAAATTTGGTTAGGTTATTGAATAACCCTAATCATTCAACATTTTAGTCATCTATTTTTGCTCAACATTGTGCTGCACACAATGCATCTCAAAAAGGGGCATCTGTAGACACTAAAATCTGGTCAATCCGATTAGGCGACCAAGACAAGGTCCAATTGACACCATATGGCCCCCTTGGGCAACCCTCAAAGGTTTTACAGTGGTCCTAACCACTTTTTGGAGCATTTACCCCACTTTTGGGAAGTTTTGGGGCCTATAGGCATGGTCGTCCCACCCCAGGATGACCATAGTTCATGGCCATCCCACCTAGGGATGACCATGTGTGGTCATCCCTGGGTGGGACGACCATGAGCTTTGACCCCCAAAAAGTCAAAATATGGATAAATGGCACCCAAAAAATGCCATTTGCCCTACCTATTCAAGCATGCAAAGTTAGAGGGCGCAGAATCCTTATGACATGCTTCATAAAGGAGGCCAAATTGGGAGATCCTCTTCCCCCTCCAATGCATGCCACCTCGGTGGCCAAGTGGCACCTCTTGCCCTGCATGCCCTCGCATGCCCTTTTGCCCAAAGGCCTCCTTTGGCTATAAAGTGGATCCATTTTCCACACAAAATATAGAGAGGAGTTTTGAGACATAGCAATGGAGTGCTGCCAAGATTTCCCCTCACCCTTTTGTGCCCTTTTTCCCTCGAAATCTCTACCTAGCGAAGGAGGTTTGCGAGTGAACTAGGAGGCGCAATTTGTTCCCAAAACCGAACCATCTGAGTGATTTTCACCACAAAATTTGATGACAACACTATCTAGGAGGTTCTTAACCAATTCATAGAGGAATTGGTGGTAAAATAAGGGCAAAACTGGTGGTCGTCCCACCCCAGGATGGTCCCCAGTCTGTGATAGTCCCGACCGTCCCACCCAAGGATGATGGAAAATATATGCATGATTTCTTTACTATTATTTTTTTTATATTCTAGATTATCATATGATGCTTCTATCCAAATTTCATGCAATTTGGAGCTATATTGAGGGAGATATCATATTTTTAGTGTTTTGTAGGGTCTCATGTAGGTCTACGGTGGTCATATGGAGAAAAACCTGAAACTGTTATTTATTTTGCAAATATGACCATATGGGTTGTCTTAGAATTATCCTTTTATGTATTCTTTCCAAGTTTCATTTTATTTGGAGGTGTTTTGGTTTGGAAATTGCTTGCTTTGGGTTTTGTAGGTTGGGAATGGTCATTGCGATTACGACATGCCATCGGATGCAATTTCTGTTCTATTTTTGGTGATATCTTCCCAAAACCATCTATTTTACATCCCTCTACAATTTCAAGTCATTTGGAGTTGATTTAGATAGGATGCATATTCTCATTACTAGTCTTTTGGTGCCTGTGGGGATTGCATGTTTTCCATCATACGCACTTGCTATTTAACATTTCTGCTTTCCTTGTGTGTAGGTGTAGGTTTATACAGTGCATTAGGAAGGAGCACAAGACATAAAATATCAAAGACACAAGTGGTGATAGCCTTAGCCCGCCCACCTCGATTGTGGGTACGAGGAAAGACACTGGAAGTGCACCCGAGTTCCTTGAAGGATTTGATCCTTGGGCACCCAAAATTTGTAACAATTGTATCAATCATTTGAGCCCTCAAGGGGACATGTATGTAACCTTGGATTTGATCCACCAAATTAATAAGAAATCGATTTACTTTGCTTCATTTCTTGTTATTTGCTATCTTTTCCATCTTACTTGCATGCTTCTGATTTGATGCTCATTAAACATAGAGGATAGATGCAAATTGTTATTTACCATTAGGTGCACCATTTTTCCCTACTTCAATATGATCTAATTGGATATTTTATAGATAATATAAAGGATAAGGGTTTATATACCTTCTTCATGTATGAGAAGAGGTATCATATGAAGGATAAGGCTAATCCTTATGAAGATCTAGATTTGACCACCCTAGGAAGCATGCATGGTTGTGAAGATAAACTACAAGGATAGTATAATAATTTTCTTGAATGGCACTCCTACATTGAGGTAAATGATGAATTTGACCCAGATATCAAGATGAACCATACAAATTTGGGGCTCTTGAGTAAGTTAGGATATTTAGATCAAAAGATCTTAGCATGGCAAAAGATGCAATATGAAATAGGGACTTCAACAAGGCTAATACAAGATGACATGTTCGATGATCAATTATCTATTAATTGGGATTGAAAACACCTTAGGAGTTCCAAGAGAATGAGAATAGAAAGAGAAGCTTTAGATATCCCATAAAGTTTGCCAAGACTACATCATGCCCTTGAACCAAATTTTGTAATGTTTGTTATGCTAACAAGATTAGCAATCATCAATTATATAGTACAACAAATAGCTAGAGAAGGGCATCAAAGGTTTGAAATATGTGGGTTCATGTTCAATAAGGTGGCAGTCACCCAAGAGCAACAACAATAAGCAATGCAACTTGAGGAGGAATAAATCCCCTAAGAAGGAACTCCTTCCTAGTTGGGAATGGCTAGAGTCATGGCCACCACTCCATCCATCTCTATCTCCATTTTTCTCTCAATTGATCACATTTATTTCTCTACTTTTGTTTCTTTTGTCCCTATTTCCTACTCTTCTACCATCCTTTCTTCATCTACACTTCCCTCACCTTCCACTAGTGTAGCTTATGGTTCTCTTGGAAGTATCACATCTCTAACTATTATCATCATTCCTAGGACAACTCTAATCACTTCATTTTTCTCACCATCCATCCATGTATCCACCATGTAACCATTAGTATCATATATATTTATCACTTCACCATTGGTCTCTCCATTTATATAAGAATTACTACAGCTAGGGTTTGGACCAACCCCTTCCATGCCCACAACCTTCATGTCAATATCCACTCAACTTGCTCCATAACCATTTCATTCGAATGGCATTGCCCTCCATCCCAAGCTAGGCTACTCTTACTATAGGCAATGACACAATCCACTCCATCCACTGTGATTGAGTCTACAAAATCTCCCCCAAAATCTAGTTCTATTGTAAATCCAAGTCAGGCCTTTATGTAGAACAAATATGTGAGTCAAGAAAATAGATATTCAAAAGGTATTTAATGCTCTCATAATGGAGGAAAAGAAGTTGAATAAGAAATACAAACAACCAAGAAACAAAACCTCTCGGTCTGTAGTATTATTGCAATCATAATTGGAATTTGGGGGATAAGATCATTATCATGGAGGAAAAAAAAAGTGACCCGTCTAAGGCTGCAACATCTTCTATAGAAATTATTTTTAAGGTGTCTAAGCTAGATCTGAATCAAACAAATCCTTATAAAATTATTTAACTTACAAACTAACTTTCCATTGGTATGACCATGAATTATAGCCAACTAGTAGAAGGGATAAAGCAACAAAAAAATTGAGGAGCTCAAGGCAAAAGTAGCACAATTGAATGCTTAAAAGGAGTGAATCCAATAGGAAAATTAGGTACGAAAGAAAGATGTCTTTGAGAAAGATCAACTAAAAAATTAAATTGAGGGCCTCAAATCCTAGCTTGACGAGGCTGAGAAGAAGAAGCAACAACTATTGGATCTCTTGAAAAAACTTGCATAAGGGAAAGAGTTGGTTAAAGGGACAAAGTGACAAAGAAAAAATCCAATAGGAGGACGAGGTGAAATAATTGCAAGAATCCCAACAAGTGAGCCTTTAATATTCAATGAGTCAAGTCTATATTGGACAAATCAAGGTAGAAGTAATAAACACCTAGGGGTGCTTCCACTTTATAGCCACACAACCTGAATCAAGTGATAGAAACAATCAAATAGGTTGAAGAACATTGATTTTAAGGTAAACATTCCAAGAGGTACTCAAACTCCTATCTATAATGTTGATATCATATGCATAACAACTAGGGATAGACAAAAAAAAATTGGTCAAGAAACTCAAGAAGATCCATGATGTGCAAAAAGGTCTATAGATATGCAAAGACACATTGATCTCTATGAAAACACTAATGCAATAAATAATCGAGAAAATTCAAGGGCTAGTTATTATTGGATTGCCAAATATTTTTTACCCATATTTGAAACTCATTAGTGATGACATCATTGATGTAATGTTTTAAGAGAAGGATCAAGTTGATTTAGGAGATGTAGTTAAACTTTACAAAAAGCTAGAGCTAATCTATGTCAAGCTACAGTAACTCAAGGGGAAGCATGATGGATTATTTGAAAACCCTAATAAAAATCTCACAAGAGAAGCTAAGGGCCTAGCCATCATTCAATTATCAAATATGAGGAATGAAATAATCTATTAGGGTTGCTCCAATAAAGAAGTTGAAGGAGGATGTAAGAATACAAGTTATCCTAATTCAAGCTACATGTAGTTCTGGCTTGTGTGCCTAAGAAAATGAAATAAAACACTAAGCCAAATTAAAGGTATTGTTATTCTTCTTTTTAGATGTGATTGACTAAAGATAAAATAGAGAAAATATAAGCAAAATTCAACATACAACCTAAACTACTTGCAAAAAAAACAATAGGAATTGTACTTACCTATCATGGTGGTTTATGCGAATACGTTGGCTATGTTTGAATTCATCGTCCAATGAATATACCTCATGAAAAACCTATAACTAAAAAATTTGCTAAAACCTACAAAATAAATATAATAAAAGATGGATCAGATTTTGGGGGTCTTCCAAACAGTGAGAAGTTGAAGACTTCTTGATTGGCACAATCAGGCCCCTTGTTTATATTCAAAAATTAAAATTTGGAACATTGGGGGTGGATGTTGTAATACTTGTGGTGAATTTGCTGCATGAAAGCTTTGTAACCAGTGAATTCATGAAAATGATAGAGACAAATTATTAGAGGTAAAAATAGAGATAAGGGCTATTAAGAATGACAAAAGATGCATAAGGGAAGATTAGACAAGTTGGGTGTTGGGTTGTTAAGGAAACTTAGGGCTACATAGATGAATAACGAATACATTGTCTAAAATAGTTACATGTGTTATATTTATTTCTGTAATAGAAGAGTGACAAAGGGGCTTGAGTTCAGGATCCAATGATTCTGACCATCTAGAGCAAAAATGTTTCCTAGCCTAGGTATAAGCAGTGGATTCGCTTTCAATGGAAGAAAAATAAAATGACAGATCAATAGAGGCTGTAAAGCCCCATGGTGTATGCTCAAGGAACCCTAGAGGCAATTATCTATCCTTTATACCTCCTAGGATGCCTACAAAAGCTAATAAAAATGATTAACAATACAAGAGATTGGTTAGTTGCAAAAATGGAAGATCGATGAGTGCATGCAAAGGGCTAAATAAATAAATGTTAATAATGATCAAATATTGAAGTAAAATGAGATAAGAATGTTATCACCAAATTTTGTAAATGAGAGGTGCCTTATTTCTCCCTTCAAAGCCCAAACAACTACTTGAGATGACCCCGCGGAGAAGTTTCGATAGTAATTCAATGCATAGACAAGAGCTCTCTCAAAATTTTGGTAGTGATTCATTATTCCAAAAGCATCATGATAATGCCCACCTAAGGGGTCAATTTATAGAATTGGCTCTCTTAGAGGTTTTCCAAAGGAGAGGGGTGAGGTGACGTTGACTTGGGGTTGGCTGGGTTGATAGGCTAAGAAAATTTAGTTTCCCCTTGATTGGGGTTGGTTTGGGTAGGTAGAGGAAGGTGGAGGAAAGTCAACCACCTTCCTCCCTACTTGCTAGTTACCTATGATGACAGAGATGATGAGTGAAGCTAATCATGCCTTGATTAGTTGTTGCAAGCAGAGCTAAAATGTTGGCTACTTATCAAACACAAATACGTCACCTGCACGAATACTCCACCAATAAATTCACTTAGATGAAAAATTTATAAGTTTGATCATTATAAGTCAAATTCGATGAGGAAGATTGAAAACTTCAATTGGATGTGAATACATTAGCTACAAAGTGGATTCACTTGCTGGTAAATTTGCTCTAAGATGGAAAATTCACTCCTGATGGGTTTTGATTGCAAATTCAAAGTTTGAGGTAATCATCATGGCTGGGTTGACCATTCTATACATTTGTAGCAAAATTGGTCCAAGTTAGGTGATCATATTTTAGGTATCTACACCCCCAAATCACACATTATAAAAATCAATAGTGTCAATATCACCATTTTAAGCGATGATCATGGTTGTTGGTTGCATTTTAAGGTTTTTGATGTATATTCATGATCCTAGCATGTTTTTACACCTAGGGTTTGAATGACCTATTGCCTGGATTGATGATTACAATTTTATGACTCCAAAAAGAGTGAAATTCAGTTATTGGCTTCAAAAGAAAATGTTATTCATTTATTCCACTATAAATACCCATTTTACATCCTCATTTCCTCACCATGTTATCACCATACATTCACATATTGATGATCATTATTGCTAACATTGATCTCAAGCTTTTTACCTCTTTTGCTTTTGCAACATGTAACCCTCTTGCTCTCTTTCTCTCTCTTGTCCTTATAGGTACAACCAAAGTCATTGATCGTTGGTTTGCTACCTTCCATAGAGGAGGGGACACTCTACCAGGATTTGTAGCCGAATATCAAGGATTATAACTTGAGGACTTATTTCCAAGGCACGACATAGCCTCTACATATAATCTAGGTGTAATCTATCCTTTCCTACTATGGTGACATAGCAAACAAGAGTGAACGAAAATTCATATTTTGTCATAATTATTTTCTAAACAGTATGGTACTTGATGTCCTAAGTATCAAGTAATTTATTTAACTGCATGAGGATTAGCCTTAGCTTTCACTTTTATAAATGATCTTAGTGTAGGATAATCCTTTAACACATTACTTCAATTTTTGCTTGAATTAGGGTAGCTTTAGCTCTAATTGTTAAATTACTATTTTACTATCTTGATTTTAAGCATTTTGGTTTATCTTGTATTAACTTGTGTAATTGTATAAGATGTCCTCTTTTTCCCGCAAACAATATGTTGTTTTGGAAGTAGAGTGGTAGTGATGGAAGACGTTGCAAAATTTATTGCAAGGAATTATAAATGAAAGTCAATAACATGCAACTTTGTAACTTATTATAGGTTTTATAAAGAAAAACAAATACTTTTAAGACTAATTTAGGAGACATTATTTTTAAAGTTGTGACAAAAGCTATTTGTCAAGTCTTCAACAAGTATTGTGTATGAAATGATGGGTTAAATCCATAAGAAGAGTGACTATGATGACTTCTCTCACGACCATACAAGAATTGTTAAATACATAATTATAACTTCACACTTAATTTATTCTAATCATCATTTTCTTCTAGGTATAGAATGCAATTTATTTTTTTTATTTATTTTTGGTTACATAGGAGAGTTGGTCACAACCACAATATTTTTAATAACCAATAAGCGTATGGTTCAAACCACAAGGGCTGCTCCCACCAAATCTATTCTGCTTTGTTATTGTTGACTTGACATGAAGGAAACCATTGGTCGCTCGAGATTTGTACCGTCATCGTTGGTCAGTCTAGCACACACTTAGAGGATTCAGATCATATTACTACCTTTATAAACAGTCTACCCTCAAGGTTTATTTATTTATGTATTTATTAATTTTTGATTAGGTTAGTGGAAAAATACCGCTACGACCAACGCACAGGGTTGAGCAGTCTCCTCCCAACCATGGCCCCTTGTAAAGTCGAGAGCTATGCTTATCAATAGGGAATTTAACACACAACCACCCCCTCACACACTCGTCCATGTCACGGTTTGAACCTTGGACCTCCCGAAGAAGAGCCAAGGCCCGAATCATTGTGTTGTCCCTTTGGAACAAGGTTTATTTATTTTATTAACCATGCTTTCTAAATAATAATAATAAAATAATCATTCTTATGACTTAAATATATATATATATATATATATATATATATATAAATATATATATATATATATATATATATATATATATATAATTTGGTTAGTGTGAGAAAACCCTACAACCAACGCACAGGACTGAGCAGCCTCTTCTGAGCAGCCTCCTCTCAACCATGACCCCTGTAAAGTTGAGAGCTATGCTTATCAATAAGGAATTTAACACACAACCACCACACACCCACCCCCTCACACACTCGCCCACGCCGGTTTGAATCTTGGACCTCCCAAAGAAAAACCAAAGTTTAAACAATTACATTATTCCCCTTAGACTATTAATATATATATGAAAAATATATATTTATTAAAAATAAAAATAAAAACATTTCAAATATATTAAATATACAATTTAAATGCTAAAACTTATACACGAAACCAGAAATTACAAAATTAAAAATAAATTATTTGCTTAATAACATTTTTAGAATATGGTTAGTTTTATATATAGAAAGGTAACAAGCCATATATTAGACAGAGTTAACATGCATGGCATTTGATTATCTATAAAGTAATTTAATTAAGAGAATTAAAATAAAATTATTTATATTTTTTATGGAAGTAAATATTTGTTTTTTTAAGATAAAAGAGAATTACAATGTTAAAAAAATAAAAATATAAAAAACAAATTAATAAAAAAATAAAAATAAAATAATAATATTTTATATTTATAATTATAATGATTATTTCCGTATGTTTAATAATTAATAATTTTATATTTTTACATTCAAACCTTAAATGTTTTTAAAAGCTTTAAAAACTACACTATTAAACCACTTAATTTTTTTAAAAGTAAAACCACTTAAATTTCTTAAAACAAAGATTAAGAAATAATAATAAAAATTATATATTGTATTTTATATTAAATGCGTCCAAGTCACATGCACAAATGCGAGGGTGAGTACCAGGTTGGGCTCCACTAACTTATCACAAATTTGTATGCCGTCTTCGGAACTTGAACCATATCAAATGCCAGTCTCTCATATGATCACACTCACATTCATGCTTTTTCTTTAAATGCGTGGCTAGCATTATATGGTTATCATATGATAGGTATGTTCGCTACAAAGCTCTTATTCTTCTAGAAGTGCGTCCAAAAGTTGGGTGTGAATGTTATGTTATTTTTTCAATAATAATCAATTCTACCTTATCATTTGACGGCAATGTTTTCTAAAGCAAGTACATAGAATAGAAATAATAAAAAAAGACCAAGAGCTGAAACAAAAAGTTGATAAGATGTAAATGCAAAGGAGGTTGAAGCAGAAAAAAGGTCAAGTTTGTTATAATGTTTAAAATCCTCCTAGTTGCCTTTCTTGACCTACAATTTCATTTTGGTAAGTTTGTCTATTCAAATATGATGTTGGAAGATGATATTTCTAGCTGTAATTTCATTTTGATTGGTTTGTCTATTAAAATATGATGTTGGAAGACGAATTTGTGACTTGCAATTTATAAATATGATGTTGGAAGGTGAGAAAATAGTTTTTTTTTTAATAGTAACATGTTGTTGTTTTTATTGTATTGTATAATATTATATAATGATTTTATAATAGTTTGGTAATTTATATTTATATTATTTAATAAGATTTATATTTTAGTATTTTTTTAAGTTGAAGAATTTAATTGCTTGAACTAATGTTAATTGATAAAATGTTATGAATTTGAACCTTAACTTATAATATATGAAATTCATCATTTCTAATTAACTATCCTAGATTCCATCATTTCTAATTTGCTATCCTAGATTTCATGGGCAAATGTTATAGTTCAACTATAGGTTTAAATTGTTTTATTAGGACACTATAGTGATATAGCTTTGGGTTTCATCTAATAGACCAAGGTTCAAACCACTATACAAGAGACTAGGACCCTTTCAAAAACCTTTACTTTACTCTAAATTTTTTTTATCACGGTCGAGGGTTTGTCGATGGATTGTCAGGATCGTGGGTTCCATTGACTTCGTCTTTACCCAATGAGCTAGCGCTTATAATTCCCTAAAAAAAACTAACCATGATTTTAAACCTTTAACTATATTATGAAACTTATCATTCCAAACCCCCTTAGACCCATGGATGTCAAAATTTTATGTGAAAGAAATTTTATTAGGTGTCTCACCATATAATTAAATATATATATTTGTCCATGGGGGACAGCGCAACAGTTCCGACTGTGGCTCTTCTTCGTAGGATCCAAAGTTCAAATGCAGTGTGGACAAGTTTTTGAGGGGGTGGTTGTGTGTATATAGTTGTGTGTTTGGTCCATATTGATAAGCTCCTCTCTCACCTTTACTAGAGATCATGGTTCATGGTTGGGATGAGGATGCTTAGCCCTGAACGTAGGGGTCTCTAATCTCAATAGTACTATATATATATACATATTTACCTATTCAATAGTTGTTAATGCATAAATTTGTTTATATATATTTTTTATAATTTTTTTTATTGAGTAAACACTTTTTATACATATACATATCGCCATGGGGATTGAACCGGGTCACATCACCGATAATGCAAGTGGCGTCCTTGTTGGTAGACCACATCACCGATAATGCAAGTGGCGTCCTTGCTAGGTAGACCACATCACCAGTAATTTTTTCAAATACAAGTTTATAAATTTTTTAAATTTAATTCAATTTATAATTTTATATATTATAGATTATAAATGTATTTTCTTAAAAATATATTTAAATATTATTTTACATTTTATATATATATATATATTTGGTTAATGTGAAAAAACCTTATGATCACCGTACAAAGCTGAGCAGTCTCCTCCCAACCATGACCCCTCGTAAAGTCGAGAGCTATGCTTATCAATAGGGAATTTAACACGACCACCACACACTCACCCACGCCACTTAAGTATATTAATAAACTTTCTTGAGACATTCTAGTGGTATGTAGGTGGACTGTTATCAGGCTACCCAAGTTTAAATCACAAGGGGAAGGCTTGTTGTGCTCTAGGGGAGTGTGGCCCTAGTTGTGCCATTTGTTGTACTTTACCTTCGATTTTATTTATTTTTTAATGAGTTTACACAAGTTTTTTGAGGGGTCATGGTCCTCTCATACTAAGTGGGGTTTTTGAATCTTAAGAAAGGCCAAAATACTTACCACTACAATAAGCCTACATTTAGTTCAACTTTATTTTTATATTATGAGTTGAAAATATTTTTACTATTAATTATATTTTTAATAATATTCTTAAGGATTGTTCTTGCGGGACACCACAATGGTAAAGATTTGGGCTCTTATTAGAGAGACCCAAGTTTAAACCACGATGGGGTTGTGTGACCCAATTTTAAACCACAATGGGGTTGTGTGAGTATATATATATAGGTTCAAAATATATTTATTTTTTTAATAGAGAAAAAGGGTTGTATTTGGGTCCCCACCCTTGACAAGTCACAATTCTCTCTAGAGCTTGAGATTCAATTTTTATTTCAATTGAGTTTGCCCAAGAAAAAGGGTTGTATGTGAATCCCCTACCCTTGACAAGCCACAACTCTTTCCTTAGCTTGAGAGTTTACAAAAATTCAATTCTCATGTCAATTAAGTTGTTATAGCTAAATACTTACACTTTTCATAACTAAAGGCATAAAATATTATTTATAAATATATATTTTAAAAAATTAGTCACTTTTTCATCAACATGGAACTTCATATAAGAGAGTTTGCAACTGATAAAGAAACATATTAGATGGTCTGCCAATGAAGGGAATTATGCAAATTTTTGGTATGATGCTTGGTTGGAGCCTTATCCTCTTATCTCTGACTCAAAAGGGAAACCATTGGCGCAAGCACACCTAACATGTAAAGCTCCAAAGGTCGGATTATATTATTGAGAGCAAAAACTCTAGATCATGAATTTCTTTTGGTAACTTGGTTGAAGGAGAAGAACTCAAACAAATTGCAGATGAACTTCAAAAGATGTTTCGAAAGTTATATTTACCAAATTTTACACAAAAGTATGAGTTGGTTTGGAATTTATCAAAGGATGGTGGATACTAGATCAAGTTGAAATATGAGGATTTAGAACAATCAAAATTTTATTCTCCCAGATATTTTGCTTGGAAGAACCTTTGGTCATTAAAGGCTCTGCCTAAGGCCTTAACATTTCTTTGGTTAGCAGTTCAAAGTAAGATTCTTAAGGAAGAGAGTCTACAAGATTCTTATGGGAGAGATTCTACAAAGAAGATGATATTATAGACCCTTTAGATGTACCTTGTGTGAGAACGTTTGGTCATTAAAGGCTCTCCCTAAGGCCTTAACATTTCTTTGGTTAGCAGTTCAAAGTAAGATTCTTATGGAAGAGAGTCTACAAGATTATTACGGGAGAGAGTCTACAAAGAAGATGATATTATAAACCCTTTAGATGTACCTTGTGTGAGAAGGATTTAGAAATGTCAGATCATTTACTTCTTTATTGTCTGTTTGCACACACCATTTGGGTTTTTTTTTTTCGGTTATATAGGAGAGTTGGTCACAACCACACTATTTTTAGTTCAATTTTTACACATGTTTTTTATGAGAGATCATGGTCCCCTCATACTAAGTGGGGTTTGAACCTTGGACCTCTCAAAGAGAATCCAAAGCCTTTACCACTGCAGTAAAATTGCAACTATCCGTATGGGGTTAGTTTTTAAATAATACGAAATTATATTGGTAGCTCTAGCAACATTGAAAGAGTTGATAAAAGAAAATGTTAGATAAATTATTTCAAAGCTAAAGCATTATGTATTTTTTGGAGGATTGGCCCTATCATTATTTGTTAAATTTATGACTGGAAAGGAATAACATAATATTTAAAAATAAATATCAAAAGCATGCCCAAGTTTAGAACTGTGTTAGTGCCTCTCTTGCAGAATGTCAACAAATATCGTGCTCACCATGGGAAGTCTCAATTGCAAAAAAAAAAAAATGCTAATAACTTGGCTACAAGATTTGAACATACATGCAATAATCATATGGGACAACATAATTAAATCAAAGGATCTACTTTAATATATGGTAAAATGAAAATATTCAAAAAATTAGGTTTATCAAAATTTATTTTGATGGTGCTTCTAAAGGAAATCTAAGAAAACCTGGTGGAGGTGGTGTTTTTAGAAATAGTGAAGGCAAAATTCTCCCCACATATTTAGAATCATATGGAACTTCAATCAACTAACAACTATGCAAAGGCTAGGGCACTTATTACAGCGATTAAAATTACAACAAAAAAAAGATGGAAATATATTTCAATTGAAGGGACTCACAAATTATCATTAATGCTAATAACAAAAATGATGTGGAGACTGGATAAAAAATAATATTATTGCTGATGTTCATCATCTATTACTAGAGGTAATCTCCTAGTAGTGTGAGCATATTTATAGAGAAGGAAATCGGATGGCAGATAAATTAACGAATTATGGTGTTAATCTTCATCTTAGTGAAATTCAAATTTTAGAAGGTAACTGACCAAGTGAGATTTTATATCTTAATCAAAATGATGTCAAGGAGCTCATTGTGGAAACATAGCACTTGGAGGAAGTTGAAGAATATATTTAAGAGAAAAAAGAAACAAAAAAACTGTGATAAAAAGGTATGCTACAACAAGTGTAATATTTTGGTATTTTGATGGGAGTGGCCTCCAATAGAAGCCACATATAACCTATTAAAAAAAATTATCACATTTTTAGAAGAATGAACGCTTAAATTATCTTTTTGAAAGTATTAAGTCTTAAAGCTTCTATAACCTCTTGTTAAAAGACTTTAATAATATTAAAAACTTTGTTTTGAAAAGGAACTCTACAAAGAACAAATATGCAAGTTTTCTTCTTTTTTTCATGTATATATAATTTTAAAAACGTCTTAATTTAGTATCAACAATTATGGAGTTCTTGAATATACAATGTAACCTCTGAGTAAAAGTTTATCAAGATGGAGCAAGGGTATAGTAGTAGCTTTCCAAATTTGAAACTGCATTCATGAGGATAAAATGATGGAGACATTGTAGATTTCCTTGTATAACGAAAAAAAAAAACTTATATATGTATATATATGAATGCAATAATAATGTTTTTAAAAGATATATTTTACTAATAATTGTATTTAACATTTTAATTTTTTTTTTATAAAAATAACGCAAGTCTATAAAGGTCCACTCGTAGAAAATAAAGGAAACCAAGAAAGATTGGTACAATGCCAAGAAAATATCAAAAATGTAGATATAACAATGAAGCAAAAGGTAAGATGGTGAGGAATACGTCTCAAGGCATGAAACTAGAAGAAGGAATTTAGGCAAAGCCACTAAATGCCCACTAGACTTGATTATCCTCCTTGAGTCCTATCTCCAAAAGTGACAAAAAGTGACCAAAATGGAAACACTCAAGCCCTCTCTTGATAGGCTAGTAAGTTGGAATACAAATTCAATTGTTTTTAAGATGGGAAACTAAAGATAACTAGTGTTTACTCAAAACTAGAAACCATATCACTTCACCATGAAAATTATCTGATGTGTGACAATCTCCCTTAATACATCAACCGTGAGAGTAACTGATTATAATAAAAGTAAATTGTTAAAACCTTCCCCAAGGTGAACATATTGGGTCACAAAAAATATTGCATTCAAGAAAGGGAAAATAAAATAGCAAGCTTCTCTATTGAAGCAAATGATTGCAAAATACCTAAAAAATGAACAAACTTCAAACATCTTGCCACCAAGGTGACTACAAAAATGGTTGAAGCCAAGCATAGTCAATAAGAAGGATTTCTACTATAAAAAAGGAGGACTTAAGGCATCACTTGCTAATAGGTCAAAACAACTTTGAAGAAAAAAAGATAAATGTCCACATGGACATATGCCCTCCAGCCACCACACTGACATGCAATTATACTAGACGATCGTTGTCCACCCAAACCTATGACTTGTCCTTGCAAATAAACAAGTTGTCAGGGAATAAACAAGTTTTCAGGGCAACCTAGACCAACTGTACCCCTTCAACTACTATGATAACAAAATTTGAAGCACTTGAACCTACCACCTTTGCCTCACCATCCTTGCCAACATTGACCTAGCCTCCACCACCATTAGCAGACACCCGTACTAACAATTCATCGATCAAAACCTTAAATACCATCACTAAACCTTTTAGGTTTGGACCATCAACACAAGCAAAAAACTAGCACATTGGCAACAACACATCCCTAGGTGCCCCATTCATCAATCCCAACAAGTTTACTAAAGAGGAACTGAAAACACAATAGTAAATCACTTAAACATGACTAGTGTTGGTGTCAACACCCCATGATACCCTCCTCATACCCTTGAGAAACCAATGCTCACCACACCAATGCTTCTATGCCTCTAACCCTTATTGCAATAACATAGTCTTTCGAGATTGGTAAGTGCAAGTTTTACCAGGCATTTACCAATAAGACACCCAGGTTCAAACCTTGGCGATAGCATGTTTGCAAAGGTAGTAGTCTGATTTGAATCCTTTGAGTGCATGCCAGATAGACAATAACGGTATGAATCTCAAGCGATCGGTGGTCCCCTTCATGTTGGGTCAACAATAACGAGGCATAATAGGTTTGGTGGAAGCAACCCCTGTGCTTGTCAATTACTAAAAATAGTGTGGTTGTGACCAATTGTAACCAAAAAATATATATAGTATTGCGATCACGACCACTGCCATGGTTGAAAATGCCATTGTAGCAACTCAAAAAATAAAATAATCATTTTCTCTTTCTTACTGTTGTCCTAGAAACATTAAACCCCATCATACCACATTTAAAACTTAAAATTAATAATTTGAAGCTTATAACTATTTAATACACCTTTTATTTTTTATATATTTTTCCAAAAATAAAAAAAAATTGAATTATAATTTTATAAATATATCAAATAACTTTAATTATGTTGGTTAGAGCTCGGAGGAGAACTAGGGTTTGAGGCAAAGCGATGGCAGAATGCAAGGCTTAGGTTGGGACTTCTTTGCATCAAACTGTGTTCAGAACAATTGCAGGTACTTTTTATTTGTCTATTTTTCTCTTGGTGTGAATTGTTAGGGTTTTTTCAAATTTTTGTGGTTTTCAATGGCCCCCAACCCTGGTGGGCCATCAAATAGTGCTGGAAATATTGAGGAGAAGATAAGCAAAAATGGAACCCACATAGCATCCCCAAAAAATTTTACTACTGATGATTCACAAGTCAATCAGGGAGATGTGTCCTTCAACCAACGATCTTTTGCAGAAACAGTTAAGGGTAACAGTAGGAGAGAGGTCCACATAGAGGCACAAGCTGGAAAACAAATGCAAGAATCTAACAAACAAAAAGATACAGAACCAGAGCAAACACGGAGAAATGGGTGTTTTCCTCAAGCAGACTCAGTTCTTGTCCTTGAGATTGCAGAAGAATTAATTGTAGAAGACATCATGTACAAATCCACCCATGCTTTGATTTGTAAATTTGTGGGGTTGAGGCCATCCCATCATTTCTTATACAACTGGGCAAGGAAACATTGGGATCCCCAAGGAGAAGTTGATATTTTGCTTCTTTCAAATGGGTACTTTGTAGCAGATTTTATATTGGTATCAGATAGGAACAAGGCTTTTGAAGGGGGACCATACAACATTGGACCGACAGGTTTATTCATGCAACCCTGGCGACCTGCATTCGATCCTCGTGTGGAGCCATCGACCGCCCCAATATGGCTAAAGCTCTTTGCTCTCCCGCTTGAATTTTGGAGAGAGGATATCCTTGGGATGATTGGTAACCTCCTGGGCACATATATAGGAAGATCACGAGAATCAGTAGAGGGGGATCAACAGCATATACAAGGATATGTGTGGAGATGGACCTGGAAAAGCCACTCCCGATAGAAATTGAATTGTGAGTGGGAAGAAATACATGGAGACAACAAGTGGATTATGAATCGATTCCTTTTAGGTGCAGAGCTTGCCATGAGTATGGGCATCTGGTAAGAAACTGCCCTAAAATAGGGAGAGAGGAGATGCATCAACCTAAAACTAATCCTGAAAACCCTCCCCCACAGAAAGAAAATGATGAAGGGTTTCAAACAGTAACAAGGAGAGTCCAAAGAAATAATTATCAAGCAAGAGGATGAAATCCAACTAAAGCAGGAAAAATGAACCAACGCCCAGATTGGAGGGCATCTTCTAATAAATATGAAATCCTTAAATTAGATGATCCAATGGAAGGGCAAGAGGATTCAGAGGTGGAACCGGTCAATGACAAGGGCCAACACCAAGAAGGAGAACAACAGATCCATCGGGAGTACACCCCCATCCCACAGGAGACAAACCCCTCCCAAATTATAATTGATCAAAATTTTAAAATTGGGGAGAGTCAAGAAAATCAGAATATTATGACACAACAACAAGAATCAGAGACATCTAGGCCCCAACAAATTGACTTGTTAGGGGCTTGGGAAGAGCAACAACAAACACCAGAGATATCTATGTTTCAACAAAATGATATGGTAGGGGCAATGATAGTGCATGTACAAGATCAAAATCCATCAAAAGACATCATTATGGGAGTGGCAGAGAAAAACAGAGAGAAGCCAACACTAGGAATCAGCCAGATAGAGAAGCGACCAAAGAATGCAAGTTCACAAAGGGTGGGAAGAAAAACAAATAAGGACAAAATACAACAACAAGGAGAACAAATGAGAGAATTTGGATTGGTGAAGTCCATTGCCAACTTCTACAATACAAACCCTCAATGATTATAAACACATGGAATGTAAGGGGTTTAAACAACCACCCTAGACAATTGGTTGTTAAGAAAATGATTTTAGAAAACAACCCAGATGTGGTTTTGCTACAGGAAACTAGAACTTCCTTAGAAGCTATGGAAAATATTGCCAAGAAATGTTGGGGGCAGGCAGATTTTATGGCCCAAGCCTCTCAAGGATTTTCAGGAGGAATAACCACTTTATGGAATAAAAACTGCTTCCAATTGATGGACTCAGCTTTAGCCAAAGGAATCCTCATGACCAGACTTAGGGAGAGGGACTCTGGGCTGGTTTGGATGATAATTAATTTTTATGGCATGATAGAGGTACGAGCTCAAAAAATCCAATGGAAGGTAGTACAATAGTTGAGGGAAACCCATCAAGAAGACTTTTGGATAGTGGGAGGGGATCTCAATGCTAAAATGTCAGTGCAGGATCAAGAAGGAGGTTTGACCCAACTCAATGAGAAGGATAGGTTATTGTTGGCTCAATCAGAGTACCTAGATTTGATTGACATACCCCCACCAGGATGCAACAACACATGGACTAATAAGAGAAAAGGAGCATTCACAATCAAATCTAGATTAGATAGGTTTCTTGTGGGGGAGAAAGTCTCCACCCTTTGGCACTGTAAATCACAAATTTTGAACCGGTTAGCATCTGACCATTTTCCAATATCTATCTACATAGGAAAAAGGCCTCAGGTCAAGAATCATCCTTTTAGATTTGAGACTTTTTGGCTCCAAAATAATGACTTGCCAGAGCTAATGAAATAGTGGTGGGAACAAGGAAAACCAGAACATGGGACAACACAATTTTAGCTTCACTCCAGATTAAAGTTTATCAAAGGTAAATTAAAAAAATGGAGTAAATCTCATCGGACAGATTTCCAACAATAGAGAGCAAATATTTCAGTTTGAGTGCAAGAAATAGCAAAAAGGATCCGCTCAGAACCTATCTCTGAAGAGCTTCTCCACAAAGAAAGTCTTTTGATGCAAGAGGAAGAAGAGTTAGACAAGAAAGAGGAAGCCTACTAGAGACAACGAGCAAGAATAATCTAGTTGCAAGAGGGAGACAAGAATACAAAGTTTTTCCATCACTCAACCACAACACGTAATCACTATAATCGGATTGATGCCTTATCCACAGGGGATGGAAACAGGGAAACTACTACCCTAGGTATGCAAGAAACTGCAAATAAATACTTTTCAACTTTATTTACTGCAAATCCACACCTTTCCACTCAGCACCAAGAGGAAATTTTAGAAAGCATACCAATGTTAATTTCACAGAAACAAAATGAGGAGCTCTTAAGAGAGATTAGAGAGGAAGAAGTTAAAGAAATAGTTTTTGATATGCAGACAGGGAAGGCCCCAGGTCCAGATGGATTTCCAATAGAGTTCTATAGAGCCTATTGGGATATAATTGCAAAGGATGTAACCCAAGCAGTAGAAGAAGTCAGGACTAGTGGAAGAATCCTTAAAGCCTTGAATCACACCTTTTTGGCTCTCATCCCGAAAGGTGGAGATATGGAAAATCTCACTAACTATAGACCAATTGCTCTATGCAATGTGGTTTATAAGATCATAAGCAAATTGATGGCAAATAGGTTGAAACAAATCTTACCAGGGTTAATCTCTCTAGAACAAGGGGGATTTGTGCAGGGTAGACAAATTCTGGATGGAGTTGTGATAGCACAAGAAACTATTTACGAGCTTTGCCAAAAGGGAAACAAAGGTATGTTCCTTAAGCTAGATTTATCCAAGGCATATGATAGAGTAAGTTGGGAATTTTTAGCCCAAATACTGCAGAAATTTGGTTTTAGCGAAGAATGGATAAAATGGATTATGGAATGCATCTCTACAGTTTCTTTCTCAGTGCTCATCAATGGTAATCCATCCCAACTATTCAAAGCTTCCAGAGGAATTCGGAAAGGGGATCCACTTTCACCATTTTTGTTCATCATTTTTGTAGAGGGCTTGGGAAGACTCATACAGAAGAGGAAAGCAGAGAATACCATTTCAGGGGTAAGGATAAGCAGGAACATAAATATTACTCACCTCCAATTTGTGGATGACACAAGAATGTGGGGGGAAGCAACAATAAGAGAAGCAACCAATATCAAAAAAATGTTGGAGTGCTACATAGCGGCTACTGGACAACTACTAAATGAAGAAAAATCAATAGTGGTTTTTTTAATGTGATAAAAAAATTAAGAGAATGGATAACCCACATCCTCAGATTCTCAGAGGCATCACTGCCCTTAGAATATTTGGGTATCCCCTTAACAGAGAAGGGCCTCAAAAATAAATATTGGAAATCAATAAGAGATAGAATCCACTCGAAACTTTTGCATTGGACCTATAGGTGGTTAAGTTTTGGAGGAAGAGTAACATTGCTTAAATCAGTTTTACAAGCAATTCCAGTGTATAAATTCTCCATTTTGGCTGCCCCAAAGAGCATCCTAAAATATTTGGACAAGATGATGAGACACTTTCTTTGGTCTGGAGTGCAGGGTAACCACACAAGGGCACTAGTCAGTTGGGACAAGGTTTGCAAGCCTAAGGAAGTTGGAGGTTTGGGAATTAGAACAACAATGACAAACAACCAAGCTCTATAACCAAGTTGTATTGGAGATGGCTAACTCATCCTGACCAACTCTGGAGCAAAGTATTGAAAGTTAAATACTATCCCTCACAAAATACAAAAGATCTTCCTCATCTTCCAATATCAGGAGAGGGATCAGAGACCTGGAAAGCTCTAAAGAAAGGAGCATCACTTATCAAAGAAGGGTTATACTAGAAAGTGGGAGATGGCAAAACTGCTAGACTATGGGAAGATTCTTGGGAACATTTCCCCCCATAATTGATCAATACCCCCACTTAATAGGACTCAAGGAAAACTTTCAGAGGAAAGGGTGGAATCTCATAAGCCACTATTTTAAAATGCCAGATCAACTGCAGGACAATCTTAGTCAGTGGCAAGTCCTAGAGGAGTTGAGGGAAGAATGGGCTGAGGAGAAAAGAGAACTGAAAGAAATCTTGGATAGACGAAAGTGGCCAAGGAGTAATGGACCTGATCAACTTGGTTGGGGACATACCAAATTAGGAATTTATACTGTCAAAGAAGGTTATAGAAAGATTATCCAAAGCACTCAAATTGGTCCAAAGCCCCCTTGGTTGCAATTATGGCAACCCAAAGGATGGCCAAAGATAAATTGCTTTATGTGGTTGGTTGCACATAACAATATTATGACTCAAGATAACATGAGGAGACGTGGATTTATTGGACCCAACTGGTGTGTAATGTGTCACCAAGAGGAGGAAACAATGGGCCACCTCCTTTTTTTGTGTCCCTATGCCCAAATAGTCTGGAGTTTGTGGTACAATATTTTTTGTCAATCAGAAAGATCCATTCTCACTAAGAACAACTTTTGGGACTATTGGAAGACCAATAGATTCAAATCAAAGACCTTGAAGATAGCTTGGGATTTGGGTTTGGGTTTCATCTGCTGGTAACTTTGGTTGGAACGTAATAACAAGATTTTCAACGAGGAATTTAGACCAGAGGAAAGAATCTGGGGCACTCTAATTAGGAAACGGCACTCTAATTAGGAAAATTTTAGAGACAGTGCAGGCTAAAACCCAAGAGGACTCTCATATGGTAGAGGATGAAGCAGATATATGGACACAACTCCAAAAACAACTGCAATATGGGAACTAAGAAAGGAAGGATAAGAATAGAAAGAGGGCTTTATAGACTCAGGATGAAGTCTATGGATTTAAAAGGAAAGGGTAAATGGAACACCTTTAGGGGTCATCCAACAAGGACTAAAACTTCTAAAAGTTGGACAGTCAAAGGAACAGAGTTGTGCTGCATTTTGAGCCTTGCCAAAAAAAAGCATTATCAACAATAAATGTATAATTTGAGTTTTTCAATAAAATATTTACCTTTTTCTCAAAAAAAAAAACTTTAATTGTGTTTTGTGATTAACCAATAATGTAATATGAAAAAAGAAAAAGAAAAATAGTGGTTATGGACAATTGAAATGAAATGATTTTAATTATCCACAAGACCAAACAATCTATGGGACCAAGAGCTTTAATACAAGATAGAGTATGGAGTACAGCCCTAACCTCTTTTAGATTTGAATGTTGGACCTCCTATTCAGAGTTTGAAAGTTTTAACAACATCCATGAAAAAAATGTTCATCAAAGTAAAAAAAAATAGTATTAAATTTTTTATAAAAAAATTGTTCAACAAAGTTTAAAAGCTCAATCCTCTTATCATCATTTGAAATGTGTTTCTTTTGATGTCAAATTTCATTTGGAATGTGTTTCTTTTGTTGTTGAATTTGATAGAAAGTTCCCTATTTTTTCTATTCTCAATTCTTCAAAAAGTTCAATTAATGGGTTCCCTTTTAAAGTGTCTTCATATGCATTCCTATATCCTTGTAGGCTCCACATTTTATGACAAAATGCTTTTCAACCTCCATCAACTCCATCACTATTGTTGTGGAAAATATTTTATTTATATATTTTATATTTATTTTAATTATAAAACATTTTATCTTCAATAATTTATATTATTAAAAATAAAATAATTCTTAACGTATTTTTAAATTATTATTTAAGCATGGTAAGGAAAAAATATCAATTTCTTAACCACAACATTAATTTAATTTAAATGATAAATTATTTTGAAACTAATTTAATTTAAGCGTCCAGGCACTCAAGTACTTACGTAACAGTTTATAATAATAATAATATAAAACTTTTGTTGTAAAAGGGAGAAATCTGTGGCTACTTCAAATTGGACGTAAATTCGTTTTAAATCTGTCTGCGTCTCCTTCAAATGCACGTTAGAGTCATTTTAACTCTGTTTTTACTGTACCTTGCAATACTGTTATGCCTCCACGTTTAAAAAATAAATAAATATTGAAAGGCGAGGATAAATAAGAAGCGAATAATTTTATGTCATGTCAGATGAGGTCACGCCAGGTCTAAAGCTGGCAGAAGCGAAGCAGTCAGGCCAAGCCATGGGTGTCCCACCTACTCTTGTCCCACCTAGATAAGCCATAAAAATCGTAAGGAAAATCAAATCTCCTAACTATTTCTCGAAGGCAAGAGATTTTTCTTTTCGATTGCCCAAAGCATCAAATCAAACGAAGGAGCTCAAATTTCTCGAATTTGTTTTGTTGAAAATGCTTGCTATGCAGATTGTCATGGCGAAGCAATCACTGATTGCTTTTGTTTGTACAATCTTTCTTCTTCGTGCTTTCTTTGCAGCTGCTCAGAGACCTGGTAATGCTCTTCCTCGAGTATTTTTCTTTCATACTTAGATTTCTTCTTTTAAGATTTCACTGCACTTTTTCTCTTTAAAGTGGCCATCTATGAACATTCGAAGGCACATGTGGAGTTGGCTGATTTTGATTTTGATCAATTGGAGATTTGAGAAGTGTTGGATTACGTGAAGTTGAGAGGGGATGGTTTCTAAAATTTACAAGAAGAAAATACGGGAATCTGTGCCTTAAAACGAGGATATAGCTAGGGAGTTTTGAATTTTGAAGAAATTTAAGTTCAGAGTCCAAAGTTTTCTCAGTGGTGCATACCTTAAGATTTCGGGCAGCCCTTATTCATGGAAACACCGCCTTAAGATTTCCGGTGGGTCGCTTTCATGTGACCATTGTCTTAACCATTGTGCTTTAGAATTTTATGCCACCTCTTCATGGGACCGTTGCCTTACGCCTGGTGATTGAGAAAGATACTTAAAGGTCAGTAATAAGAGGTTATTATGAAGCAACAGTACTGGAACTCTACTACATTCTTAATTCCAGATATATCTAATAGCCTTGTTGGCATTTCAGTTTTGAAACATAAAAAGCTGGCATGTTTGTCTCGGATGGCCTCAGTTTGGATATGGAGGGAAGAGGAGCTAAAGGCAGGGTCTCATGCCACAGGATGGCTTAAGATTTTTGGTGGGTACCAGCAGAGAAATTTCTGAAGTTTTTTAGCAGAATTTTGGTCCCATGATTTCCTAAAACTTTACCTTGCAACAGTTTTGACATAAATTTTCAACTTGAGAGGATGGAGAGAAAGCTACACCAAAATTTGGATACCATGTGGTCCTAAAACTTCTTTGCAGGTGCTGTAAACATTTAAACCTCTGCCTCTTCCCCCGCTTGAACACTTGCTGAAGGTTTTCCACGGACATTCGTGGAGCCCTACATTTCAAGGAAAGATTAAAATATTTCCAGTAGTAGTGTGATTTTTTATCAGCTATTTTTGGAGCGGCAGTCCCCACATGGAAACCTGCCCTAATAGTTGAGCAGTACCTCGAGTAGTTCGCGGGAGATGAAGGTGGTGGGATCCTTCTTTCAACGAGCTTACAGTATACACATTTTATAACCAATTTGAAACAACTAGCAAAGGCATCTAACATGATCCAATAACAATTAGAAAGGCATCTAACATGATCCAATAACGATTAGACCAAATGTTTCTGTCAAGCTGAGTCAGATGGTCCATCAGGTGGTCTTCCATGGAGAAGTCCAAGGTTTGAATTATGCATAAAGGCCTTGTATGTGAGTGGTGGGTGCTTGACCCCCAAACATCTTGTTCTAACCTTGGTATAAACTAAAATCCATGACAGCGCATTAAACAAAAAAAAAAACCAACAAAACAGTGGTACCAAATATACAGCATTACAACATAACTTACATACTAATTGTGTTGGAGATTGATGCTGCCCAAGAAAAAGACAGTCAAAAGTTCTCCCACGAATTTGAAGAAGCCCAAAAGTTTCTATAGGCCTTGAAGAGTCACTGTGACTGTTGGACTTCCAGAATGTGAAATGAAGGGTTGTAACATCATTTTTATGTTTTGTAAATGTACAATAGTGTAAAATAGCTGTAGAAGAACGTAGAGAAAGCATTGTAATACTTCTGAGTTCATTTGGAATAAAAAATATTCCATTCATTCTGTGAAATACACGCTTGTCGTCCCAGATTTTCTGAAATTTGCACTCATCTTGCAGAGCTTATAACTTTTGTTTTACAGCTCCGTTTTACGTGTGTCATACACCGTTGGAAATGTTATTTTGTGTAGAATCTACTCACAAAATTTCATCGAATTCTGAGCTGTTTTGGTCTCTCAAAGTTTGGCTGTCCCATTGCTGCAATTTTTGTTGCTACATTTTTTGCTGCACTTTTTTGTTCCTCAGTTTTGGGTCAAATAATTCATTTGGTATTAGAGCTTGGCTGGTTTTTGGGTTTGAGTGAACTTGGGTTTGTGGTTCTTGGATAAGTTCATTGAAGAAAAACTTCATTTGTTGCTGCTTGAGTTTAATGGCCAACTTCAACAACTCATTACCCATTCCAGAATTTAATGGGCAAGATTATGATTATTGGAGCATAAAGATGAGGACATTGTTAATTGGCAAAGATCTTTGGGAGGTAGTGGAGAGTGGTTATGAAGAACCACCTGATTAGAACACATTACAACAGAATGACAGGACAACAAAAAGGGAAACAAAGAAGAAGAATTCATTAGCCCTCTACCATATTCAGTCTGCTCTTGACAACTGTGTATTTCCACGTATTGCTGCTGCTACATCAGCCAAGGAGGCTTACTAAGGAAGTGACCAAGTGAGAGGTAAAGTTGCAGACCATGAAGAAAGAGTTTGAGGATAGGCTGAAAGTGTGGGTGATTATTGTGTTAGAGAGTGAAGGATGTGGTGAACAAGATGGCCACCCTTGGAGAGACCTTGAAGAAAGAGGTAGTTGTGAAGAAGGTATTGAGATCTTTTACCCCTAAATGGAATCATGTTGCAACAATATTTGAGGAGAGTAAATATTTGTCTACACTTGAATTTGATTGCCTAGTTGGTTCTCTTATGTCACATGAGGAAAGACTAAGAGAAACTAGTAAAGAAAATGAGGAGAATGCTTTTAATTTTAAATTGAAATTTTTTGAGAATGATGAAGCTGGTCCAAGCATGAGTAAACAAGCATATGGAAGAGGAACAAATCAAAATTACTCAAGCGGTAGACGAGGAAGAGGAAGAGGAGTTGTTGCTGCTGGAAGAGGACAAGGAAGAGCTGATAAAAAAATAGTTGAATGCTATAATTGTCATATAATGGGCCACATTGCATGATATTGTAGAGTGAAGACCACAAATGGAGATAGAAGAGCTCACTATGTATGTGAGGATGAAGCTGCACAAGGTAATTTGTTTTTGACTAGTGACATGGTTGAAAAAACTAGTCAAGAAGTTTGGTATCTAGTTTCTGGTTGTTCTAACCACATGACTGGAAAGAAAGAGTTGTTTGCTGATGTGAATGAGACTTTTAAGACCAAGATCATTCTTGGGAACAATAATGCTTTGGATGTGGTTGCTAAAGACACCATGGAGGTTGGCATTAAAGAAAGTACAAATAAAATGCATGATATCTATTATGCTCCCAATTTGAAGAATAATTTGTTGAGTGTTGGATAGCTTGTAGAAAAGAACTGTAAAGTTATGTTTGATAATAGTGAATATATCATTTATGATAAGAATGATAGGAACTGTGTGATCACCAATGTTCCTATGTCAAAGAACTAGATGTTTCCTTTGAAATTTGGAGGGAGTATGAACATGGCACACATGGCACTTGAAGATAAGAATTGGCTTTGGCATCTCAGATTTGGATACTTGAATTTTAGAAGTCTGGAATTTTTATCTTCAAAAGACATGGTAAATGGACTACCTAAGGTTGGAGAGCACAAGGGTATGTGTGAAGCATGTGTGATTGGAAAGCATGCAAGGAAGGAATTTCCAAAAGGAAAAGCATGGAGGGCCTCATACCCACTCCAACTTGTACATTATGATCTTTGTGGACCTATGTAAACACAAAGTTTGCGTAAGTCTTCTTATTTTCTGACATTCATTGATTAATTTTGAAAGAAGTGTTGGGTGCATTTTTGAAAACATAAGGATGAAGCTTTGGGATGTTCAAGAATTTCAAAGCATTAGTTGAGAATAAAAGTGGACATAAAATAAAGTGTTTGAGAACCGACCATGGAGGAGAATTTTGTTCAAATGAGTCCAATAATTTTTGCAAACAATATGGCATCAAGAGGCTCACTACAACCTATACACCACAACACAATGGAGTAGCTGAAAGAAAGAATAGAACCATTATAAAAATGACAAGAAGCATGTTGAAAACAAAAGGTTTGAGCAATTCTTATTGCTCTTATGCAGTTGATACAGTAGTGTATATTCTCAATAGATGCTCCACAAGAGCACTACACAAGAAGACTCCACATGAAGCATGGTATGGCACAAAACCCACTGTAAGTCATTTGAGAGTTTTTGATTGCCTTGCATATGCACATATGAATGATGAAGTGAGAAAGAAGTTGGACCTCAAGAGTAAGCCATGCATTCTTGTGGGATATTTTGAAACAAGTAAGACATATAGATTGTATAATAATAAAACTTACAAGTTTGTAGTCTTTAGAGATGTAATTTTTGATGAAGGTGGAGCGTATAGTCATCAAAAACCTGCAGGAAAAATATATGATGTTGAAGAAGATAATACAATTGGGGGACAACCTTCAAATGTTTCCTCTACTTCGCCAAGCCCACCTAGTAACCCATCAACAAGTTCAAAGGAGACTACACCAAGTTCAAGCACAAGTAGCTCATCTACAAGTCCCACCAAGAATACAAATAAAGGAAAGAGAATACTCAAAGCACATCCAGCCAGCCAAATGATGGACAAGAACTTTCAAAGGAGGTTAACAAGAAGCCAATTGCAAGAGTTGGACCGAGTTGTTTCAAGATTGGAAAAGCTCCAAATGTATGGTGATGATGAAGAACCAAAAGGTGAGTTGGTGAATTATTCTCTATTTATTGATGCTGATTTGGAACCTTCATGTGATGAAGATGCTTGTACTCAAAGGAGGTTAACAAGAAGCCAATTGCAAGAGTTGGACCGAGTTGTTTCAAGATTGGAAAAGCTCCAAATGTATGGTGATGATGAAGAACCAAAAGGTGAGTTGGTGAATTATTCTCTATTTATTGAAGCTGATTTGGAACCTTCATGTTATGAAGATGCTTGTACTAACGATGTTTGGGTGCAAGCAATGAAAGAAGAAATTTAGTCCATTGAAAAAAATGACACTTGGGAACTGGTGGAATTGCCCAAGGACAAGAAGATTGTTGGATCCAAGTGGGTCTACAAAATAAAGTTTAACAGTGATGGAAGCATAGAAAGATACAAAGCAAGGCTGGTTGCAAAAGGATTCACTCAAACATATGGTGTGGATTATGAAGAGACATTTGCCCCTGTTGCAAGACAAGAGACAATCCAGATGGTTCTTTCATTGGCAGCCCATAAATAGTGGAAAGTTTATCACATGGACATGAAAAGTGCATTCTTGAATGGTTATCTAGATGAGGAGGTTTATGTTCAGCAACCTCAAGGCTTTGAAGTGGAAGGAAAGGAAAACCATGTTTACAAATTGAAGAAAACATTGTATGGACTGAAACAAGCACCTACAGCATGGTACTCAAGAATTGATGGGTACTTCCAAGATTGTGGTTTCAAGAAAAGCAAGAATGACCCCACACTCTATTTCAAGAATGAAGGTGATGATATTCTTCTTGTGTGCCTATATGTTGATGATTTGATCTACATGGGAAGTTGTTCAAAGATGATGAATGATTTTAAGCATGCTATGATGAAGGAATTTGATATGAAAGATTTATGACTGATGCAATACTTTCTTGCTGTGGAAGTACATCAAGGTGATGGCAAAATTTTCATTTGTCAATCAAAATATGCAAAGGATATGTTGAAGAAATATGGCATGGAAAAGTGCAAACCAGTTTGGACACTTGTGGCACATGGAGAAGTGTTGTGTAGAGATGATGGAGAAGAGAAAGCTGATGAAAATTGTTTAAAAGCATTGTTGGGAGCTTAATGTTCCTTACTACAACAAGGCCTGATATTGTTTTTGCAGTTTCACTTGTATCAAGGTACATGAATGAACCTTCACAAAACCACATGAGAGCAGCCAAGAGAATCTTGAGGTATGTCAAAGGAATCTTGAATTTTGGCATACATATGATGCTAACAACAAAATGGAGCTTGTTGGATACAATGGATCAGATTGGAGAAGTTGCTTGGATAATAGAAAATCAACTTTTGAAAATTGTTTTTCACTTGGTTCAGGAGTGATAACATGGAGCTCAAAGAAGCAAAGTACTGTTGCTTTATCTTCTACAGAGGTAGAATATGTTGCAGCTACTGCAGCAAGTACACAAGCAGTTTGGTTGAGAAAGGTACTTGAAGAGATTGGTGAAGTTCAAAACAATCCAACAACAATTTTGTGTGACAACACGAGTGCAATCAAGATTGCAAAAAAACCAGTCCATCATAGTAAAACTAAACATATTGATTTGAAGATTAATTTCATAAGAGACATGGTGGAAAAGAAGGTTGTAGATTTGAAATATTGTAGCACCAAACAACAGCTTGCAGACTTGTTTACCAAAGGTGTCAATAAAGAACAGTTTTTGAGATTGAGAGACAAACTTGTCTCACCACTCAACATCAAGGGGGAGTATGTTGGAGATTGATGTTGACTAAGAAAAAGACAAAGTCAAAAGTTCTCCCACAAATTTGAATAAGCCCAAAAGTTTCTATAGGCCTTGAAGAGTCACTGTGACTGTTGGACTTTCATAATGTGAAATGAAGGGTTGTAACATCATTTTCTCTCTTGTAGATGTACAATAATGTAAAATAGCTATAGAAGAATGTGGAGAAAGCATTGTGTCACTTCTGAGTTCGTTTGGAATAAAAAATAACATTCTATTCCATTCATTTTGTGAAATACATGCTTGCTGTCCTTGATTTTCTGAAACTTGCAGTCAACTTGCAGAGCTTATAACTTTTGTTTTACAGCTCCGTCTTGCGCATGTCATACACTGTTGGAAAAGTTATTTTGTGTAGACTCTACTCACAAAATTTCATCAAATTATGAGCAGTTTTGGTCTCTCAAATTTTGACTGTCCCGCTGCTGCAATTTCTGCTGCAATTTTTGTTGCTGCATTTTTTGCTACGTTTTTTGCTGCACTTTTTTGCTCCTTGGTTTTGGGTCAAATACTTCAAATTACTCATTTGTTCTGGTAACCCTATTAACTTAGGGTGGATAACTACCCATCACTTTCCCTTGTAAGCCTTCTAGTCTCAAATCTTGTGTAAGCCTAAGGGCACCTATATAAATTATAAGCCTAAGGTGGCTTCAAGATGTATATGTGGGAGCCCTTATTAGGTTATATATTAAATTCTGTTTGTAAATTCAAATTTACAAAAACACATATAAGACAACTTTACAAAATGCATGCTGATTATAGTCAAACTGGTTAACATACATTAAGGGTTAATTGCTGCTTGCTTATTGATGAAGTAGGTTGGCCAACTTCTCTCTCTAGTAGGTTGTTTGGAAAAAATGATATATAGAGAATGTAATAAATGCAAGTCATGTGAGATGATCTTGTCAAGCTTATTAAGATCTAAATTTTCTTTCAATGATGCTCTCCCTTAGAGCTTCGTTTATAGCTTCATTGTGTAGACTCTGTAGCTTCATTGTGTAGATGTAGACAACAGTTCTAAGAAGAAATAAATATTCATAATTGTTTGAAAGAATGCCGTTTTGTAATATGTATAGTCAGCCATCATTGCTACGGTCTGATTAATACGTTTTTGGGAATAAGCATTAGCTACGCATAAATTAGTCATGAACTTGTTTGAAGTTGTTAAGAACTGATTAGTTCAGTCTCAGACTGATTAGTCATGCTCGAAATTGATTAGTTCTAGGCAGGATTAGTTAAGTGTGTAACAAGTATTCGGTTGGGGACGTTGGGATACTGGTGGTTGCTATAACTACCAGGGCCATCCTATATATAGACCCCCATTCATTTTGTAAGGACATCCATACATCAATGAGAATTGTTCTACTATTGTGCAGATTTGTGTGTGAATAACATTGTCTTGTGTTGTAGGTATCCAGGTTATGAATGCTATGAAGTAGATTGGAAGTAGACTTGTGTTGTCAATGTTGTGTGTTGTACAGAGTTGCAGGACGGAGTGCTCAGGGACATGTTCGAGGATTGGCAGAGTAATTACGAGATTGCAGGTTAACTGGCGTAGAGGACCCATCTAGGTCTACCCGTCTGAGCTCTACAATCATTTGTCTAAGCCTATCCGTCTAGGCCTACTTGTCTGAACCCTGTAACTACCCGTTTGGAAGTTACCCGTCTAGAAGTTACTCGTCTGACAAATATCCGTCATCAGTCCAGACCTTCAGTCATCCGTTTAGGCCTATTCGTTTGACCACAACCCGTCTAGACTTATCAGTCTATAATTTACCCATAATGCAATCCATTTGTACTAACCCGTCTCAGTCATCAGTCACTGGCTATCCGTCCTGTCCAATTAGTCATCCATCGGGTGATCTGCAGTATAGTTTAGCATTATGATTATTAACCAAGTTTGCCATCCTTCCCTCTCCTAAAACCTATCATTCCCTCATCTCGAGAAGGTACTCCCGTTGCCTAGATCAGCTTCGGGTCAAGGAAGAATAGAACATGACAAGGCAAAAAGTAAATGACAGATTCCAAGCTACAAGGCCAACGAGGAAGGAATCAAATACCACTTAGGCGAAGTGTGAGACTGGCAAACCAGAGAACACAAATTCAAGACAAAGTTTCACAACCGAAGGTGGGATGAGTGTGGAATCCCTTGGACAACGAGAGTCCAAGAGCAAAGCGAGAAAGGTGGGAAACATTGCTATTGACAATAGAGAACGAAGTACAAAATTTAATAGTAGAAGCGAGGAGTGGATGGTAACACTTGATCCAATGGAGAGGAGTTGGCCAACGGGTGCACCCATAGTGATTACCTTAAAAAGAGAAGCGAACAAGATTTGTGTGGATTTCTGGAGTCTTAATGCTGTATCTATAAAAGATCCCTTCCTAATTCCCTTCATAGACTCCATGCTGGAGGAAGTAGCTGGGCACGAGATCTATTCATTTTTGGATGGATCTTCAAGCTACAAATCAGCATGGTGGAGGAAGACAAATTGAAGACCACTTTCGTAGTGGAAAATGGCATATATGTGTATAACCACTTGCCTTTTGGATTATGTAACGCACCAGCTACCTTCCAAAGAATCATGTACATTTTCAATAAAATATCCATAGGAAATTTCAAGGCCTTTTTGGATGATTGGTCCCTGTATGACCGAGCACATGAACACTTGAAGGCATTGGAGGAATGCATGAGTTTGTGCAGGAGAGCACAAATCGCATTGAATCCAGGAAAGTGTGTGTTGATGGTGCCATATGGGAAACTACTAGGGCATATTGTATGTCAAGAAGGCTTGAAGCCAGACCCAAACAAGATTCGGGTGATATTGCTAATGGAAGAACCGCATGATGTGAGTTCCATAAAAACCTTCTTCGAAATGGTTGGGTAGTAGATGAGGTGTATTAGGAACTATGCACAAATTGCTCATCCGCTAGACGATCTCACACGTAAGAGTGTTCCTTTCAAGTGGTCGAAGGAACACCAAGAGGCTTTTGAAGGATTGAAGGCACATTTGGTGAAAGCACCTATCCTGGTTTATCCAAATTGGGAGGAGTTTCATGTCCATATAGATGCCTCAAACTTTGCGATCAGTTGTGCCTTAGCTCAAGAAGGACAGTTTGGATTGGACCAACCCATTTATTTTGCAAGTCGGTTGTTGTCAAGGGCGGAGAAGAATTATAGCATGACGGAACGAGAAGCACTAGGGATGGTTTATGCAGTACAAAAGTTCAGGCATTACCTGCTAACCAACCCATTTGCTTTCTACGTAGACCATCAGGCACTACTATATTTGATTAACAAACTGAAAATATACGGATGAGTAACCAAGTGGCTTGTCACATTGCAGGAATTCGTGTTTCGAGTGGTAGTAAGGCCAAGGAAGAAGCACGTAATAGCGGATTAGTTGTCGAGGATTTGCTCTAGAGAACTTGCAGAAGGAATACAAGATGAATTCCTTGAAGCACAATTATTCATGATAAGTGCGGTACCAACATGGTATAAACATATTGGGGAATATTTATCGACAGGAGAGCTGCCAAAGGAGATGACAACAATAGACCAAAGAAAGGTCATTACAAAATTGGCACCATTCACGTTGATTGCAGGCTTGCTATATAAGATGGGAGAAGACCACATCTTGAGAAGGTGTGTGATGGAAGATGAAGTACAACAAATACTGAAGGAGGCACATGAGGGATTGGTTGGAGGTCATATGGGGCCAGATGCAACAACAAGGAAAGTGTTGTTGGCAGGACTGTGGTGGCCCACCCTTTATCATGATGCCAAGGAGTACGTGAAGGCATGTGATACGTGTCAAAGAACAAGGAAGCCGTTAAGAAGGGACTTCATGCCATTACATCCTTCTCAACCCTAAGAACTTTTTGAAAGATGGGGATTGGACTTTGTGGGACCATTGCAAACAAGCCGAAGAGGGAAATGTCGATATATTGTAGTGGCAACAGAATATTTGACGAAATGGGTAGAAGCAAGGGCTCTACTGGATAACTCTGCAAGAAGCACTGCTCACTTCTTGTATGAACAAGTTATCACCAGGTTTGGAATTCCTCTTCAGTTGACAAGTGATCGAGGAGGCCATTTTGTCAATGAAATTATCCAAAACCTAACTACGGAATTCAGGATCTTTCATTCTTTGTCTAGCCCATACTACCCTAGGGCGAACGGACAGGTGGAGGCAACAAATAAAGTCCTGGTTTCCATCATGTACAAAACATGTGGCGTGGAAGGCATCGATTGGGAAGAGCGATTACCAATAGTCCTGTGGGTGTACAGGACAACGTTCAAGCCAACAACAAATCATACACCCTTCCAGTTAATGTATGGACAAGAGGTGGTTGTACCCATTGAATTCTTGGTACATAGTCTGAGAGTAGCAGTGGAGAATTGTCTAGGTGATGAGGAGAGCATGGAAGAAAGGCTCACAACACTCTTACAATTGGGAGAAAAGAGGGTGATGGCACAATGGGCGACGAAGATTGCCCAACGACGACGTAAATTTTGGCATGACAAACATTTACGGAAAATGGACTTGAAAGCTAGTGATCTAGTGCTCAAATATAATGGGAAACGAGAGATCAAGCCAAGGAAATTGAAGACCTTATGGCTTGGACCCTTCTAGGTGGAAGAAGTATTGGACAATGGGGTTGTCCGGTTAAGGAAGTTGGATGGTACAATTTGCCTCGAGACTGTAAATGGTTCTAAGTTGAAGGTGTACAAGGCACAAGCACAAGTGAATGTAATCAACTTGGAATCATTAGGAGAAACTTTTGGAAGAACAACAAAAGAACCACGACCAGGGATGCGATTCTACGAACATGGAGAACCAAGTGGAATCGCTAGAGAAGAATGAATGAACCTGGAGTGGCTATTCGGAATAGAAGGGGAACCTGTAATTGAGTAGAGGGAGTTGGAACCTTGAGATAGGGAACATAGACGATTACAAGTTCACGTAAGATTTCCGAATAATGAAGGAGAAGAACGACTTCGAACCCTCACGAATGTTGCATTACAGGAACAAGAGCCTGGAGTAGGAGAAGAGGGGAATGAGGTTCAGAATGAAGAATCAAGAGTTCTGCAATAGATGATCAGGGAGACGCATCGGTTACAGGAAGAATATGAAACCTTGAGAATGCATAATGCACGATTGCGAGAACAAGTGGTTCAAGAGTTAGATGAGACAATGCAGCGTATAAATGAAAGAGAAGAATTACGAAGAGCGGAGTTGGATGAATTTGATCAACAATTGGAGAGACAAAGGGAGGAGTTAAGGGGATGTGCGAATGGCAATGAGGAAGCACCTTCGGAAAGTAGCCTATTCTCCTTAGACTCTAGTAGCTCCTCTTCAGAGATGTTGAGAATTCAACTGAATACGGAAAATTCTTCTAGTACTACCTCCCCATTGACAAGACGTTCTAGAAGACAAAGGAACGTGATGCCACCAGAGCAAGAAGAGACAAGTGGAACCTCAAGGAAGAATCGAGGATAGACCTCAACAGGGTCTTGCTGATTGTACAGGACATCGAGTGAGCAGAGAACAAATTGCTGCGATTTTATGGAGAGATGTTAGAGAAGTGCTTGAACAACCTAGGAATGGAGGATGGATAGAAGAATCAAGTAGTGATGAAAACCTTCCTAGGGATCCTAACACTCCATACCCAAGTCCCAATCTGGAGCGATGAAGACAAAGGGATGAAGCTCGAAGTCAGCAAGTCGGGGTACGATTCCTCAAAATGGTTCAAGTTATTGAAAATAATGAACCACTAATGCCTCAGGAGGAGGAAGAAGGAATGGAATATAATTCAAGCAGCGATGATGAACCAATAAGAGGACCACCAGGAAGACCGGAGGTACAAGAGTATCAAGTCGTTGCATGACAATTGAGAAGACAAAGGAGAGAAGTGAGGAGATTGCAAAGGAGAGTGCAGGAGACATCCAGGTGGCCTATGCACACTGCAAGTGAAGGGAATGATTCAAGCACTAACTTTGCCTTCTCAAATCAGTATAGGGATGCCTTAGTACAATGTGAACCACAAAGACACTTTGAAGAAGCAAGGTGGCAAAGAAGATTGTTGCGAGCAGATAGGAGGTTGAGACTCCTAAGGCAATTGTCACCAGGAACCCAAAATCGCGAAGGACAACCTACAAGAGCAGAATCAATTGATCAAGCAAGAAACAAAGGTAACTTGAGTAATCCAAGGAGTTCGACAGGACTTCTGGGTAACCCAAGTGTACTTGACCAAGGGGGGAGTTCGGTTGGTCTCCTTCCCGGTAGCTCGAGGAGAAGAAATTCTCCTCCTGCTACCCATAGGTCGATTGGTCAGCAGAATAGGCCGCAAGGACTATTTGCAGACATAGTACAAACCAACCAACAACCACGAACTCATGGGGATGGGCCGTCAGGCCTACCTCATCGAGCCCATGGAAACCAAAGACATCATCACAAATGACTGAGGAATCGGATGAATCCTGGACAGCTGAGAGTTTGGCAGTCCAACGCAACGGAGATTTGATCGGAAAGAGGGAGAGGACGATTCAAACGATTCGGGGAAAGGATTCCGGAATAGGGATCAAGCACCTCCAAGGAATCCAGTTCAGGGTCTGATATGGCAAGAAGTAGAATTCAAAAGACATGACGACAGACTTAGAGGTAGAAGACAACCTGCAAACAAGGCAGTAGTGATCCGTCAAAATGAAGGCAGACAAGGTAACCGTCATCAGGAGAATGGGGCAGGTAGCCGTCATGCATGCGATAGGGCAGAATTCTCATATGTCAACGACAGAATAGTGTCACGCCAGGATGATGGCAGGCAAGGGATGATTTGTTAGGATGACGACATGCAGCAGTTCCATCATGATGACAATAGGCAGATAGTCCGTCATGACGAAGGAAGACAGGCTATCCGTCATTATGACGACAGTAGAATAGATCATCAGTCTTTTTGTCGTCTGCCAATGGAAACAAGATGCTGATAGGGAGAGGATGATAGGACGGATTGGCGTATCGTGAGGACTAGAAATAATAGGCGAGAGGAACAACTGCAGACGAAAACACCCCGAAGTTGAGGGAATCATCAGAATCGACATCAAGCAGAATCTACGTATGACGATGATGACTTTGCAAGTGAGGGGACTTGCAGTCATCAAGAGGAGGGAGCGTCGTTAGAAACATTGGAAGTCCGCATAGGCAATGCCATGTGCTTCAAGCGACGCTGGTGACATAAGGGAAAAAGGAGTAAAAAAAAAGACCAAATAAGGAAACAAACAAAAATACAAAAGGACGACAATTGCATGCAAAGGTGGCGAGGTGGCGCACATGCGAAAGTTGAAGCAAGAAGTGGCAGTTGTTGAACGGTTGCATGGGCAGGAACAAGGGGCAGAGGTTATAAATAGGACGACCAACGGAAGGAATGCTCATTGTTTGCAGAGCAGGTTGAAGCATTCACGCAAGAGAATTCAGAGTTAGAGATTTGTGAGCAGGGATAGTTTGTGCATCAAGAGTTGTAGACAGAATGAAGGATGCCCAAAGCTGCAGATAATCAACAGATAAGGCTTCGTGGAGATTTCCAGATTCACCATGCATTTGCAGGATATTTTTGCTACAATATTTGCAGTCGGACACAATGAGCGAGAAGGCTACTCGTCAGTGACTATGAGGAATTCCAGTCGCTGTTATATTCTCTTTCGCCAGACAAGTCGGTAGACAAAAATGTTGTCATCCAAGTCAGTAGGGAGGCTGCCGTTAGACAAGTCGACAGGGAGGTTGTCGTCACACAAGTCAGCTGAAAGTTGCCATCACGCAGGTTGGCTGGGAAGCTATTGTCAGGCTTGCAATGTCATCTGTCGGAAATAGGGAGAAGCCGTCAAAAGCCGACAGTCGTCATACAGTCAACCATCATAAGGAGGAGAATAGTCCGTGCCACCACTGTCACGAGATCTAAGACAAGGAGGATTGTCATCATTAGTGAAGAATGAGTTGAAGTCGCTCAGGTCAGATTAGGGTGATTGATCCCAAACATTTTGGAGGAGAACGAGTATTGGGACTTCTGTGAGAAGAAGCATTGTCAGAATCAGTGTCCGAAAAATGACTTTGACACCACAGGAACACTCCCGCCCTGGAGGGGAGGCACACAGACAAGTACAAAATCCTGAGTAGGGAAGGACTCAGGAAAAGAAAATGCGCTCACAAGTGGTGGCACCAGAAACAAAAGAAAAGGAGGTTTGGCAACCTTAGAAAGATTGGATACCCCTTAAGGAGATGACGTGGAGTCATGCCACTGGGGACTACTACAAGCAGTGGTGGGAGCAAACACCACCCGAGGATGCACTCAAGCAAAAGATCAAGGAGGCCGGTGTTCATTTCATCTTGCAAGTCCCTAATTTTGATAAGGAATTTTATAAGGAGTATCTGTTGCAAATGTTGTTGACGTATGATCTAGTCAAGCATACTAGTAAAGTACAAGCGGGAGACAAGGAGATACAAGTGGGATTTTCAGTCGAGGAATTCAGAAGAACTTTTGGATTGCCGAAAGGTGGACAACCTGTACTAAATGAACGAGTTGATCCCAAGAAGAGTCGACACGAAGAGTTGACAATTGATCCAGAGCATCACGACTAAAAAGGAGGAGTTGGACACTTTGTTGTCACATGGAAGTCGTGGGATCAAACCGACTCAACTATTGAATAAGGGACTTCAGTGCATTATGAATGTACTGATGGCCAAGTTGTTTGGGGAGCAACGAGCCTCAAAATTGCTAGTGTGGTTGATATAATTTCCAGTGTGGTTGATACAATATTTACAAGGCATTGAGAAGGGGGTCGCTTATGATTGGGCAGCCTACTTGGCGATACGAATCCAGAATTTTCTGATGCGGACCACCAAGAACTTCTCAATGGTCTTCCACACGATTGGCTTGTTTTTGGATGCAGTATATAGAGCAGGTGTGTAGGTTCCAGGATTGGACCCTCCCAAGGATTTACCAGAATTAGCACCATCAATTTTGAGGTGGATGGATGCTAAACCACAAGTGAAGAAGACTACTCCAAGTAAAAAGCAGAGAGTAAAACAATGGTTTAACAAAGCTTCACTTGAAGAAGGGCCAGTTGAGGAATCCGAAGGAGAGGAAGTTGCACCAAAAGAAAAGGAAGCTACACCACCAATAAGGAAGAGGAGAAAGTTTGTACCGCTAGTACCATCGCCATCATAGTCATTGGAATCTGTGGAAAGGGTGACAACAATGAAGATCGCTAAAAGTCAAGTGGTGCTGCACGAGATTGAGCATCAATTGCAGCAAGCACAAACTGTTCCACTGAACAAGGTGATGGGGTTACAAGAGGAACATTTTGCAATCCTTGAACCTCTTTGAGCAATACCAACGGACGGAACAATTAGTGCCATTCATGTGGGGCCTACAAAATTTTTGGTGGAAGCACAAGTTCGGGAATCCTTGGCATCACTTGATGTACCCTTGGAATTCCGATACGAGAGGACCTCGGTAATGTAGACCTTACGAGCGGTCTCGTTTGAAGATATGCTTGCCTCTGCAGAACCGGAGGAGGTGGGCCAAACTGTAGACCCAGGCACAACAAAGGAGGCAGATTTGGAGAAGAGTGAAGAATTGGCACCAATTGACAAGACCAATGGAGGTCCACTGATGGGAACGTAGCAGAATCCTATTTCCGTGGAGGAAGAATTGATCAATGTGCAGCAAGAAGTGATGACAACACACGAAGAGAATCCACAACAGAGCATACCTCAAAGGGAATCGGTACCAACTACGGGAGAAAGTAGCCAATCATATTTACCTTTGGATCAGCAGATGATCACAGAAGGGAAAGCGGCTAAGAAGCCAATTGACCTTTTAGGAAAAGGGAAAGAGCCAGAGGTAATTTCAGAAGAAGAGGAATTCGATGTAGAAGATGAGGACTTGTCTGACCACATAATGCTGGAAGTGCCTAACTTTCAAGATCCACCGGAACTAGGTGCATGCATTACCCAACAAGCGGTTGCTTGTTTTACCAAGCTAACCCAAGTGATGGATAGAATGAGGCTGGAATTTGAAGTAGGTTGTGTTGGGTAGTGGAAACAATGGTAGTTGATGGCAAAAGAGGAGTTGGATAAGTTGGTACAATGGGCTGGAAAAGGCAGCTGGCGAGCGGAGATTTCCAACATTTACCAAGAACAGTCGTGGGATCTGCCCACTGAACATCTCAAGACTATGGAGGGAGTGGAGAAACTGCTCGATGGGACACCAACACTTTATCTTGAACCAGCCCAAGTGTATGTGTTGGGACATGGTACTCATCCCCCTTCCCGAAATGTGATAGAACAAAGGTCATAGGTAGAATTGGACCAACTGGTACCCGAATTACTTCCAATGTACAACCAACTCAAATTTGTAGCACATTTATTGTATTGGCTAGCTGAGGGGATCAAGCAAATTCACATGACTAAAAAGAATCTGGTCCAACGATTGCAAGACACGGAAGGACAACTGTAGGTAACAAAGGAAAAACTGTAGGAAACAGAACAAAAGTTGGATAATGATGTGACTCAGCTGCAGGAAACTATGGAACAAATTCAGGATAAAGCAGAAAGAAATGAATGATCCTCATGGACAGCTCAGGGAGAGAGAAAATAGTTGTGGAAATGGAAGAGAAAATGCTGCAAGAGCAATCGACGAAGGCATCACTACCGCAACAGAATGCAGAGTTAGTGGCTCAAAAAAACCAGCGTGAAAATGCCTTGTTGAAGGAGCTGGAACAGGCTAAACAGAAAGAGGAGGCATTGCTCAGAGAGTTGGCTCAAACGCAACAATGTGAAGGAGCTCTCAAGACTGAATTGGAACAAAGGAAATTCATCTTCCTTTGACACATCAAAGAATGAAGATAATCTTTGTCAGACGTGAAACAAGACTTTTGAATCAGGTGCAGGCAATGGAGGATAAGGCCAATGCATATGGAGTAGAATGGGCCAAGTACTACAATTATGCAAAGAAGCTTCGTGATGAACGAGAAGCCTTCAAACTTCGTGTGCAGGAATTGGAAGGACTTCAAACATCAGAGCCAAAGGAGGCCGAGACCCCAACAGAACGTAGGAAGTCGCTGAGGACATCGACCAATGTAAAGGGGAGGATAGATGTAGACAGCAGTTCCAAAAAGAAATAAAAGTGTTTGACAAAATGTCTACGCATCAAACATTGTACATTGTTTTTACGTAGGAATGGCATGCAAAATAGTCAAAGTGGTCAAATGTAATGTCATTTAGTAATTAGTAATGATAAATGCAATGTAATCAGACGCATGTGATTAGCAATGTTAATATAGTGAAATCAGATGTAATCAGCCATCATTTGCAACAGGTTAACTAAATTGTTAATTGTGTTGTTAAGGCTGAAATGAAAAGTAGTTTTGGTAGTTGAGGCCTGGTTGGTTATGGTAATTACCAGAGCCACACTATATATAGACCCCTTTCATTTTGCAAATCATCCATCAATCATCCATGTGCATTGCATAGGAAAGCAGCCACTGGAAGGAGATAGTGTTGTACGTGAGATTGTTGCAGTCACATGACTGGAATGTAACTGTCTTCATGATAATGCAAGGATACCATTTTGTGCCAACTTTGTCTCTTTGAATGCTTGTATGTGTTAGAATCTATGTTGTGTTACAATGTTGCAGGGAGGAGCACTCAGATGGAACGTAGCAGTTGCAAGGATGCCATTGCCTAACTATCCAAGGGAAATCGGCACGAGCCAGCCAACACAAGTCATCCATCATGCTTGGAGATGACATGTAGTTGGCCGTCACTGCTGAAGCCAACATGGACTATGTCGACATCCGACTTGCCGAGTACCAACATCTGTCTTGCTGAATGCGGACATCTGACTTGCCGAGTGCCAACATCTGTCTTGCTGAGTGCCGACATCCAACATCCAACTTGCCGAGTGTTGACATCCAACATTTGCCTAGCCGTCATGCTTGTACCGTCATATCGTCATAGGCCATCCGTCATTAGTCATTGATTGTCAGGTTTAGTTTGTCATAAGCCAAGCCGTCATAGACTAATCCGTCATGAACTAAGCCATCAAATATTTTCCATCTGAGCAACATTAACACAATTAGCACCAAGTCATATCGACATGTTTCTTAGCATGCATTGCCAATTCCCCTCCCACTAAAGTTGTCATTCCCTCGTCTCGGAAAGTCCTCACCGTTGTCTACAATGATTGGATGCGGTTTGACTCAAGAGGGGCACCTCAAGTTGGATCAGCCCATTTATTTCGCAAGTTGCTTGTTGTCACGTGCCGAGAAGAATTAAAGTACAATGGAAAGAGAAGCTTTGGTGATGGTTTACGTAGTGCAGAAATTTAGACACTTTGCTTGCTAACCCCTTTGTTTTTTATGTAGATCATTAGGCTTTATTGTACTTAATTAACAAGCCAACTATCCATGGATGAGTTAGTAGGTGGCTCATCACACTACAAGAATTCGTATTCCGGGTGGTGGTGAGACTTGGTAAGAAACATGTGATTGTGGATCAACTGTCAAGGATTCACTCGGTAGAACGTACAGTAGGAGTATCGGATGAATTTCTCGATGCTTAGTTGTTCATATTAGATGTACCCTCATGGTACATTGAAGCATATTTGTCAAAAGGTGAGCTGCCAAAGGAGATGCCGACAGCAGAGGAGAAGCACATCATTGTCGAATCAACACTGTTTCAGCTAATAGCAGGTTTTCTTTACAAAATCAAACAACATTTAAATTAACAAATCGTACATCATTCCAGTTCATGTACGGACAAGAAGTTGTAGTGGCAATAGAGTTCTTGGTACCAAGTTTAAGGGTGGCGGTATAGAAACATTTGGTTGACCAGGAGAGCCTAGAGGAGAGGCTTGCGGCATTAGTTCGACTCGATGAGACATAAGTGATGGAGCAGTGGGCAACATAGGTTGCCCAATGTCGGAGAAAATTATGGCATGATAAACACCTAAGGTAAATGAACTTGAGGTCAGGTGACTTAGTCCTAAAGTGATGGCAGAGGAGAAATTAAGCCTCGGAAATTGAAAACCTTATGGTTGGGACCTTTTCAAGTGGTAGAAGTTTCAGACAATGGTGCAGTTAAGCTCCAAAAGTTAGATGGGACAAAATGTCTTGGTACGGTTAATGGTTCAAGGCTGAAACCTTATAAGGTAGAGGCACAAATGAATATGGTCAACCTTGAATCAAACAAGGATTGGTTGAAGCACCACAACAGTCTTCGGATAGTTATGAGGGAATACGAGTTCAGAAGTGGAGAGAGCCAAGTTGTCCCACTCAAAATAATGGTGCAAATAGGAAACTGAAGACATGAATATAGCGTGGTTGTTCGGGATAGAAGTTGGAGAGCAACCCGTCATTGAACAGTGTTGGAACCTCGACCAACTGGACGACCAAGAATGCAGGTGCATGTGAGATTCCTGGACATAGAAGAAGAAAGGAGACTCTGTAATATCCTTGGCGGGTATAGTACTTAAATTTTTCTTTCCCAATTACCGGAATGCGATGTGTTTGCAATTTGCTTTGTTTTAATTTTTGTTTGAGGGTTTCGAGTTGCATACATGGATAAAAGCAAACGAATAGACCAAAAGCAACAAAGGAGCAAATTCCAAATTTAAATATTTAAATCATCAGAGTTATAAGCATATTCATATTCAACATAAATTCTGACCTGATATACACCATGCGTTGATCCGACCAGCAGATAGGTCGATTTAAATACAAATGGGGTGAAGAACGATTGAGGGGTCGCGGTCACAATATTCCGTGCGACCTACAAAACCCATCCATACTTTGATAGCAACGATCTTAATGTATATGCTGGCATGATTAGTGGAGGAGGTCTTCGACAGCCAATGGTAAGGAGTCACAAGGTCGGCGGTGGCTATGAAAAGCATGATATCCACGTCACCTCCTTTCAGGTCCACGACACATAGAAAATGAGTCGAAATATGCTACGGCGGCCCTAAATATGCATCCCGCAACCTTTTGTCAGCTACCCGCCCAATAATGACTTGATATCGGGTGTCTTATACACCCAAGCGTCCGCTATAATATTTTATATTCTCCACGCGGTCGATGAGGTAAACGCCTGATATATCTATTATTTTGAAAATTTGTTTCAAAATGAGACTTCACAAATTTGGGAAGATCCCTGTTGTTAATCGCACTGTGAGAAATTCGAACAATCTCTCCAACAAACCAACTAGGGCAGAATATTTCACTGTCGAACTTGGTTGCCCATGGGGTTTCATCCGAGGGTTTTACTTTTGAAAAAGCTCTCCAAATCCACTTCTAGAAATTAGAATAAGCATGCATAATCCCAAATGAGCTCACAAACTCGCTTTTATAACTTTTTCCATCGAAATTTCCAGAAAACACAATTAATAAATCACTTTATTAATTAAATAAACCTTGTCCTCGAAAAGTGCTTTATTCCATTATTTAAATTATTCCAACATTAAAACCCACTTTATCCGCATCTCATCATTTAGAACTTTTCGTTCTCTTTCCAACGAGCTATAATACAAGGGTGCCCAATAAATTATTTTAATTAAAATAGCAACCTTAGTCAAAATAATTAAATATAGCTCAATATAACACCCAAGTTGCGGAAACGGTCGAAAAGCATCGGAATCGTAAACTGACTGCACTGGAGCGATACCGATGATGAATAAAGAGAATCGGACCCGACTGGGTGACTTACTATAAATAGACGCTCTCTCCAAGAATCTTGGAGAACACACCAGAAGCCGAAAATAACCTCGAAAAGTGTCATCTGGGTCCTCTAGACCATATGAGCTCACTGGTAACATCAAATCATCCCTCTGATAAGGTTGACACGCACCCAGAAGGTCAGTGCCAACTACAATGCAAGAGGGCCAAAAAAATGGGGACATTACAAACTCCGATCGCTCATTGATGCAAATGTGTGAAGAATGAAGTTTGTAGCAAGAGGACCTGATTATGAACCTTAGAGTGAAGAAAGTGAACAAGAGGAGGCAGGGTAGTTAACACAATTTGATCTCCTATAATAAATGATACGTCGGGAGACACAAATGTTGTAGGAAGAATGTGAGACTATGCAGGTACAATGTACAGATGAGGGAACGAAATGTTTATGAAATTGATAGCACAATACAAAGCCTTAATGAAAGGGAAGTACAGAGACAGGAAGAGTTGCATAATCTTGAACAACATAGGTTGACTAGAGCAGAAATAGTAGAGATATTATGGAGGAATATTTTTGAGACTCCTACATATCAAGAAGGGGATGGAAGGAATTGGTAGACAAATAGTAGTATCTTATTATCCACAAGCTCATATGGAATCAATATTAACTCTAGTTGCAGCAATATGTCGAGCTCACCATTGACAATCTGATCTAGGAGAAACTTGATAAGAGCTCAACCGGTTTCCCAGGTAGAAGAAAGAAATGCCCAAAATAACTTTGAGGAAGAAAGGTGGATTTGAAGGCGAGTGGATGACATGCCAACAATGGCTATTTGAGGAGAAGCAGAGCCTAGTAGTTCGCAAGGATTACTAGGCACCCTTATAGTCATGTAGGAAATAGGTAACTTAAGCAATTTAGGGAGATCGACATGACTTCTTGGTCGTCTAAGGTTACATGGCCAAGGGAGGAGTTTGGTTGGCCTCCCTCCTAGCAGTTCGAGAGGAAGAATTTTCCCTCCCACTACCCCTAGGGCTGCATGGTCGATAGGATGGGCCACAAGGATCATTCTTTGATTGAACACAAAACAACCAATCATTGCGTGACCATCAGGACGGCCCATTAAGACCACCTCATGGTCCACGTGAGAACCGAAGCAACTGCAATAGACGGTTGAGGACTCGGATGAACCTCGAACAACGTGGAGTTGGGAATAGGTAGTCCCACATTATGGAGGCTCGCTCAATGGAAAGATTAGAAATTAGGGAATCATCGCAAGGAAGACAATGACGACAAAATAGAAGTATGGAAGAACAAAATCGAATAAGGCAAGAGAGAATCCAACAAAATAGGGAAGTTACAAAGATTGGGTCATCAGATAGGTCTATCTGGATAGACGAACAGTGGCCGTACAAGGTAAGTGTCTGAGTGTCATTTGGAGGCTGATAGAGGGCCATCAGCAGGTTGGCAAGATGGCAGGGTGCAGTCAGCAAGATTATTAGATGACAGGGTGCTATTAGGAGGGTCATCAAATGACAGGGTGTTGTCAGGAGGAAGCCATGCAATTAAGTGTCGTTAAGAGGAAGGCCACGTAGCTAAGTGTCATCAGGAGGAAGGCCACACAATAGGTCACTATCAGGAGGATGGGCATATGGTAGATCGTTGCATAGATGGACCTAGGATGGTAGGAAACCGTAGTCATGAGATGGAGGAAGAGGAAAATCATCGTCAGAGAGAAAATGCATGTGATTCATCAGCGAAAGACATAATAGAAATCCAAGTTTGTGTGGTTGCTTGAATTGTATGACAGAGGTGACACATGGCAGAGGTGAATCATAAGACAAAAAGGAAACAAGCGAGAAAAAGGCACTGTCATTCGCATGTAGGGTGGCAAGGTGGCGGTCATCCAACAATTCAGCCTTGGTGAAGTGGCAGTTATTCAACGCTTATGCATGGGCAACAACTAACTCCTGCACTTATAAATAGAGGCAATCAAAAGGAAGTGAGCACTCAAATCACTCAAGTCTGCAAGAAAGACGAAGGAAGACACAAAAGTAAGTTGCAGACGCAAGATGCAGTGTAGGAGGGAGCTGCAGAGACATGCCAACATTGCTGAAATGGAAGGAGAGTAAAATATGCATTAGCTTGCCCCGAAGGGAAGATAGAGGAGTGTACGGATGAAGAGTTGAGTCATAGTCACGAAGGTTCCCAGACGAGGATGAAGTAGTTGAACAAACGCTAGAAGGGCAAGAGGGCGTCTGTGTGTGAGAACAAAGGCAGACGATACTGCCATATGGAAGGGGGAAGGGCCGTACGAGTCAGGGAAAAGACGACCAAGTTGCACAACCCATCGCCATCCCAATTTGTCGCATAGAGGGAGTACCGCCTGGAGTTGCAGACAGAGGAAGTGTCGTTTGGAGTTGTAGTCAGAGGAAGTGCGGTTTGGAGCTGTAGTCAGAGACTGCAATACAAACTAGCAGTGTGATGATAGAGTACGCCATACGAATCCGCAAGACAACAAGGGGGTGTTAAAGCAAATTGGAAGCAGAGTTGCTAACCAAGATTCATAGGAGGCCAAACATTTGAAGAGAATTCGACAGGCGGAGCAGCAGTAGAGGAAAGCCCCTCCTAACCTGATGATGGAAGGGCATACGAAGCATAGTCATACAGGATGCTCAATAGCAAATGATAGAGACTATGGGTTAAACATAGGACGAGGTAGTGAAAGGCAACTATGACAAAAGTCAAATGCCAACATTTTGGAAGAAAGGGAAAGGGATGCGAGACCTTAGGAAGCATAAAAGAATAGAGGGAGAAGGTACCCTTGAAATACATCACGTGAGTATACTTAGCAAGAGAGTATTGCCGAACGTGATGGGAAAAGGCTCCAAAGAATCATCCATTGCAGACAATGTTGTAGAATGTAGGAGTCAATTTTATACTATAGATCCCTAATTTTGATAGAGAATTTTTTGAGGAGTATTTGCTGCAAATGCTGTAGACATACAACCTGCAACATCATGCTAGCAGAGTCAGAGTGGGTGACTGAGAGTTGATGGTTGTATTTCAATAGGCAACAAAAGCCAAACTTCGGCAGGTGAGCGAGGAAGCCGAAGTAGAACTAGCTAAACTGAAACAGGAAGTTGAGGAGAAGACCAACTCTAAAGAGGAACAAGGTGAAGTGATTGCACAACTGAAATCCAGTTGCTCAATCAAAGAGCAGCTGGTGGAAGCTAAGACAAAGGAACTGGAGCACAAAGATCAGTTGATTGCCGAAAGAGATGAGCAACTTGCAGAAATGGCACAGAGAACTGCAAATGAAGCCTTTGCAAAAAGGGAGGAAGAGCTCTTGACAAAGTTGGCAGCAATGGAACAAAAAGCCAATCACTATGGTCTGGAATGGGCCAAGTATCATAATTATGCCAAGAGACTCAAGGACGAGAAAGAGGCATTAAAGCTGCAAATTGCAGAGATGGGAGGAGTACCTCTTCCAACACCTCAACAGCAAAGTCCAAGTCCACCAGAGTAGAGACGAATGTTGACCAAATCAAAGGGGAGGATAGATGTAGATGCTATTTTTGGACAAAAACAACAAAAACAAAAGTAACACTATGTACAAAAGTGTTTGAGTGCGATACACACTATGTTTTGGGTCAAAGTGTAAAGTAAATAAACGATTAGTCAAATGCCATTGAAATGAAATGTAAGTATTATGGTCGTCATACATTGCATATAATATAAAGTTGGCATATGTGTTTAATGTGCGTCAGAAAGGGGAAGTAGTTATGCACTTAGGTGTCCAGGAAGCCGTTGTTGGCAACGGCTAGGATTGTGTTTTCAAAAGGACCCCCATTCATTGTTGCATATCACTATACACATACTAGGCATAGACGACAGACGAGAGCATGTGTGAGTGCATACGAAGCATCTTGTGAGTTTTGTATACAAGTGTTGTGATCTATAATTGCCGTACATGCAGACCATCAATGCAATCTATCCATTCTCGCTAGATCATTAGACTTGTGCATTATCAAGATATTATGGTTCAGTTTGAAAGACGCAATCAAGTGTTGCAAGTTGAAGGTTGCAGTCAGGAGTTGTGGACTGCAGTCAGACATTGCCGACGACAGTTGTTGATAATCGTTGTACCAAAATTGCCATCTAGTGAGCTTGTCGTATTGCAGGCTTGCCGTCATGTTGATGATATCATATGATAAGTTGATGTTGTTATATGAAGTCATGACTATAGAGTGTCGTCATTAGTTCAACCTGTTGTCTTAAGTATTGCCATGATCAAGTGTGTTGATTGTAGACTTGTTGGCCTCTAAACCCTATCATTCTATATCCATTGTTGGGAATCTTGCCACCATGCTACATGCTTCTCCGTCCACTTGAAAGGAACACCCTTACACGTCAACGTGTCTAGAGGATGGGACATTTGTGCAAAGTTTTTGATGAAACGTCGATAATACCCCACATGCCCCAAAAATGACTTAAACTCATATCGCATGGTTCCTCCATGCTTATCATGACACGAATTTTGTTGGGATTGGTCTTTAGTCCGTCCTTGCATACCACATGTCCTAGCAACTTTCCATATGACACCAACAACTTACACATCTTTTGGGTTCATAGAAAGTTGAGCATTCAAGCATAGGTAATGCAAAAAAGGGTTGATGGGCATTACTAATTTTCTCTCTATATCTAGAGGATCATTGATTATCGACAATAGGAGAGGAATTGAGAGGAGTGCATTGCCTCCTATGAATGTTCACTTGGGCCCTTTTGGCGTGAGCCATTTTAATTACTAGATTCTATATTTGCCCTTTAATGGTAATTCATGAGGATGTGGCTTCTTCTCCAGAATCAGATCAGAGACATGCTTTCCATTGGACCTTTTCTCTTGGATCATTGTTGTTTCCTTATGGCAAAGGGTTTTCCTTTCACAAGATTATTTTTGTATTATATGGTTTCATATATACTGACTTGTCAATAGTTTACTCATGTGAGTTTACCCTGTCTTTTAGGTTTCTTTTGTCTCCTACTTTTACTTTAAATATTTATCTTTATAGAATTATGTTCATCACTTCTAACTCGCTATTGGAACTTGCTGTACTTCCCAAGTCCCATTGACTGACTTTGGTCATTCCTGGACATTAACATAAATTAATTCTTTCTCGTCTTCCGTTGCACTCCTTTTGTCAGAGTTAGTAAGGTTGTGCTAGATTTACTGTTTCTCCAACTCTTCCTTCTGCTAATTGCTCTATATTAACATCCTTTCTAAACTGAAGGTTTACATGAAAATCATATCAAAGCAATAGATAAAATTGAATTTTTTACAATGCTACGGGAAATATTAGACATTGTATTAGGGTTTCTCTTGAAAATTGTGTAATGATCCTTTTATTATATGGCTTTTCTGAAATCTTTGTTCTTCTTGCTTGAAGCAGGTTTTCTAAGCCTTGATTGTGGAGGGAAAGAAGATTCAACAGACAGTAGCGGACTTGAATGGATTTCAGATAACAAGTTCATTTATGGAGGTTCTGTAGCAAGCATATCAGTTGTGGGTGAGACCAGGAAGCAATATCAAACAGTAAGATACTTTCCTGCAATCGGAAGAAAATACTGTTATACATTGAGTGTGAAAGCAAGGACAAGGTATCTTGTAAGAGCAACATTCCTGTATGGGAATTTTGATAATAGCAGCACATACCCAACATTTGACCTTTCTCTTGGTGCGACCTATTGGTCAACAATTCTTATATCTGACAGTGATATACAAGAGACACAAGAGTTGATCTTATTAGCTCAGTCTAGTTCAATTAGTGTGTGCCTGTCTAATGCAACAACTGGCATTCCATTTATTTCTACTCTTGAACTTCGTCAATTTAATGGCTCCATGTACTATACAGATTTTGAAACACAATTTTTTCTTAGAGTTTCAGCAAGGGTTAACTTTGGTGCTACAAGCAATGATTCAATCAGGTAATACTTGTTCAACTACTTGTTAAGATGTCATACCGTACTTTTTATATATGTTGTCTATAATTCTCATAAATTGCTGTTAACAAGATAAATGCAAAAATGTAGCAGCTTTAAAGATAATAGGAACAATTTACTGTTACCAATATTGTTAGGAATATTTTTCTGTATGTATATGAGAGTGACTTATCCGGTTTTAAAGGTGAAATTCATGAAGAAGATCAAAGCTGTTATGTAGGGAAAACATGTCCTGGTGTGAAACATCATGCAAATGTTACAATTAGCATTGACAATTTACTGTCTTTTGTACTAATGGAAAACTGTCTAACAATCAGAATTGAGAAACCAACAGTGCTCAATTCATGGACACTGGTTTAATAAACATTTAAAATTTTTACAAATATATTCCTGAGACAATATGCATTTGCATGTATGCCAAAAATAATAGTATAAGATTTGAAGAGACAAAAACGCAACACCAAATAACAAAGATATAAAGTAGAACTCAAAGAACAATATTGCACAATGAATGATATTTATTAATGGGGGGAGCCTCAAAACTCCATTGTTACAATAAGAATTCTTGAATTCTTTGATACAAATTTTACAATAGCTAGGGTTCTTCGAAACCCTAGCAAAACAATGCTGGTGGTGTCTCAAAATGCGTCTTTGCTCCCAACAGAAGTGAGTGGGCTTTTAGTTATCCGATACCGGGCCACTCTAGCTTAAGCAGCTGCACAACGCTAATGTAACACTTCCATATCTGCACACAATAAAAACAGCAAAAGGGTTAATAGCAACTGTGAGGGCTCCACAATGTGAGGCCCTTAGAAAGCAGTATAAAAACCCTAGCTATGCAATATAAATAAATGAACAGAACCTGAAAGTGCATAAAATGAAATAACAAATGAAAGATTTACCTTGCTTATCTGTTGTCTTCTGATCTGATGAAATTTGCTGCAGTGGAAGGCGGAAGGCGCCCAAAGGCGCTTGGCGGTGAAGTGGGAAGCGCCTGGAGGCGCTCGGTTGCGACAGAAAGCGCCCGAAGGCGTTCGGCGGTTGAGGGGAAAGTCTGCGGAAGCAGATCTGGCAGGGCGAGAGGGACGATGATGGATGCGGGGGCTGTGGCAGGTGAGGATGGAAGGCGAGTGTGCTCGGATGCTCCAAGGAACTCAGGGACGAATGGCTGAGGACTTAGAACGTGGAAAACTCAGGGATTGCTTAGGGGTTGAGCCATCAAAATGGCTCCTATTCATAATCCAACCTAGGGCATTAGGGTTTCAACGACACTAATAGTGTGGCTGAGATAAAAGCATATCGGAGGGTGGATATTAAATTTAGGTTGTGGCAAGGATTGATGGAAATGGATGGATAGGATTAAATGAAATCGGATGGCTGGGATTAATTCACTTATATAAATATATATAAAATATTAATATTTAAATATATATAAAATAAATATATATAAATATATGTAAATAAAGGGTGGAAATGGCGGGAAAATCAGGATGGACGACAAGTGGCTAGGTTTTGGTGTCTACAAGATTCTTCTCTCATATGATGTTTTGGAGTTTGCTTGGCTTGGGGAAGTTGCATTCTGAACTGGTTTTGAAGATAAAGTTCCTTTTCAGTGACAAAGACCATGAATTTAGGTAAAGGTCTTTTGAATAATGAAAACATTTGATAGATCTAAAATTGTTGATTGTGCAACCATAACAATGGTGTAAAAGAAACAGGTATACATGCAAGAAGACTCTTGCACAGTAACAATATGACTGTATAGTCTGAGAAGAGATTTACATATGATATATGGTCTCAGTCAAAATTTGCCACCTTAAGGTTAGATACTTGTTTAATTCTATTTTCTTAAAATGCAGTGATCTTTGTGAAGTGAATTGGGCTGAATCAACATCCAGTCACCATTTTTAAGGCTCGGTTGAAGGGGCGATCATGTTTTATATTTCTTTAAATGCAAATGATTTTTATTCATTGTGAAATTTAAACAAAAACTACCAGTTTCGTCAAGCAAAATAACTCACTTTGAAGGGAAAGAGAGGAGAGGGACCTCCCCTAGAGCTGACCTATATGTTTATTCAAATAGGAATCTCGAATCTCTTCATGATTGGTGGCATTTCAACTTTTTCTTCCTAGGCACATGTAAGATATTTCGAAGGCGGTTTGTGATAGAGAAGCCCGTTCTTGCTGGTAACTTTGAAAGCATCAATAGTTTATGTGCATCTTGCTTTGATGCATGAAATTATGAGAGATCTTCTATCTGCTTCCGACAATACACTCCTCACAACTAGTGATACAATCTATTGATCTCAAAGATTCATCTTTCTGCTCACAGTTGCGACTTGCCGTGAGGATTGCTCAAAAATTGTGAGCTATTGTACAAATCCCTAACCTAAGTGAAGAATCCGTTTATCATGGCTTCCTTTCCTTGTGTTTCATCGTGATGATCCAACTTAGGTAGTTCCATTATCATATTGCAGGGTGGCAACTTTGCATTTATCTCACCTCTTTGTTTTGCACTCTAAGGTTGGTACCTCAACAATGGACCAACCTCATCATCTAAAGCAATAGCCTTCCCCTTGCAAACATCTAATTGCAAGCTTCTGAACCTCCTATTGAGGATCACTGTTGCATCTGGTACAACCACATACTCTTGTCGTACATACTCCTTAGTTTTAGGAGGCCTGATAGGTAAATAGGGCATTGTGGTATATTTTACTCGTGCTTGAGGTGATGGTGAGTTTAGTTCTTTTGAATCATTGGAATCATCGACCAGCATGACCTCAAGATTTGTCATTGCAATTGGTTTTGGTATGGTTGATATCATGCTTATCTCTCTTTATTGTTGGTTTATCATGGTCACCACCTTGATCGTCTTAGTCGAACAAAGGTTTCTCAACTATTTGGGGAGCATCCTCCTGTACTCATGGTTCCTTGATCTCTTGCATGACCTCTACCTCTATCTCCAATGGGAGGTTTTAAGGATTCTCCATATGCTGCTCGTGTCCCATCAATGTGTAATATGCAACCCCCAACTGGGATTTCCACTTATCACTCTGCTTTGGTGTTTTTTGGTTTGGTTTTTGTGTATTTTTGCAATTTTTGTGTTTTGATGATATATGCTTTCTTTTTGGTATTTTGCAATATATGAAAGATAAAAAACACACACTGCTGAAATTAAGAAATGCCTCTAACTTTGTTTCTACAACTCCGAATGCTACCAAATTTGTACACAAGCTTCTTCTAATATAGATAAACAAACCCAATGAAGGAAATTGCATTAAAATGAGAATACCCGGAAATATGAAGATCTGATATAAACTGGAAATTGCATATCAGCTACAGAAATCTCATTGTTTTGCTCATAGATTCCAAAATACGAGTTTCTCCATCAAACTTATAGCATATTTGAGTACCCTTTTTGCCAAAGATTACAATGCAAGTGATAGAGTGCCCTTAAATGAGGTGTTTCTTCCCTAACCAGCAATCACGTTCCCTTTGAAGTATGTATGGCCTGCTAGATGTCGTACGGCTGCCCTAGACTTCTTTGAACTGCCTCAAACTTGTTCCAAAACTATCCAAATTGAAGCGGTTGGGTTGTGAAGAAGTGTGAACACATAACAGTCAAACCCTAGCTGAGAAATCACAACAAACAATCTGATATTCACTCCAAATTGGTACGGCCTCCTTGTGAAGTGAGGTATGAATAATGAGCAGCTGATAAATCCCTCAAATCCACACAAAGCAATTGAAATTATCACTGAAATTATGTCTCCAATCTGCACAAAGTCACTCCCATGAATTGAGAATGCAACCAACCAAAGTAAGGAGGTCTTTCACTCCCAGCAATGGTGTCCTCTGCCTCCTTGTGAAGTGAGGTATGAATAATGAGCAGCTGATAAATCCCTCAAATCCACACAAAGCAATTGAAATTATCACTGAAATTATGTCTCCAATCTGCACAAAGTCACTCCCATGAATTGAGAATGCAACCAACCAAAGTAAGGAGGTCTTTCACTCCCAGCAATGGTGTCCTCTGGTTTTCGTCACAACAAAGCAGCAATGAGAAACTCCTGCACAATGCAAGCTCTCCTTCAAAGATTCCAAGAGAATGCAATAGCAAAAGATACCTTCAAATGCTCTCACAACCTCTATTTATTCTTTCCTCAAGTTGGGCGATCCCTTTCCATGAGCAATGTGGGATAATTTGTTTTCACTTTACTCAAAAGAACCCCTTGAGGGGGTCCTCCCACTTTCCTAGGGAGGAAAAACATATGTAAAATAACTTTTAATCAAGTCTTTATAATATGACCTTTAAATCAAGTGGTCATAAGGCCCCCTTTATCAATAAAATATGCCCAACATTAAAATAATTAACTTTTATATTTAAATATAACCTTATAAATCTTCGGGCATTAAAATTATTGCTCTCCGAACACCCAACCACCAAACAAAATACGGAAACGGATACCCATTAAGCTCTACTGTCCATCCGTAATGCCCGCTTCCACTGAAACCTCCAGAGAATTGACTTACTAAAAATAGTAAGTCCCTGCAAAGATGCCCAAAACAGCCCAGAAGACTGGCAATCAAGAGCTGCACCCGCCTTGACATCATCCAAACTGTCCATGTGGGTCCCCACACAACTTCCTCCTGCCTACGGGAACCCGTGAGTAGGCAAGTCTCACATTGCATCATGATGCTGACTAGGATGGGGACATTACACAATGCATCCTCTTTCTGATGCAAGGGAAGAGAAGTGGTGATGATTATTATTGAGCGTTGATGCTTCTACAAAGGTCGATAAATGTTGCTTAACTCCTTGTCATCATTCTCTTGTCCTTTGGGACGTTCCTCATCTTGTGCAACTTCTTGGCCTTGCGGTGTGATCCTCCTACATTGTTTGTTCCTTTGTGTTGCATGACCATTGTTGCCTTAACCCAACAAATTTGTTTTCAACATGCCAACTAGAATTGGGGATGGCTGCCTCCACTCATGTATCTCTATGCTTTGGCTCTTGGTTACATTGAGAAACAATACAATGAGGTGGAAAACTATTAGAAAATTCTTGTTTCCACCATGCAAACTGTGAATTCGCTCTGACAAGTGTGATGCCCAATTGAACTCAATGTCAATCATGATCCCTTGCATGTACGGCATGAGGCACTTGAGAATCTCCAAATCATACGCCTTGCTTGACAAATGTGTCATTATCAGGCACATGGCATGCTTTTATTCCTTTGTCCTTAACAATTCAGCTTTAACCCTCGGGTTCCATGTGTAGACAAATTTCTTCAGTTCTTGCCTTGGCATGGAACTCATCTGCAATACTGGTTGACATAATCTTGCAGCTTCCTTTGACCAACATTGTCCTTCCTCATTGGCTTGTGCCTTGAGGCAGGACCAAGCAGTCCAAAAATTCTGACAAAGTCCTGTGGATCAAAAGCAATCCATAGCATAATCAACCCAAGCTGAAACTTGATAAGCTTTGCTTGATGGTTATATGTGTAGAAGACCGCCACAGGTATTCTCAGAATTTCATTGTCACTACCTCCTTGTTGAAGGCCAATACCTAAAAAATTTGATGTACAAAATCCCTCCTGAATGTCTCCTTTAGCTCATGATTGGCATCATGAGAGTCCCATCATTCTCTACACAAGCCTCTTGAATCTAAGTTCCATGTCACCTTGTTAGGATTTATACTTGGCCTGTCTTCGTCTTCGCCCTTTGCCCTACCCTTCCCTTCAACAAACGATGGTGGTGGCAGTGGCGACATACCTCTCCCTTTCTTGCTTTGTCTCATTTGTAACCATGTAGGACCTCCTCTCAACTATCTTCGCTGTCCTTGCCGAAATAGGAGCTAGGGTTTTCTTTGCCTTTGCAAAGGAAATTCTCTTGCTTATTCCAATGAAAATTGGAGCTAGGGTTTGCTTCACCTCTAAACTGGAAATTCTCTTGCCTGTTCCAATAGAAATAGGAGATAGGATTTGCTTCACCTTTGCACAAGAAATTCCTCCCACAATTTCTTCCTGCCTATTCCGGTTGAAATTGGAGCTAAACAGGAGCTAGGGTTTGCTTAGTCTTTGCACATTTTTTTTTCACTCATATTCTAGCCTAAACCCCGCTAGACTTTGCTTCACTTTTATGCACATCCTGCCTGTCCCAACTAAAATTGGAGCTAGAGTTTTTGATCTGACATGGAAACTCCACCTTCTCATGATCTCCAAACAATGCTAACTCCCAAAAAGTATAGTCGCCTCGCCAAATGGATCGTAGAAGTTGAGCTTTTTGGAATTGCACTTTAATAGTAAATATCACAACTCCAAAATCAGCTTCATGAGGACAATACCATTGAGGCCGTATGTTGTCAAGTCCATGTTCAAGTTGAAAATATTATCAAATACGAACAGTCTAAGCTAACTCATGCACCTCCACCTGACGATCTTCATCATCTCCAAAAGGTTGTTCTTACATTGCCATAGGCTATGCTTGCTGCTTACAATAGCCTTATGATCCCTTTGGTCAGATCTCGTAGCATTTTATTTGGATCAGATATCCATTAAGAAGACATTTTACCATGTAGGGCAAACTTATCCTGACTAATAAGGGAAGTGTTAGTTTAGGTCATTATCTGTGCAGAGGATGACCCAAAAGGTGTATGTAAGGAAGAAAATATGCTGTCCATGCCTCCCATAAGAGACCACATGAGGATCAGCTCACAACACCAAACAGTTATATGTAGTTCCACTTCTCATGTCTCTGCCCCACTACTAAATTGTCATAGGCATGAGATGCTAGGCCTTAGTGTCTTAATCTCTTATTTTTGAATGGCAATGATTTTAGAGTCCATGCATATCACAGCACAAGTCCCTTCTCTTTCTTGAAAACTCCATCCTTATCTAGACATGAAGATAATGCATGGATCCCATATTCAATTTCATCCTAACACTGCACTAAGCTTCAAAATGACTCAGGTCATCGCATGGGTAAATGCTTATACATGTTGGTAGTTAGTACTTTGTAACAGCTAGGTGTCCATCTCGCCAAAGCAAACTCCTTCCTATCATTTGCTTTCCATTTGTACAATGTATTCCAACTCATAGTATCATCCTATGGCATTTCTTATTATGCTTATCATGATATGTGTGCATGCAATAACTAAGAAAATAACCATATGTTTTAGGCTTTTAGCCATATTTGTAACATAAAATCATAATAAGACATGGATACTAGACTAGATAATGGGAAGAAATCAGTTATCGATGGTTTTTTTGAGTAAGAAAATCTTTGTCCTCTTCAATAGGAGTAAATATTAAGGGGTGTAATCCAACCTCAATCACAAGCTAGACAGTCCCATTTGTTTTCTACTCATAGGTCCAAAACAAAATTCTGGTACCCAGTTGCAGAATGCAGATTCGGTCCAAGGTGAAAGTTTTTATTTAATCAAGTTCAACTGCCCATTTTGGAAGTCTTTTAATATAAAAGTTAATATAACCATGATTTTTAAAAAGCATTCTAAGATCCCACAAGAAACAGCTAAAATGGTTGAATTGGTTTTCCATTGAAAAAATTTCATAATCCATAAATGCAATTCTACCTTAGGTCACTGCCTATTTCATTCAGTCGCTTTAGAATATTTTGTACATCTAATTTGCATTAATTTTTTCCTTCTATGCACTTATACTTTGACCATAGAATATCGGCAAATTGTGAAGGGTTTGTGCAATGGATAATTGAAAGGGATTTTCAAGGGCATACAATGGTTTTAAAGCAAATGTCATGAATTGTAGATTAGTAAACCGAAACTTGAAAGCTATCTTATGTCAAGTAATATTTGAATGAATGTGAAGAGCTGTGGGTTTTGGTACCATATGTGCAGTCTATTATAGTTTGCAAAGGTCTTTGTTAAGTGATTGAAGTGTAATTAAGTTGCCAAAAAGAACATAAGCCCAACACTATTCTTTTGTGTTGCAGATTTCAATTTTTGATTTCAGGTTTTAGATTCTTGTTGCTATTGCAGTTTACAAATCTTTGGCTATGTTTTGCCAAGATAGTCTAGAATTATACTTAGAATTTATGTACTGATCATTTATCTTCATTTATGTATTTGCCACCTATTGTATAAATCTATCATGATATCATAGAGTTTAACACAGAGATCTCTTGCCCACTCCTCTATGTCCCTGTGTCATTTATTTATTAACATATGGAGCTTAAAGTTAAAAAAAACTGTTTGGACATGTTGGCAATTTTGCCACATTAAAATTTTGGCTTAAGTATGGAGCTTTCAAGCGGCAAAGAGCATGCTGAGGTGTTCGGGTTTTCGCGGGCCATAAACAGGGGCGATAAAATGGACAAAATGAGCTCTGGATATTTTATCATTGCAGATCTTCTCGCCAGCTTTCCGACGATATATTATAATAGGCGATCGGGTCAGCGGATCAAAAGTTATGGCCCCGGAAAGCTGTACCAGGAAACCCAGTTTTGGTGAGAAGTCGACTTCGCGAGAAGTCCGACTTCGCCCAGTTTTGGGACGAAGTCCAACTTCGCGCGAAGTCGGAGTGCGCCCTCCAGATGGAGCGCAGCAGGAACACAAAGTGCGAAGTTCGTACTTCTCCCAGTTTTGGTGCGAAGTTCGTACTTCTCCCAGTTTTGGTGCGAAGTTCGTACTTCTCCCAGTTTTGGTGCGAAGTCCGACTTCTCCCAACTTTCTGAGCGCACCTTGTAGCAGGCTGGCAGGCTGGCAGGAAAATGACTAAGTGCTGGGGCGAAGTCCGACTTCGCAGCGAAGTCGGACTGCTCCCCCTTTCCAGGGCAAAGTCCGTACGGCGGCAGACATCAGCTTTCACCTGTGCGCAACCCGACTTCGTAGCGAAGTCGGAGTGCGCCCTTGATAGGTGCGCAGTAGGGAAACAAACTCAGAAATGCACCCAAGGCATGAAGGCCTTCCCGACTGCTGCTGTTTTTTGCTTGCGCAACCCGATGGCGCTCTGACCCTGGGCGAAGTTGGATAAACTGCCTTTCAAGGCAGACACGTGTCAAGCAGCATCATCCGACAAGTGTCCAACTTTGGGATCTGAGCCAATACGTGCCGAGCAAAAGGACAAGCATGGGCCGCACTACTTATGCCAGCTGCCTCATTTAATGCTGATGTGAGTTTCCACCTACCTCAGCTACCCGCATTCCTGTCAATATAAAGTTCTACCCAACGCGCTGCCACGTGGCTGTTCAACCTTCAGGGAGACCATGCCGAGAGTACAGTCCAGCCCGACAGAAGTCAGCACCAACAGTTCCGCGATTGCTTTTGTCAGCTAATGTTTGACTGGGACTTTGTGCCCATTAATGTAACGGGGGGAACTTTGGGCTATAAATAGCCACCACGTTTTCATTGTAAGGTGGTGGAAGGGGAATGTTTGTTAGGGAACCATTGTAACCGTGCTTCTGCTTATAAATATAAAGTATATGCCTGGCTCTGTTCTACTGCTTCTATTTTTTATGCTGCCTCTCCTTTACATTTCTGCTTTACGTTTTCCTGTGTCACGGCTCGTTGATTCGTTTCAGCATTTGGTGGTCAGGGACACCTGAGGCATTGCTTGTGTCATGGCTTGTTGATTTATTTCAGCATTTGGTGGCCAAGTACTTTTGAACTTAATTGATTAGAGGATACATAGAATAAATGTGGTAGCAGTTCCTTCAGTTTGTGTGTTATGTTTATGTTGTTGTACGTAGTGGTGATTGATGCATTGCCGTGTTGTTAGTTCTCCTTGTAGGGAGAATGTTTGCTAGGGGACCATTGTAGCTGTGCGTACAAATTCTCTGCACAACACACATACTTGGATCTGACATCTCCTGGTTGCTTTCTGTCTCTGTCCGTAGTGGTGATTGATGCGCTGCCGTGCTGTTAGTTCTCCTTGTAGGGAGAATGTTTGCTAGGGAGCCATTGTAGCTGTGCGTACCCTGCTTTATACAGAAAGTATACTTAGGCTTTGCAGTTCCTGGTTATGCTTTGTATTTATGATGCAGTAAGTAGCGGTGATTGATGTGTTGCTGTACTGTTAGTTCCCCCCACCCAACTCCAATCTCATTTGTAAATTCTTTCCGCATTTTTATCTCTTTCCTGCACTCTCATCTTATCTTACTAACCCCCACAAGGAGCCGGCCTTCTCCGGAGATTGGCCCGGAAGGCATTCCTTCCTTCCGGCCTTTCAATGTTGGTTTGCGGGTCCAGGGCGCAATAACGACAAATCCTTTCCTCATGGCGGATTCGTGACCAACAGGACACAGGTAGATTAAGGCAACTTAAGAATAATGGAAATATCTCTCTACACCTTGGACAACCAATTACAGGCAATTGCAAGAAATCTTAAAACCATGTAGAAAAGAGACACAAAATACATTGGATGATTGCCAAACCTACAAGCATAGAGTGCAAGAGTGTGCAAATTCAAATATTCCATGAGAGAGAACAGTTAAGGATAGGATCTCACCAACTTCAATGAGAATGTGGAAAGTGAAAACAGCCATGCACATTTAGGAAAAAAAGTTAGTTGCTATGCAATTTGGGAAATGTGGAAGCTGAAATGCATTGCCTAGTCAAATGCGGGCTCTTACCAGTCTAACTATAAAGGACTTTATATAAAAGAAACAATGCCGTCCATGTAGGAAAAAATGTATGGCAAAGAAGCAAAAAGATGAAAAAAAAGCTTCAGGACAACACAACCAAGCATCTAATCACAGTCTGATCATTCCAATCTGTTTGTTCATTTCTCTTTATATATACTTGCCAAGAAGATCACTCTGTAAGGTTTGCATGGTCGGCTATAATTACCTCATGGACAAATCAAATTTCTCTCTCTCTCTCTCTCTCTCTCTCTCCATCCAAAAAATGTTTTCTGGTTATTAAAGATTATCTAATAAAGCATACTCTTTAATGTCAGGTATCCGGATGACCCATATGACAGAGTATGGGTGTCTGATGCAGTCAAGAGACCAAATTTTCTAGTTGGTGTAGCTTCTGGCACTTCCAAAATTAGCACTAGCCGGCCAATTGATACTGGAAGAGATGAATACCCACCAGAAAAAGTGATGCAAACAGCTGTTGTAGGCGAAAATGGTGTTTTGTCTTATCGGACAGATTTGGATGGATTTCCTGGATATGGCTGGGCTTACTCTTATTTTTCTGAAATTCAGGATTTAGATCCAAGAGAGTCTCGCAAATTTAGACTTGTTCTTCCAAATGTGCCTGATTATAATAGTTTGATCATCAATGTTCAGGAGAATGCTCAAGGTAGCTACAAACTATATGAACCAGGGTATCCCAATGTATCACTTCCCTTTGCAGTGTCATTTGCATTTGTAAAAACACGAGACTCATCTCGAGGTCCAATCTTGAATGCCTTGGAGGTAAACAAGTATATGGCGATAAACTCTGGCTCACAAGATGGTAGATATCTTATCAATCATAATTCTGCTAATATTTCCTATTTGTATAATTGTGAAGCCTTGGCAGTTCATGATGCTTCTTCGCTTTGTCTTTCCAGCTGCAGTGCTGGCTAGTTTGATTGCCTTACATCCCTTAGCAAATTGGGCACTAGAAGGTGGTGACCCTTGTTTGCCAGTTCCATGGACATGGGTGCAGTGCAGCTCAGAAACACAGCCAAGAGTTACTGCAATGTATATGGTTGTCTGTATGCAAACTTTCAAAATTTAGGTTTTGTCTTTTTTATTGTTTAACATTTAGTATTACATTTGTCCAATAAATTGTAAACATCGAGTTTAAAAATTTGTGTCCTTATCAATCACAATGTAGTACTAGTTGAAATTATTGATGTCAAACTTGACAAAATGCTTTGTCTGTCTAATGTAAGTTTGTATGGATGCAGTTATCTTTCGGGAAGGAATTTGACAGGTCAGATTCCTCTAGAAATATTAAATCTGTCATCCTTGACTGATTTGTAAGTATATTAAAATGGTCTTCTTAATGCATGCTTGTGTGCATATTTGTTGGAGATAGGAACTTGCTAAGTTTGTTCTCTTGGGGTATATTCTGCAGGTCGCTTGATCACAACTCTTTAAGTGGTCCAATACCCAATTTTAGTGCGTTAACTAACCTAAAGAAATTGTAAGTCTCAAAATATGCCCATGATAATATGTTTTCATTACATTGTTCTTTTTCTTAGCCAAAGCTTAACATGCAGTTTGTTTGTTGCAGGCATCTTGAATACAACCAATTAAATGGTTCCCTACCTTCATCTTTGGCTGATTTACCAGACCTAAAAGAATTGTATGATAAAGATTTCTGAAATTCACTTTAATTACCCATAACGGACTTTTTCAATGCTATGCGGTTTACATGTTTTATTTCTCATAGTTTTTGAGCTGCATTCTAAGTACATGATAGGCATTTGAGGCAAATGTTCTTTTTCTTTCATTGGTTATATGGGATTGAAACGGGTCCTACCTATATCACATTGTGACCATATAGTGGTAATACAATAGCTGGCAAATATGCATATATCACTGGGCAAGATTCAAACTGGGTCTCCTCCTTGAAAGTAATAATTTATCCAGTTAAGGTCATGCCATTGAGGCAAATATTCTTTGCCACCATTTGTTTTTCCTATTTAAGGCTTGCAAATCATGAACTATTTACTTAGCTCATTTTCCATTTTCAGTGAGACAATCAAGTGCTTTGCCATGGCATTATGTTTAGGCAGAACATTCTTGATATGGCAGGTATGTGCAGAACAACTTGTTGGCTGGAAGTGTGTCTCGGCGATTTCTGGACAAAGATCTGATTCTAAAGTGAGTGTATTACGAATTGCAAACACTTATATCTATGTTTCTGCTTCATGATTTCTGCATACTGAAATGTGAGAATATGGTCCAGTGTGCACAAGGGACCTGTTGGTGGACATAATTCTTTTAATGAGTTAGGGCACTAAAGTTTTTCAACTAGTGCATTAATAAACTTTGATCGTTAGTGGCATGGAAAAAGGGTACAAAGCCTGATTGTAAGGACAGACTTTTAGTAAACAAAAAGTGATTGGTTAACACTGTCTGCTTCTGCATATATAGACATATTTACTATGTACATATGTAGGAGCATGTGCATTATCCACTGTCAACCATGAGGAATGAACTCACTTTTATGGCCCAATGTCTAGCTTAGGTTAAAGAAATAAAAATAAAATCAAGGTGTATATGAAAAAATTACATATTTAATTCCTCTAGATAGTTTCCAAAATAAAAAGTAAGATTGCATTATGTTGCATAATTATGTAAGCCTAACCTCAATATGTATGTCACTGTCACAGTTATTCTGGAAATCTAAATCTCAGAATTGAAGGACCTGAAAGGACTCATGTGTCACAAATTGTTGGTACTACAATTGGGGCTGTGTTATTTATTGCAGCAGCAGTTATCAGTTCCTATATATGTTTTTGGAGGCGCTCACCTAAAGAAGCTGCTGAAAAAAGTGTGTAGCCAGTGTCTGAGAGTTCTCTGTTTCTACTTTAGTGGACTTCAACAGAGATTTTTTAAATAAAACTAAGGTTTACTAACTAACTCCATTGGTCCTATTGGTTGAGCATAGATACAGTGGAACTACGAGCACCTTCCCATATCTCCATATCAGAAGAGCAAGATGATATGTTGAAGGATATTCCTGTAGAATTGTCACATGGTTTTACATTAGCCGAGTTAGAAGATGCAACTGGAAATTTTCAGAAAAAGATTGGTTCTGGTGGCTTTGGACCTGTGTACTATGGAACCATGAAAGATGGCAAAGAAGTTGCAGTGAAGGTTTTGTCAAATGATTCCCAACAAGGCAAAAGAGAGTTTCTAAATGAGGTGAGTGATAAATATTGATTTAATATATGCTTGTGCAGGTATCAATCGATCGTCGCATGATGTCATGACAAATCCCTACATATATAGAGTATATAAAATCAAGAAGCTGCTAAAGGTGATTAAGGATTGAAAAACACATGTTTTAATTTGAGATGTGTTTATAGACATTTGGTGATTTTGTACACAAAGATGCTTCCTTTATCTACCAATAAATAATTTCTAATTTTAAAAAGAAGAAAGCTATTCATAGCTACTAAAGCCAAGAAGATCTATATTGTGACTTGTTTATAAATATTGGGTAACTTGTAGAATTGATGATGTTTTCTTATCCATCAATTTAAAATTTCTACCTACTAAAAGAAGTGGGGTGTTTTTTGCATTTACAAAATGGTGGGAAAAATTGAACTTGGTGCAATATTCCTAACTATAGAATAATAAGTCCCATGATGAACACAAGTAAAGAAGCTATTAAGACCTACTAAAATTGATCAAGGATTCAAAAAATAAGGGGAACAAACTTTGTTTTTATTTGTGAGGTGTTTATAGACATTGTACTTTTAATACACAGTGATGCCTGTTTGTCAAACAATTGAAAATTTTTAGCTTAAAAGAAGAAAAAAGATATCTAACAATAAAAAATTTCTAATTTTAAAAGGAAAAAAGCTATTCATAGCTACTAAAATAACTCAAAGGACAAGAAGATCTATATTGTGACTTGTTTATAGATATTGGGTAACTTTTAGAATTGATGATGTTTTCTTATCTATCAATTTATAATTTCTACCCACTAAAAAGAAGTGGGGTGTTTTTTACATTTACAAAACAGGGGGAAAAATTGCACTTGGTGCAATATTCCTAACTATAAAATAATAAGTCCCACAATGAATGCATGTAAAGAAGCTATTAAGAGCTACTAAAATTGAACAAAGATTGAAAAAAAAAAAAATTAGGGCTCTTCTATATTTACAAATAGGGGAAAATTTTGAATTCGGTGCAATATTCCTGCCTCTAGGCTAATAAATACCAGGATGAATGCAAAGTGAAGCATTATTCATCTCAAATTAGATTATATGAACTATTATTTTGTGAGCTTATTGGATTATTGACCCTTACTTTTTATGTCCATATAACTCTTCATATGTTAACTTGATAAGTTGCGCTGTCCAATAGTGAAATATTAAAAATATGGTATCCAATTTATTTGATTGGCTAATGTTCTATTTGAAGACTTGCAAATTTATACACTCCATTGTCCTCTGTGGAAATACCTAACTGGTAAAGGATTCCCTCGAAGTACCTTCTAACAATTAGACAATTTATCCTCTAAAACCCTCTTCAGCCTAGTATGAAACTAAGCTAAGCTGACATCAAACTAATATAAAAACATAGTAGCTGACACAAATTGGACACTATTCCTTCTCTCAAATTAGCATAAGAATAAATTCTGCTATATAAATTGTATTTGAACAAGGACAGAGGCTGAATAACAGCATCACTTGACATTGTCAAGTGGAGACCTTGATGTGGGAGACCTCTTGACAGCATCACTCAACAGTGTGATCCAGTGACTGTCATGCTAGAGATGCTAGCTTCCTGAAACACAACAGCTGCATCAGTTTGTTGTCTTGAATATTTGATTCACTGTTGCTGATATTATGCCCTTAAGCTGCCAGTTGGACGTCAAAGGTATTAAGAATCTTGATTGCAGGACATGAGCAAAACTAGGAAGCAGAATAACTATTATGTCCTTGGACATATGCAAAACTTTTAACAATTACTCACTCAGATGAATGGCAATTTGCTCGCCATGGTATGCCCCTTGAAAATACAATTGACAAATTTGATATGCCCCCATTACTGCTTAAAAACATTCCACATATAATGATAACCACCATTTTTAACTTCTGTTGTATGCCACTTGTCTTTTTCTAATGTTGCCAAAACTTATGACCAAATCCCACAAAGTATTGTTATAAGAGGCCCACCACAAGGTCTCATCAGCATACTAAATTGTGAGGCCTAGCTAGCTTGTCTAGCTATCATTTAACTAAATAACCAATAAGCAACTTTCTTAGATACAAGTGATACATAAATCTTTGAATGAGGGATGAATGATTTCTCACACACACATGCTGAGGTAGGCCATTCACTGCATTGACCATTGGGAGATACAAAACTATACAGAGGGATGCTGCTTGGCAATTCTTAATATTGATCACAATTTGGGCTTGCTATAGACAACAGACTCCACAATGTGGTGTCAGCTTAAGTACCACCATATTTTTTGAGTCATCATGAGCTACACTATGTATATAGTGTTGTAGGAGCTTGTCATAGATATGTGTTGTCATGAGTTTGCACATGGCAACCAAAATATTTGTAATAATATGTGCCAATTATATAAATGGGATACTTTTATTTTTGTATGTATGTACATGGACATTGGGTGGGTAGTTAGGTAGTTGACTACCATTTGATTAATCACCTCATTCTATCTCTGCAATCGAGAGTAATAAGCATTCATTTGAAGCTACAACTCTTCAGAATATTAATGACATAATTTTGTGCCCTTGTCGGCATACAAAAGTTGCTACTAGGGCTTCAGTTCTTTCTTTTTCTTGCATGCGGTGGGACAGGATTGGAGTTCTCCGGCATCGGGTTTTCACCACCCCTCACATACTAAGGATTTGTAGACAGATGCAACTTACCAGTTTCCTATCTTCTTCTGTTGGTTCCATTGCCATGGATGTTAGAAAATTCTTGAGAGATTGAACTCCATGTCCTCCCACGATTATCCAACCAAGCTCCCTTATTCCTGACCATTCTCTTGGGAGCATTATTAGATCCTGTGTTGGCCCTTTTGCGACAGCTGGTGATGACGGCTGTGCTTTTACTTTAAATCCCACTACAGATTAGTGTTGGCACTTGAATCCTTTGGAGCTTCTTTCTCTCTCGTTTACTTTGAGTGCTGGCCCTCTCTTCATCATTACTTTTATCATGTTATGGTAATTTTATGCCATACAATTGTTCCACTATAATGTAGTTTAGACTAGATTCCTTACTTTAGCTTATTTTCATAGTACTTTTTGGTTACTACAGTACATTGGAACAACTCTTTTTAATGAGTTCCATTGGCCTACTTTGGCCATCCGTGGACATTAGTAAAGTTATCTTATCTTGTATATAATCGCCCCATTCCACTCTTCTGGGTATTGTTTTATGATCATTGTAAGACCATAGTGGAATTTTTGTGTTATTCGTAAGTTTGCATGTCCCAGAGGATCATAGTTAGTTGTTGTTGTCATGCTGTATGAGAGAGAGATCGTATTGTCCATGTACTGTTTGAAGAGAAAATTACATACATTGATCAGTATAGAGTTTCACTGATATTGCTGTATATTCCTTTCTGTATTGTTCTATTGTTCTCTAATTATTATGTGGAATACATAAAACCTATACAACATTTGCCACTTAATTGTATATAAATCTGCTGAAGAAGAAATAGAAGCAGCACCATGATCCATTCCCAAAGAAACTTGTAAATGAAGAAAGCTAAAAGCAAAATTGCTGCTAAAGAAGAGGAAGAAATGACAGACCATTTCCAACTCTGAGCAATATGCATCTGAGGAGGGTGCAGACTTAACTTAATTGGAAGAATCCATTCCTGATGGCAGAGGCTTCAGTAGTAAAGAAGAGACCTAGCCAACTAAGCAAAGCAACAGACAACAGAGATATCTACCAGGTAGCCTTTGAGGAATCTGAACGGTCAGCCCTTTCTTTTTCGTAGTAAATAAAATGAAAAGTTTTATTTATGTAGAGGGCAGTGCCTTGAGAAATTTAACAAAAGGATTATCACCCAAAAGGGTCTCAGGGGCCAACAACTGGCAAGAATAGGCAGACTAAATCAAGACTGCTCAAAGGAGAACTTTCCAAGCAAGTATTATATAGCACTAAGAATTCCTTGTATCATGAAAACTAAAGACCAACTCTTATGCATCATCAATATTATCAGCATCATCTCTCTTAAATGCAGGATTGTTCCTTCCATGACCAAAATCTTTACATCTAGGGCTATCGAAGAATATCAACCTGAATTGTCAAAACAGCTTGTACAGTATATGCAATTGCTGGGCAGTGTGCTGTATACTGGTGGTTAGAATGTCCAAACAAGCTGTTATATGGTGCATTTCGTGTCATTGCCCCATAATTGTTGAACCTGTACTGGTTTGTTATTATGATGCTGGAATTCCTGGACCAAGTTGCAGCAAATCTGGATCCCAAAAGAAGTGAAAATATGTACAAAGTTTTGTTTAGACTTTTTGTAATGAAATGCACATGAAATAAATGTAAATGGCATGAAATGAAATGAGAACAAAATTAGAATGTAATGCAATTTAATAAATTGCACATAGGACTTTAGGAAAAAGTTGATACAATATGTCCGATTCGGGGTAGCAGTTGTAGTTGATGCACTGTCCTGGGAACAGCTTACAATGGCTAGGGCAGGCATTAAAAAGGGCCCCCCTCTTTCATTTGCAGCATGATATGATAGATATGGACGGTGAGCATTAGAGGCATAAGGAGAGACTAGCATGGTCATTGTTGTTGCCATGAGAGACTGGTGATGTTATTGTGCAGGCTGGTACACAACCCTGCCATTGTAATTGCAAGCATTGTACTGTTGTTTACAGCAGTCCTTGATCCTCAATACAAGTCTGCCATTTGCAGTTGATTGCAGATTCTTGTTACTGCTTTTGAATGTGACTGTTAAGACATTGCACGTATCATTTCCTTATAATTGCAGATTGCATATTGTTGTCCAAGTTACAGGTTTCATTGCATTAGCCTTGTAGGTATTTGCAGGTTGTAGGAAAGATTGTAGGGAAGTGCGACAGTTACGTTGGTTGCAGGCCGTACAAGGAGTTGACCATACGAGGGATTGCATACGAGGGTTGCAGTCATGAGGTTTACTTGTTGCTTGGTAAATATTATGATCTTGCATGTGTGATTACCGTACAAGTCACTGCCGTACCAAAGGATTGTGCAGTCATTTGCCAGTACCGTCTTGTACTGCGTCGTACAGTACCGTCTTGTACTGCGTCGTACCCTGTTCCGTACAAAGGACTATTCTGTGTAAGGGAACACTGAGATGTACAAGGACGGTGCTGTAAGACTGTGTCATACAAAACTGTGTCGTATAGTTGAGACCATACCGTCTTAAACCTTAATGTCGTACGACTATGATGATAGTCTTATGACTGCAGTCTTGATTAATTGCTAAACCTGTCATTCCACCATTCCACTATTGGAAATCTCATCACTCGTGCTACACAAGTTTCTCTTGAAGGCAATCATGTCTCCATATTGCATTTCAAGCTCTCAAAATGTGCAATTTATCTCTAGATGCCCCGTATATTATTAGAGTTGTTAGAGGTACCATTGCCTATTCAAAGATTCTGGGGAGTTGCATTTGATATTTTTTTCTCTATCCTTATTAGATGTGCTTAGGCCTCTTCCTCCAAGAGGCTGTGAGTGTTACAAGACACTTCTAGGTCAGTTAGGCTGATTACTAGCAAACAATAATACAACCACTTTGCACATTGACGGAGAAAAGACAATGAGGTGCTGTTCTTCTTCTCGAGTCGTGGTAGAATATCCCAACCCTTCATGCCCCCATAGGAAAAATGGCCTTATCTTGGTTTCAAATATTCTTTAGGACTTCTGACTTGACCCATGGACCTTAAGGACACACACACACACATGCTTATTCTTTGGATCCATAGGTTCATCGGCCTTAAATGTTAGGAGGGCTTTTGGGGGGATACTTTGCTTCCTTGAAGCATCACCCAGCTTGGCCATTTTACCCTATGACACTTTACAAGGAAGATTTTCAGATCTTGTATTAGTCCCTCTATTGTACTGGATGATGATGATGCCATCTCTTCAGTTTGAAAAATGGCTCTAGAAGTTGTAGCATGAGTGGTGAGATTCCCAACAATGGAATGGTGGGAATCGGGATAATAGATTTAGGAACCAACCAAAACTATAGTTATAAAACCATCACAGTCGTACGACATAATTGTCTTGAGACGGTACAGTCTCAATTGTACAGTGCAATCTTGTATGACATTTTCGTACGACACAGTCTTGTACGACTCAGTACAAGATGGTCACTTGCAAATGATTGTGCAACTCTTGACACTCAATCCTTCTGTACGACAGTGACTTATACAGTAATCTCATGTAGAATGCCATAGTCTTTGCCAAGCAACAAGTTGTTCCTTGAAACTACAACACCAACTCGTATGCTTGTCCTCGTACAGTCAATCCCTCGTACGGCATGATTGTCGTATAGTCTGCAACCAACATAACTGCAAATTCCTTGGCAGTCTTCTCTCTCACTGCAACCTGCAATTATGCTACAACAACGACTGCAATGCAAATACTAACATAACCTGCAACTATGGCAGCCATCCTACAGTCTGCAACTATAAGGAAACAATACATGCAACACCATTAACAATCACAACATAAACAAAATACAAGTAAAATGCAAGCAGACTGCAATGAATCTGCAAATTGCAGAACTTGTATTGATATTCAAAGTGCTGCTGTGAACAGCAGTAATGAACTTGCAATTACAATGTGCAGGGTTGCATAACCATCCTGCATAATGACAATGACAACCTTTGCACCAATGTCTCTCACTTGAACCTTCGTTAGCAATCCTATACAATGCTCCTGGTAATCGCAGCAATAACCATAACCATGACATGCTACAAATGAAAGGGGGGGTTCCTTTTAATGCTTGTCCTGGTCGTTGCAAGCGGTTCCCAGGACAACGCACCATAACTGCCACCCCGAATCAAACGTATTCAACTCATGCAATTATTAACTTTAATTTCCTAAAGTCCTATTTGCAATTTATCAAATTGCATTTCATTCTAATTTCACTTACATTTCATGTCATTTCCTATCATTTACATTTGTTTACATTTCATATGCATTTTATATACATTTCATTACAAAAAAGTCTAATACAAAATTTTGACACATTTTTCACTTTTTCTTTTTTTGGGAAGTTGTTTTGCTGCCTACATCTATCCTCCCCTTTAAACCAGTCGGCATCCTCACTAACGCTAGTTGCTGCTCTTGAGAATCTGGTTGTTTCTGCTACGAGCCGACACCAAGTGCTCCACCCATCTATGTTATCTAGAGTCCTAAGGCTGCTCATTCATCCTTCAGTCTTTGTGCATAATTACTATAACAAACAAACTCCAGCCCATAGTGGTTGGCTTTCTTCTCCATCTCTGCCAACTTTGCCACCAATTCCTTTTCTCGCTTAGTAGCACTCTTTTGTATCTTTTGTTTCAGCTCAACTTCAATCTGGCTGCAATAGCCAGCTGTTTATCCCTTTCGGCAATGAGCTGATCTTTGTGCTCTAGCTCCTTTTCTCGAGCTTCATGCACCTGTGCCCTTACTGCCAACTCTACTCTCAAGTGTACAATGATCTCATTGCACTTCTCCATATCCTTCTTTGTCGCAGCAAGTTCGTCATCCTTGGCTTTCATTTGCTCTTCGAAACTTTGTCTAAGGCCAACAACTTCCGTTTCTGCTTCCTTCTTCATTACTTGCATCTCTTCCTTATACTGGTAAACATGTTCTTCTTTGGATTGGTGTACCTTTGTAATGTCCCATTTTGAAGACTATGTGGATCCCACACATTGTAATGTTTTATTTTTGTCATTTGTGGACAAGGAAGTGGGACGTTCCCTTTTTGCTGAACTAATAGGTGTTTTATGCAGTGTTACCGGTTTGGTCCCCCTGGACCCCCGGATCCGGATACAGTCCATACCGTTACGGGTCCGGGGTTTGGTCCCCCTAGACCCCCGGATCCGGATACGGTCCGTACCCGTTACGGGTCCGGGTTCGATCCGGTTGTGGGTCCGTCCAGGGTTTCGCATGGGGGACCCGGATACGGCCGGTCCTACCTGGGGGACCCAGATACGGTCCCCCAGGCGGAACCCTGGACGGACCGTCCATAATATTATAAAATAATATAAAAATTAATAAAATAATATTATAAAAATTAATAAATATTACTGAAATTTAACTGTAATTCCATACATTAAACAAGTTCAAGAATGCCCTTTTGCTCTGCGACCCCCTATTCCTCTGCGAATGCCCTTCTCCTTTGCTCTGTGAATGAAAGATTGTAATTCCAAACATTAAACATTAACTGTAATAAGAACAGAATGAAAGATTAGTTAAAGCGACCCCCTTTTTCCTCGGCGAATGTCCTTCTCCTCTGCTCTGCGAATGCCCTTCTCTGATTTAAATTTTTGTATGTATATTTTAATATTTAGTAACCACTATTTTATAATCCAGGAGATTCTCTGCGAATGCCCTTCTCTGATTCTCCTATATGATTTAACACTCCACCAACTAGCGCCAACACCTGTCTTCAATTACCCAAATGACGAATCCCTCTCTCTTCTACTCGTCGAACCTTGGGAACAAAATGTCTCTGAACCAAAGCAACCGCACAAGTCTCGCGTTCGAAACGCGTCGAGCTGCTTTTCAATTAAAAATGACTTGCTAATAATCCACCTGGTTTATAATCCAGGAGATTCACCTGGTTTGAAACACGTAGACACCTAGACACGTTACTATGTCATATTAACTTAACATATAATGTATTATAATATATTATAATATACTTTAATAATGTATTATAATATATTATAATATACTTTAATATGATATATAATGTATTATAATATATTTTAATATGACATATAATATACGTTAGTTAATATGACATGTGACATAAAACATAATATAATGTATTATAATATACTTTAAAGTTTTAAAGTTTAATATGACATATAACATTTTTATATAACTTATAATTAAATATTTAAAAATATTTTTTTAATATTTATATTGCGGAAGGATAGCCCAATGGTTTGAGCTTTGACTTTTCTTGTGGGAGGTCCAAGGTTCAAACCCTGCGTGGGTGAGTGTGAGGGGGTGGGTGTGTTCATTAAAAAAATTAAATTATATTAATTACATTTTATTTATAATAATCATATTTAATTAATTTTAGTCCAACGGTTCGGACTTTGGCTCTTCTTTGGAAGGTCCAAGGTTCAAACCGTGGCGTGGGTGAGTGTGTGAGGGGGTGGGTGTGTGGTGGCTTTGTGTTAAATTCCCTATTGATAAGTATAGCTCAACCCTATACGTCGGTGATAGGGGTTTCTCACAATAACCAAACCAAAAAAATATATATTTAATTAATTTTATATTTCATTAATTAATAATTTATCCATTTTTAATTAATATTTCACGAATGGGAGTGAATGTGAAATGCTTAGCAAATGTTGATTTGATTTAGTAAATGAAAATGTTGATTTAGTAAATTTATATATGATTTTTATTAACTTTTGTACGGCCGAACCCAAAACGAACCCAAGACAAAAAAAAATTTGCCGTACCGGCGAACCGGGTTCTTCGAACCCGAACCCGAACCCAAAACGAATCGGTAACATTGGTTTTATGTAATAAAAATTAAGTGTTGGGGATTAATGTTGATGTAACCCTCACTTAATGAATAATTAGAAGCCTCTAGTGGGGCGACTAGGTATATAGGCTTGGAAAGTCACTTTTAGGGTTTCATTATGTCATGTTCATCTTGTGAATTGTAAGAGAGAGGGCTGAACCCTTCCTCACCTTTTGCTGCTTAGGTGGTGTGCCCTAAGTCTTCAGAAATAGCCAATCTTGTAGACAATGTGATGTGCCCTTGTTCTTGATTGGAGATTGGGTGGATCTATCTCAGGATTCACAATTGTGTTGCAGATTTTGGTGTGTTGGAGTCTGGGAGTGGGTCGTCCAGCTTTGGGAGGCCATTTGTGCATGTTTTGTGACCTGTTTTGCCCTCATAGGAGGATCGCCCAGCTTTGGGGATTTTTCTAGCCAGTTTTGAGGGTTGATTTGTGTTGTTGGATAGTTGTTTGGCCTGTTTGCACTTTCAGAAAATTAATAAAAAATCTGTATGGCTGGAACGTCCATTTTTGAGGGTTTCTGGAGTAATTTCTGAGTAGTAATTGCAGATCTGATCTATTTTGCAGAAATCTGATTTTTATTTGTTTAAACCCTAGTTTGTTGAGTTAGGGTTATTACAGGTGGTATCAGAGTTGGTTTCCTGCCAGCATGTGAGAGCTCTTTATGCAGCCAAATAGGTACTATCTGAGGAGAAATAAGTCAAACCCTAACCTCAACCAGGGGAAAGAAATTCCAGAACCAGAAGTTGAACAAAGGGAGAAGGGAGTGGTGGAGATGGCAGATGAGCAAAGGGATCCTGCTGAGCAGAAATTTGACACCATGCTTGAGTTACTAACTCGTTTGGTGACCAAGATGGATCAGGGTGGAGTTCAGCCACCACCAAACCAGGGAGCAAACCCTAACCCTCAGCCGCCACCAGATCAGGGAGAGCCATCAAATAGGGCGGCTAGTCGGGACCAAGGGAGTGAGAGGTCTATGAGATACACTCATTCTCCTTTGCCCAGGCCAGCAAAACCCATGTTTTTGCCCAGGCAAGAACCTGATGTACGCCAGGAGACTGATGAACTGGATGCCCTATTTGCAGAATATCAATGTAGGGCTGAAGAATTCAGAAATGCAGTCACTTTCCAGAGTTACCTAGAGATCGTGGGGAAGAAGGCTGGGAGAGGCAGCAAGTATGGAGAAAGAAAGAAATTGCAGCAGAAAATGCAAGTACCAGTGTTCAATGGAGATGATAGCATGTCTGCTAGGGCATGGCTGCAGAAATTGCAGACTTACTTTACTCTCAGCCCTATGGATGAAGAGGATGCAGTACAATTTGCTACCCTACATCTTGAGGGGGTTGCATACGACTGGTGGTATCATGGTCTCAACACACAAGGCCATGGAGAGATCGCCTCATTTGATGAGTTTAGTCAGAGGGTCCTGGATCGTTTTGAGATGAGGGATGAGGAGGAATATTTTAAGGAGCTGGCCACCCTTAAGCAGAAAACTACAGTGGAGGCATACATTGAGGAGTTCCAGAAGATTTCAGTCATGGTGCCTAACATTTCAGAGAAGAGAGTTACCTTTCTTTTCATTGAGGGTTTGGTGGATTCCTTGAGAGGCTTGGTAAAAGCCTTTGAGCCTGCTTCATTGCAGATTGCAATGAGAAGGGCTTTGACCCTTGAGTCTACAACATCACCGAAACCTAGGGTTTCAGCACCACCACCGCCTAGGTTTAGCCAGGCAGGACCGTCAAGATCATTCCAGAGAGGGAATTTCTTCCAGAAGAGAGAGACGCCCCCTCCAGGGAAGAATCAGGCTTTTGGGAAGCCAACGCCCCCTCCACAGAGGGATTCAACACCTACGCCACCAGGAAGGAGGGTAAATGAGGAGCGTGATGAGCTTAGGAGGAAAAAATTGTGCTTCACATGCAAAAGCCCTTGGGTACCGGGCCATCGCTGCCAGGGAAAGGGGCAGATTCACTACATTGAGGTCGTTTCAGATGAGGAGGCATCAAAAAGTGAATATGAGTCTTCGGAGGAGCGTGAGCTTGAGGAGCCATCCCTTGAGTCTCATGAGAGCTCAAACGCTGGCACGTTGGCCACGTTGAGCAGTGCGAACAGGTATCTCACAATCAAGGTGCCAGGAGAGGTATTGGGGAATAAGGTGATAGTATTGATAGATGGTGGGGCAACCCACAATTTTGTGGATGAGGGTTTTGTAGCCAAGAAAGGGCTAAAACCAGAAACATTTGCTGGGTTTAATGTTGCTACTGGAAATGGGAGCATTGTGCCTTGCAACAGATTTGTGAGGCAAATGAAGGTAAATTTTGAGAATCATTCCATAGTAGATGACTTCTATGTGTTTCCATTGGGAGGAATTCCTCATTTCATACTAGGAGTTCAATGGCTGTATTCATTGGGAGACTACACCACAAATCACCAAACATTGCAGCTGAAATTTAAAGCTAAAGGGCGTGAGGTAGTTTTGCAAGGGATCAAGGAAAATGTGGTCCAAGAGGTGACGTCCAAGAGGATGGAGAGGATTCTCAAGAAAGAGGAGATAGTTTGGGCTGCTGGTATATTTATGACAAAAGGTATGCCTTATTCATCTGATAATCATGTCTCTTATCATCCTGAAATTCAGATTTTGTTGGAAAAACATAGCGCTGTTTTTGGGGATATGCCTAAGGGATTGCCACCCCATAGGGGATTTCAGCATGTGATTGAGTTGGAACCAGGAACAAAACCTGTCATGATAACCCCTTATAGGCATCCTAGAATGTATAAGGATGAGATAGAGAAGGCCATAAAAGAGCTACTTGCCATGGGGCACATTCGCCCTAGCTCTAGCCCATTTGCATCACCCGTAGTGTTAGTGAAAAAGAAATATGGGACTATGCGGATGTGTATTGATTATAGGGTCTTGAACAAAAAGACAATAAAAAATAGATACCCTATTCCTAGAGTAGATGAGCTCATAGATGAATTGCATGGGGCTATGTATTTTTCTAAGATTGATTTGAGATCAGGATATCATCAAATCAGGGTGAGAGACGAGGATGTGCATAAAACAGCCTTTAGATGTCATTTTGGCCATTTTGAGTTTTTGGTGATGCCCTTTGGATTGACAAATGCCCCTGCCACTTTCCAATCAGCCATGAATCAGATTTTCAGGGAGTATTTGAGGGATTTTGTGTTAGTTTTCTTTGATGATATTCTTGTTTATAGCAGCTCATGGGAAAATCACTTGAAGCATTTGGATTCTGTTTTGAGTATTTTGGGACAGCAGCAATTTTATGCAAAGAAGTCTAAGTGTGAATTTGGCATGTCTGAAATTTTATATTTGGGGCACATAATCAGCAATAAGGGAGTGCATGTAGACCAACACAAGATAGAGGCAATTCAAAATTGGCCTATTCCCACTACCTTAACTCAATTGAGAGGGTTTTTGGGACTTTGCAGCTATTACAGGAGATTCATTAGAGGGTTTTCAGCCTTGGCAGCACCTTTGACTGAATTAACAAAGAAGGGAGCGTTTGTGTGGAGTGATGAAGCCCAAAAGGCTTATGAGAAATTGAAGGAAGTGATGTCTTCTTGCCCTCTACTTGCAATTCCTGATTTTTCTTTGCCATTTACCATTGATTGTGATGCTTCAGGTGTTGGAGTAGGGGCTGTCCTAATGCAAAAGGGGCGGCCAATTGCCTTTGAGAGCAGGAAACTTAGTCCAATGGAGAGAACTTTCAGCATATATGACAAGGAGATGCTTGCCATTATGCACGCTTTGACCAAGTTCAAGCAATACCTTGTTTGTGGCAAATTTGTGGTAAGGACTGATCATAATAGCCTTAAATATTTCCTTGGACAGCGAGATTTAAATGATAGGCAGCAGAAATGGGTCACTAAAGTGCAGGCATATGATTTTGAGATTGAGTTTATAAAAGGGAAAAAGAATTCAGCTGCTGATGCACTATCTAGAATGCCCACATTTCACTCTATTTCCATTATAACAGCTGATTGGAAGGCTGCAATTATGGCTGAGTATGTGAAGAACACTTTTGCATCTAACATTCTTGATGGCCACTTGAAAGATGACAGGTACAGCGTGAAGGAAGGTCTGATTTTTTACAAAAACAGAATTTTTATTGTGCCAGATTCCAAGCTTAAAGAGAAATTGATTGCCACTATGCATGACGCACCCATGGCTGGTCATCCGGGGTTTTTTAAGACCTATAGACAGCTGCGTGAAAGGTTTTCATGGAAGGGGCTAAAAGATGATGTATTGAAGCATGTGAGGGAGTGCACCACTTGTCAGGAAAATAAAATTGGAAACACATTGCCTGCTGGTCTTCTTCAATCCTTGCCCATTCCCAATCAAAAATGGGAAAGTATATCAATGGACTTCATCACGGGGCTGCCAAAAGTGCATGGTAAGGATTGTATATATGTTGTGGTGGATAGGTTAACTAAATTTGCACACTTTTATGCTATTTCAGCTTCATATACAGCAGTACAAGTTGCTGATTTGTTCTTTAGAGAAGTGTTTAAATTGCATGGCATGCCAAAGAATATTGTGAGTGACAGGGACAGCAGATTCATGAGTATGTTTTGGCAAGAGTTGTTCAAGCTTTGTGGCACATTGTTGACTCCAAGTACAAGCTATCACCCCCAAACAGATGGCCAAACAGAGATTGTGAATAAATGGGTTGAAGGCTACTTGAGAAACTATGTTTCAGGGCAGCAGAATGCATGGATTAAATGGCTGCACTTGGGAGAATTCTGTTATAATTCTTCCTATCATATGTCTATTAAAATGACCCCATTTATGGCTTTATATGGATATGATGCTCCTAACTTCACTGATTTGTTGTTGAGTGACAGTAGGGTGCCAAAAGCCAAGGATTATATGCAGGAAAATCAGGATATTATGAAGACATTGAAGGATAATATTCAGCTTGCACAAAATCAGCAGAAAAAGTATGCTGATCAGCAGCGTATTGAGCGTCATTTTGAGGTTGGAGACATGGTTTATTTGAGGTTGCAGCCCTATAGACAGTCCACCATGAAGAGAAGTGGAGCAGAGAAGCTCAAGCCACGTTTTTATGGCCCTTACAAGGTCATACGCAGGATTGGGGAGGTTGCATATGAGCTTGAGCTACCGAACAGCAGTAAAATACACAATGTATTCCATGTTTCATGCCTAAAAAAGGCACTTGGACAGCACATTGTTCCTTCCATTGAGTTGCCCCCATTTGATGATGAGGGAAAGCTGATTTTGGAACCTGAAATGATCATGGAGACTAGAGAGGAAGTTGAGAAACAGGGTCATCAAAGAGTACTTGGTGAAATGGAGGAGCTTGCCCATTGAAGATGCTACTTGGGAGGGAAAAGAGATTCTTGCACATTTAGCCCTGAATTGCTTGAGGACAAGCAATTTGGGAAGGGAGGCCTTGGTGAACCTTTAATAACCCTAACTCAGCAAACTAGGGTTTAAACAAATAAAAATCAGATTTCTACAAAGTAGATCAGATCTGCAATTACTACTCAGAAATTACTCCAGAAACCCTAAAAAATGGACGTTCTAGCCATACAAATTTTTTATTAATTTTTTGAAAGTGCAAACAAGCCAAACAACTATCCAACAACACAAATCAACCCTCAAAACTGGCTAGAAAAATCCCCAAAGCTGGGTGATCCTCCTATGAGGGCAAAATAGGTCACAAAACATGCACAAATGGCCTCCCAAAGCTGGACGACCCACTCCCAGATTCCAACACACAAAAATTTGCAACGCAATTGTGAATCTTGAGATAGATCCACCCAATCTCCAATCAAGAACAAGGGCACATCACATTGTCTACAAGATTGGCTATTTTTGAAGACTTCGGGCACACAACCTAAGCAGCAGAATGTGAGGAAGGGTTCAGCCCTCTCTCTCTTCAATTCACAAGATGAACATGACATAATGAAACCCGAATAGTGACTATTCAAGCCTATATACCTAGTCGCCCCACTAGAGGCTTTTAATTATTCATTATGTGAGGGTTACATCAACATTAATCCCCAACACTTAATTTTTATTACATAAAACACCTATTAACCTAGCAAAAAGGGGACATCCCACTTCTTTGTCCACAAATGACAAAAATAAAACATTACAATGCGTGGGATCCACATAGTATTCAAAATGGGACATTACAATCTTGTCCAGCCTAATTGTTAACCAATCAATCAAATGTGTCAAAAAATTAATCTTTCTATGTGGAATCTATCTAGATTACACTTTTGTTGTGTCTACCAGACAAGGTTCCAAGGTACTTGCATCTATATATAGCGTCCATGGTACCCTGTATTTAGTTTGCATCTTTTTTGGTAGCTCCTTTATTCCAATCATACTTGCCACTTCCCAAGCTTGCCATATTGCATCTCTTGAGCCCACTGTATTGCTTTCTCCATTTCATTATAAACCATGGACCGCCATTGCCTTAGCTGTCCTACATAGCCCATCCTAAATTGTAGTCGTGCAGAATCAAAAACCTGCATCATCTTCTTGAAGAATTCATCAACTTGATCATCGGTTTGAGCTCCTTCTTTAGCAGACAACCCAAAACTAGGCACTTCAATAATGAAATGTTTGCCTGGTACTTGAAGTGTCTCCTCTTCCTGTTCCATGCTTAGCTCTTCCTTGTTTTCTTCCAATTGAACAGGTTGTACTACAATTTGTTCTTGCAACTCTAGCTGATTTTCAACACTAGGTGACTTTTGGCTACCATCGTCTCTCCAAACAAATCTATTTTTCTTAGGTACAACCTCAACCTCAACCTCCTTGCCCCTTGTTGGATCTTCAGTTTCTTCTGGCACCTCTATATCCTCCAACAGGCCTTGGGCTGCCATTGAAAGCTCGAATTGCCTCACATTTGGCATAGGTGGTGACGCACTAAGGTCTACTTGTTGCACCCATTTAGCAAGTTTCGATAGTTCTTCCTCCACATTGCATGTTACATTTATTTCTTCCTCCTCAACCACCTCAATTTCTTGTATTGACTGTGCCAAATCTTCTTGTTGCACAAACTATACTAAGGGTTGTTGTTCCTTAAACATCATTCTTTCTTGTTGTCTCTGCCTCCTCATCCTTATAGGACTGCTTTGCTGCCCTTCTTCCTCCCTTCTCTCTTCTCTCCTCTCTTCTCTCTCTTCCACTTGTTGCTCCTACTACAACTCCATTTGTTGTTGTTGGATTACTTCCTCAATTTCTTGCTGTAATTTGGTCTCTATCCTTTTCTACCTCTTCTTGCGTCGTGATGCTAGCTCCTCCGACTCCTCACTATCATCTTCTTCAATCAAATCCGATCTGCGCAACATTATTTTAGTTATTACTTTGACTGGAGTAGTCTTAATCATTGGTACTGCATCCGTCCATCTAAGTACCGAATGTTCGTCCTCTAACAATTTTCTTGGAGTAGTCAATCCTAGAAATTCCATTTTGGCAAAAGATACCACATTCAACATTATTCCAGTGGCATGGAATACCTTCAAAAAATTCTTAGTCTGTTGCCTTAGGAAATTCCTTATACGATATGACCAATATGATGCCCAATTGTATTGTACTCCTTTCACAATGCCCCGTATGTATTGAGCTAGCCATACAGGCATTTCAGACGACCTTGTTTCTCCTGATAACTTGGACATCATGATGTTCATGGCACATCATCGTTCGACATTCTTTAACTGGCTCTTCTTTATTCCATGACTTCCATGACCAAAAGTCTTACCGACTTCTGTAGGAGTAATAGTTGTGACCTTGTAGATTGTCCTATTCCACTCCTTTGCATTCAGATGTTCCTTCCGCACTAGTATTCAATGTTTTGACAATCCAAACATCAACCAAAAATTATTTGCTGAGAACATGACTCTAATTTCATGATCTCCAATTTTCACTATGCTCACATTCTGTTCGAAGACATAGGAATCAAGCATCTGTAGCAAATAATCTTTGAAATCCTTGTCAAACATTGGAAATTGTGCAATGCAACTCACTCCTACTTTTGTCAATGTAGCTTTCAAATGATCATTTGGTGGGTTGTCTTGCCACCGTTTTCAGGAGAATTCTCCAGCTGGTTGAATCCACGTTATCTCATCGAGAGGTATCCTCTTTTCTTTCTCTCTTTGGTGAATCTCCATGCCTTCTCTGAGACTGGGTCTCTTCCTCCATTACTGTGTCTTCATCCTCTTATATATTTTGTCGGTCCTTGTCTTTCACTGAGTCTAGTCTCCTCTTCTAGCTCTCGGTGTTCTATTCTAAGTAGTGGGCCAGGCGATCGTTTGTTCTTTTCTACTTGTATCTTTGCTCACCATTCTCGAAAATTGCTTCTCCTGCTCATACTTCATTTTTCATTCCTCTTTGCTCTCTATCATACATTGACTATAATTGTTTTGATAGTCAGTTGTCTTCTATACGGCCAAATTGTTTGTACGTATACGACTTCCTCGTAGGACAATCTTTGCTAGTATGACAACTTTCTTTGGTTGTACGACCGTCTTCCTATAGTCGTACATAAACCTTCTTTGGTCGTACAACAGTCTTCTTGCAGTCCTATGACAACCTTCTCCGCTCGTACAACACCTTCTCCGCTTGTATGACAGTCTTCCTGCAGTCGTACGACAACCTTCTCCACTCGTATGAAAACCTTCTTTGGTCGTACGACAGTCTTCTTGCAGTTGTACGACAATCTTCTTACGTCCGTACAACGACTTCTAGAATAGTCTTCTTGTGTCTCTATGACACTTTCGCCCTTCGATTGTAGGTGTCTTCCTTGCAGTCCTTCCTTCTCGACACACTTGTACGACAACATCTTCACTGAGCCATTTTTCTCCTCAGCTCGCTTGTCCATATGATAGCCTTCTCCTACCATTCCTTGCAAAAACCTTCAAAACTCTAGATTGCAACTTTACCTGAAGCTTCCCAAACAACAATTGCCCTTCTGTGCCAAACACAATACGAGGGTTTTTTAAAAAAAAATTGGCCGTCTTTCCCAAGCTATGTACGATGTTTCCTTCATCTATCTAGGTCTTTAATTTCACTTTCTCCGCACAAGCTTCTCTACTCTAGCTTTGTCTTGTCGTCTTTCCTTTGGTTTTCGAACGGTTTTACAATTGTCCGTACACCTGCAAATTCTTCCTTATTCAGCAATTCGGGCACTTTACGATATTCTACTGCAATTCCTTGTGCTCGGTAATCTGCTATGATTTCTTCTCCAGTCTTTGGCTGCAACTTCTACCTTTCTGCGTTGTCTTTGCTTTCTCTAGTGTCTCCCCTTTCTACTCACTCTTCCATTCAAATGCACCTTCACTGTTTTAATTTTTCGGTTAACGCCCTCTCGCCCCTATTTATCATTTCAAGTATGGGTGTGAGCGGTTATAACCACCCTATGAGTCACCACGTTGTCTTTTTGCATGCACTTTTTTTTTTTTTAATTTTTAACATTTTTTTTTAAGTGCTTTTCCTTCCGATGACGTCTTAAGGTTGTCGTTCAAGTCGTACAACCACACTGAATTGCACTTGTACATCCTATGCTGATGTGTCATTTTGCTCTTCATCCTATTGTCTTGTTCCCTTCATCATACGGTTTGTACGATTGACATCAAATTGGTCAGTTGTATAGTTCCCTACCGTATCATCTTCCTGACTTGTACGTCGTCCTGTCATACATTCTTCCTCCTATACCTGACTTGTACAATGCCCTACCATATAGTCTCCTTCCTCATTCATCCCAGCTAGAATTATCCCTTTGTCATTTTGATTCTACCTTTGTGTTCATCTGATATGCTTCCATATTTTGCAAGTTCATAAACCTTATTTCTTTCTGAATAGGAAATTTCAGACCATTGTTAAATCTGGTAGCCATTTGCTATGCTTTTGGCAAATTCATCCTGGTACTCACACTATCTCATCTTTCTGCATAGTCTATTACACTTTTATTAGCCTTTTGCTTAATATCATGAAATCCTAAAAGAGGACTTGCTCATAATTTCAAGGCCAATATTTTGCCTTAAGTGTTCTTACAATTTCATCTCACGTAGAAGGAAGCTAATTTCCATGACTGATCAACTTAGTGGTATAATACTTCCACTGCACATCAGCTTTTCCCTTGGCAATAGCAAATTGTACCTTCTCCATGTATGAATAATAAGAATTATTGGAATGTCTTTCAACAGCCAAGAGCCAACAATGCAAAACTTCGGGCTTTAGATTTATGTCAAATGGAGAGGAACCTCCTTTCCCAATTTCAACATTCCTTGAAAAACTCCTGTTGATGAACCAGATCCAGCTCCTCCCGAAGTTGAGTTTCGTGCTGCTGCTCCTCCTCCCATTGCACTTCCTCCTGACTTAGCAAACTGGCAATTGCTTTCTTTAAAGCTTCCATCTGACTCTTCAAAGCTCGTACTTCCAAGGCTGTAGTATCATCTTGCTTTGGAAGGATCTTATCTTGCTTCCCTCTCTAGATGCTTGCAAACAAACTCAGCCTTATACTGCAATCTCTCTCAACTTGGATAATCTCCCAAATGATGCAACTGAACTCTCCCAACAAGCACAGCTTGTCCCAGTGTGCAACATGGCTCTGATACCAGCTGATGCAATGGATCACAAAAGAACAAGATCCAAAAACCAAAATCTCAACAAATCATATAAAGCAAGACAGATCTACACTCAACAATTTTCTTGTCATATCCTTGAAAACATCATTACATGAATATACTCAGTATACTTCCCCCTATGCCATATATTTCCAAATACACACCTAAAACTGTCTAAATCTGCCTACCTACACAAATAAAACAGCTTCCCTATTATAGAGGGAGTCACATCTCAAAACAGTGGTATTAAAAACCATGTGCTGAGAAACCACTAACTAAAACCACTATCTATCTCCCTTTATTTAATGTGCCACCTATATAATCCCAAACATCAAATACATAACCATCATCAGATGCAAACACAAACAAATTTTTTTATATTATCATATGATGCTTTTGCATCACACATGGTTATAGTTAAAAACCCAGTAGCTCAGAGAAGTTCACATAGGTCCTCATTTATGAGAAGAATTTCTGATGAAAGTTGCTCACATCAATCTATCTCAAAGAGGACTGACCTCGAGTGTTTCTAAAATGAATGCTACAGGTAGATTAGATATACGTAATTAGCTGGGTTATTGAAGGTTGGATTAAGACAGCCTGCGTATCACTTGTAGGGCCAGTTAACGAGGAATTCGTTGGAATGTACAATGCAGGGTTCATTGCCCCAATTGCATTTTTGAACATGTTAACCATTTATTTTTGGTAAGAGTTACATACCAGCACTGATATATTTCCAGCTCCTATTCCTAGCTGCTGTGATCATCATGAGTCATCTGCTAAGGGCCTTTATACTATGGATGTCCATCTTCTCTGGATATCCACAACAAATGTCTATTTCCAATAAATATTATGTATCCTGCTGATATTTGCATTCTATATTTGTTGTTTGTATCCCATTTACTGCTTTCGTGGCAGGATCATTGTCTCCCTTTAACTTATCATTATAGTATATTGTTGTGTCATGGTTTCATATGTCAATCCTTGGCAATCTTTGAGTTGTTGTCTTACGTAATAATGGTGAATGTGACATGCTTCAGTAACTTTTGTATACTTGTTTATCATTAGTTAAGATCATTAAGCCTGAGAGCTGCTCCTGGTCACTAATTTCTAATGTGGTACCATACTAGATCTGTATGACTTTTATATTCTTTCCTCCAAAATAGTGTAAATGGAATATTATTTGTAATGGTGCAGGTTGCTTTGATGTCAAGGATACATCATCGGAACCTAGTTGCTTTGCTTGGATATTCCCAAGATCAAGGGACGAATATTCTTGTATATGAATACATGCACAATGGAACTTTACGAGAGCATCTTCGTGGTGAAGCTCACTTTATTACATCAATTCTTACTTGTAGATATTATCTGAATAAATGCATGTTGTGTGCTTAATAATTGAATGGTCTTTAACGACAAACATTTTTAGGCTCTGCAAGACGGGAAAAGCATTTGGATTGGCTCAGTCGACTTGAAATTGCTGAAGATGCAGCTAAAGGTTCTTCTTTATTAGCTTGCTTCTTTTGCACATGTTTTATTCTTGTAAATTTCTGCTTCCCTAGCATATTTCACACTAAACATGTTCCATGGACTACATATTATTTTTTTTGATTAGGGTAAAAATGGGATTTTGAAAGGGCCCGAACCCTTTTACATCACAAAACAAATCTCTTGCCAAAGATCAGCCCATTAGTTACGCAGCTGCCAAGGGCAAGTAGCCAAAAAATCCCCTGGACGCAAGACAGGCAAAATCCACCCAGGATCCCAATTAGATGCAGTCCTCCCTCCTGAGCTTTTCTAAGTCTTGATGGACCACCCCGGGGGGACCCATCTCCTATCCTCTTCTTTAATGGTACCAAAGTTCGTCAGCCAGTCTGCTGGTTTATTACCTTCTCTATAAACATGAACAAAATCAACTTCTTCAAAATGCTTTGCAATCTCTCTAATTTCCTGCACAATGTAATCAGTTTGCCAATTGGCTTCTCCCTCCTTCAAAACATTGATTATATTCAAGGAGTCTCCTTCAATGATAACTGTTTTAGCACCTAAATCCTTAGCTAGATTTGCACCAAGATGTAAATCATTTACTTCAGCTTTATGGCTAGTAGTAATTCCCAAAAACTTGCAGGCTGCCCCCACCAATCTACCCTGATTGTCCCTCAAAATAGCTCCTGCTCCTGCCTTACCTGGGTTGCCTTTGGAGGCCCCATCAAAATTTAACTTCAACCATTCATATTGGGGTGGTTGCCATTTTACATCATTTCTAGCCTGAGCATTTGCCTCTCCACCACTAATGGGTTCCAGATTCCATGCCTTAGCAATCATTGTCTCTTCAGACTTCTCTGGTTTGATAGGCTACTTGACTGATTTAGCATTCTCCTCTAAAAATAGGGTGATACTTCCCGAACTTCTCACTGCGGACCTTTTTTCCCCTCTAAAAAGTCTCCTGTTCCTCTCTAACCATACTCCCCACACAAAATGAAACGGAATAAGGTTCCAAATTACATTAGACGAGGACTACAAAAGGGCTTCTCCCACTGCTTGGATGTTTTGGAAAGTTCCATATCAATAAACAATAAAATGCATTTACAATTATTCATGTAAACCAAACAAGATAGGTTCCATGCTGATTAACTCTCTTATGTACTTCCTTCAGGTATTGAATATCTCCACATGGGATGCAATCCAAGCATCATACATAGGGATTTGAAGAGCAGCAATATACTTCTTGATAAGGAAATGAGAGCAAAGGTTTCTGACTTTGGGCTTTCACGATTAGCAGCAAATGGAACATCTCATATATCAAGCATAGTCCGAGGAACTGTTGGCTACTTGGATCCTGAGTAATAAACAGAAACATACATCAAATATGTATTTGGATGTGAAGTTCTGAATTTTTATATCTGTGAGTTCTAATACAAGAATGGTATTTACAGGTACTATGTCTCTCAGCAACTGACTGAAAAGAGCGATGTTTATAGTTTTGGAGTTGTACTCCTGGAAATAATTTCTGGGCGAGAGGCTCTCTCTAATGAGAGCCTAGGGATTGAATTTCGCAATATAGTACAATGGGTCAGTATATCTAAGCTTTCAAGGAATTGTGTTCTAAATGAGGAAAGGGAATTGAAAAAAAATAAAGGCAATGAAACTTGTTTCAGAATGGATTAACCATAGCATAACATAGATAGTCTTTTGTAATTCTGCTGTGAAGTGTAAAAATACCAAGTATTGTGTGTCTAGTTTCATGGATTTATTTAATGTGCAGGCAAGATTCCATATTGACAAAGGAGATATTCAAAGTATTATAGACCCGGCCCTTGGAACAAACTTCAATATCCAGTCTGTATGGAAAATTGCAGAAAAAGCAATGCTTTGTGTTCAGCCATATGGAAAACTCCGACCTACAATGTCAGAGGTGATAAAGGAGATACAAGAGGCAATTCACATGGAGAAGGAATCAGAATCTTCAGATGAAGAACTTTATGATCTGATGTCAAGACATTCAAGACACTCATCAATTGTCTCAAACACTATTGATTCTTTTGTCTCTGACCCATCAGTCATTTTGGATGATTCTGTTATATTGCCAAGTGTTAGATAGTTATGGTTTGCAGAGAACATCTTGCACTATATTAGATAAAAGGTGGATGCCTATCTTATGCAAGTAATTCTTTTCTTGTTCAGTTGCTTTGGGTTCTTCTAGTTCTTTACATGTGCAATCAAAATAAATAAATAGATCTCATTATGATTTACGATGTAAGCTGCTCTGTAATGACTTAATTTGTATCTGCTTAAATGAAAGTATAAGCATGTTCAGTATGACTTTTTTTTTATTGAGTAATACTTCATATACATATACATATTCGCCGTGGGGGTTGAACCCGGGTCACATCACTGATAATGCAAGTGGCGTCCTTGCCGGTAGACCACATCATGCGGATATAGTTCATTATGACTTTTACAGGGTTCATATTTATGTGCATTAAATAAAAAATTTATTTTCCAGTTATTAATTTATTTTTTCAAGAGGTGATTTATTATTGTGAATTCCCCACACCGTCAATGAACATTACATAGCACTAAGTATATGCTGCAGCACATTATTCATTGATGTAATAGGTTAACCGTCATACAAGAGAGGTCATATGTCATTAGTAACTGTCTCAGTTACAACCACCTTCAACTACCTAATCCCAATATAAAAAATTCATAACATTTCCCCTTCTTATTAACCACCTTCAACTACCTAATCCCAATATAAAAAATTCATAACATTTCCCCTTCTTATTATATCAATGTAGAAGTAGACATAACAATTTTAAAAGACTAGATGATGAACTTGGACACACAAAAGTTCATCCAACACTCAAAAAATCGTGGATTAGGATGCACCATCCATGACTAAACAAGGACACACTTGACTGTTCCCCATATGACCAAGGATAAGGAAAAACACAATTATCTATGGTTTTACATCAAATATGGATAGGGACACACACTATCCATCACCAAGGTTGTAGACGAGGACAAACACCATCTACAACACCTCTGTGATTAGGGACACACTCAACCAATCACAGGTACATCTTCAGTGTGTGAATAGAGACAACTATTCACAAGTACCTTCTTTGTTTCAATTTAAAAAACATATTCACCCTTATCCTCCTTATGAGGAGGTTATTCATTATTGCTTTCTCTGCCATCAGTAACCACTGTTGACCTGTCTTTCTTTAATTTCTCTTCTATGAGATCCTTTGCTTGTTGAACACAGTTCATTATAACTTACCTCTTTACTTGCAATGAAAACATGAGTCTATTCTTTGACATTTACTTTGCCTTTGAGGAAGACTGATTGACTCCAGAGATAATGTTAAGCTTGTTATTCATCAACAATGTGGTTTCTTCTGTATGTGCATCTTGTTTTTTGATTCAATTTTCTTCATTAATTAATGAAGAAATTATATCTCTTAGTTTGGGATTAATCTTGTTTAATGTGAATACCATACTAGCATAGCTCGTAGGCATGCTGTTTAGCAAGACAATTTTGGCATCATCATTGTCCATTGTAGCATTAATCCTTGCAAGTTGATTCAAAAGAGAACAGAATTTGCTTATGTTTTGAACTACATTTTCACCTTGCATCTTTGATCCAAACATTTTTTTGCTTAAAACCATCTTTGCACTTGACGTTTGTGATCCGAATAAAGCGTTGAGTCCATCCTAAACATCATTTGTGGTCTTTGGTAGGTTTATGTGATGTAGATAGGCATTAGAGAGTGCAAGTCCAATGGGAGCCATCGATTTTTCGATTTTTCATAATCCATTTAGCTGCTTCATCAATGTCCATCAGCTTTGGTGAATCAATGACATCCCACACATCTTTTTCAAAAACACTAATTGGAGTTTGACATGCCATATATGAAAGTCTCTTCCTTCGAACTTCTCAATAATATTTGTTCTCTCCATATGTGCTTCAAATGCTTCTCCCCCCCTTAGTTAAATCAGGTTAGTAGTATTAGGTGCAAAACGAGCTTTCCAATGAGTATATACGCACAACATGAATGCCAAGCAAAACTTTATGCTAATTTTATTTTCTAGATGCACACTCCAGTCGACACACTATCTTGATAATAGATCTCAGTCTTAGACGACACACCTCATGACGACATGACGACATCCATGATGATGATCTTAGACAACGGTACTTCCATTCCTTTTCGGCCTTGGTTTGATGGCATTTGCAACTCTGACGACGACTGCAACCCTTGATGTCTAAATCCTTCAACTTGCAACCAACTACTTGCACTGGAAATCTAACAGTGTAACACACAAGTATCATCACACCATTAGGCACACATTAAGAGCAAAAGAATGTCTTTCATTATCATAATGGCTTCCATGGTATACACACAAAGATTCCAATTATCTTTGTAACTACAGTCAGACGACTTGCTTCTCCTACTAGCTAAGCATGGATGCATCTGTTGAACTTAATATCTAAGTGTGAACGCAACTATTCTCCTATGTAGCTAAAGTTGGCATCTTTGTTGTTGAGCGAGATTAAAGGTAGAGGTTAGACTTAGTCTAAAATTAGGTTTATACTATTTACGTGAATCAAGAGAGAGCTCCAAACTCGGGCTTAAATCTGTTCGGCTCGCTCTATATATTGTAACCATTTTTATGTTGGAAAGATAATTTGTATGTGATCATTTTCACATCTGGTATCAGAGCTAGAGAGGGGATGCTCTTGCACATCCTGGGGAATGCCCATCATAATTCCAGTGAGTTCAGTTCATCTAGATTTGTGTAGAAGTGTTGTGTGCATAGACGCTTTGTGCGTTGATGAAATAAGCTGTGGAGAGACGTCGTAATTGGATGCTTTGTAATAGCTGCACCAACGTGGGTAAGGAGCATTGTTGAGAGTGTGTTGTGAGAGAAGCGCTGCTACGTTCGGCTACAAGGACGTGTGGAGGAAAGCTTCATTGGAGTGCAGCGTAAAAGCTGCGATCTGTAAGAGACCAATCGTGAGCGCTGTGAAACAGTAGCTACAACAGCACAGAGCTGCTCCGAGGACGATCCGCGTGAAAGGCGACCAGCGTGGAGGTTTGCAGATTGCAGAACAATTGGAGGAGAACGTGCAGGTTTATTTTTTTTCCACGATTTCCTATGTTGATCGGAAGCGTGGATTGTAGAAGCGAACGTGCAGGTTCATTTTCTTTTTAAAAAACAATCTATGAATATTTTTTTTTTGAGGGACTGTGATCGAAAGGAAAAAAATGTGCGTGTTTATTAAAAAAAATTGACGTCTACGTGGAAGGTGAAGTGCGAATTTTTCAATTGTTGTGCGCGGTTTTAAAAAAAAAACACGTGCTATGAATGGCTGTGGAGAACGCTCGCCTGCTGTGAAGAACGCTCGTCTGCTTGGAGAACACTCGCCTAGGGCAGCGTGGAGGTGGAGCAACGTGGAGCAGCGTGAAAGGTATATAAAAAATATTATTTTTGTTTGCATTCTTCTTAATAAATTTATTTCAATTTTTTTAATAATTTAATATATTGAGCTTAAAATCAATATCTTTTATAAAATAATTGATTTTGTAGCTTAAATATTTTATTATTAATCAAATTGTTGATTAAATTTATTTCTGCAAACATAATATAAAGGAGTAAAATATTGTTTTTACTAAGTATTTTTATTAATGGCTGGTAACAATAATCTTCTTATTCTTGAGTTCAACGGCCTAGATTATGAGTATTGGTCCATCAAGATGAGGACCTTACTCATTGGAAAAGTACTATGGGATATAGTCGAAGAAGGTTATGCAAAACCTGCAGATTGGACCCCTTGAGTGCAGTTGATAGAACCAATAAAAAGGATGCCCAAAAGAAAAACTCGTTTGCCCTCTACCATCTCCAAGCAGCCTTGAAGAAGAGCATTTTTCCAAGGATTGCTTCATGTACATCAGCCCTAGATGCATGGAAAACCTTGAAAGATAGCTATCAACGGAGTGATCAGGTGAAACAAGTGAGGCTTCAAACCTTGAAGCAAGATTTTAAAAATCTCAAAATGCAGGAAGATGAGAAAGTTGGTGACTATTATGTGAGAGTGAAAGCAATTGTCAACAAGATGGAGATCCTTGGAGAAGATATAAAACCTGAAGTGGTTGTGAAGAAATTGTTGAGAACACTTCTTCATAAGTGGAACCATATTGCTATCATTATTGAAGAGTTTAAAGATTTGTCTACTCTAACTTTTGATGCTCAATTGGTTCTTTGATGTCTCATGAAGAAAGACTACAGGGTACTACATCTACAAGCTATGGAGGTGATGAGAAAGCCTTCTCATCCAAGGAAGGCTATGGAGGTGATGAGAAAACCTTCTCATCCAAGGAAGGTGATAATGCACAAGGAAGAGGACAAGGAAGAGGTCAAGGACGAGGACAAGGACAAGGAAGAGGAGGAGGAAGAGGTAGATCAAGAAGTGGCTACCGAGGCAAAGGAAGAGGAAGAGGAGGTGACAAAACAAACAAAGCTTGTTACAATTGTGGCAAGGTTGGTCACTTTTCTAGAGATTGTTGGTCCAAGCCTTCTCAAGAAGGGCAAGGTAATAACTATGGAAACTATGGAGAAGAGGAAGAAACTTCTTCAAATTTGTTCCTCACATATGGAAAATCAGATCAAAATCTAAATGAAACTTGGATTTTAGATACTGGTTGCTCGAATCATATGAGTGGCAAAGAAGAGTTATTTGCTACTATGGATTCCACCTACAAATCAAAGATCAAATTGGGAGATGACAAATCACTACAAGTTGAAGGTATGGGAGCCATGGAGGTTCCAACAAAAGAAGGCACCAAGAAGGTAAACAACATCTATTACACCCCCAAACTCCAACATAATTTGCTTAGTGTTGGACAAATCATGGAGAAGAACTATAGGCTTGTTTTTGATGATGGCAAATGTGTAATATTTGACAAAAACAATTGTAATAGAGTTGTAACACAAGTACCTATGACAAAGAATAGGTTATTTCCTCTTAAGTTTGGGGAAAAAGAAGGTGCTAAACTTGCTAGTGTAGCTATTGCTAATCCAAGTGTGCTTTGGCACTTGAGATTTGGTCATCTTAATTTTGCAAGCTTGAAGTTGTTAACTTCTCAAGCTATGGTGAGTGGACTTCCAAGAGTTGAAGACCACAAGGAGGTGTGTGAAGGGTGTGCTTTGGGAAAGCACTCAAGAAAAAAGTTTCCAAAGGGACAAGCATGGAGAGCAAGCCATCCACTACAATTGGTGCATTCGGACATTTGTGGTCCAATGCAAAACATTGGTAACAACTCTTACTATCTCACTTTCATTGATGATTTCTCTAGGATGTGTTGGATTTATTTTTTGAAAACTAAAGATGAAGCTTTTGATTGTTTCATAGATTTCAAAAATAATGTAGAGAATCAAAGTGAGTTTGTTGTAAAAAGTCTAAGGACTGATAGAGGAGGAGGGTATTCTTCAAATGCATTTCTAAAATATTGTAAAGATTGTGGAATAAAAAGGCAATTCACAATTGCCTACACCCCACAACAAAATGGTGTGGCTGAAAGAAAGAGCCACACTATAGTAGAAATGGCTAGATAAATGTTGCAAACTAAGCATCTAAGTAACATGTATTGGGCTGATGCAGTTAGAACTAGTGTTTACATTTTGAATAGGAGTCCTACTTCTAGTTTAGATGGGATTACTCCTTATGAAGGATGGTATGGCAAAAAACCAAATGTAAAACACTTTTAAGGTTTTTGGTTGTCTTGCATATGCCCACATTCCTGATGAGCAAAGAAAGAAACTTGACCCCAAAAGTCAAGCATGTATTTTTGTTGGATATTGTGAGTCTTCCAAAGCATATAGGCTCTACAATCCCAAAACACAAAAAATTGTACTCTCCAGGGATGTAATTTTTGATGAAGGGGGAGAATGGGGTCATCAAAAACTTTTTGTTGATGATAGATCTCATGATGCAAGTTCCTCTCAAGTGCAGCAAGTGCAGCCCAAAAACAGCAAAGGAACTCCTCCTCCAAGCCCAAGTATGAGTACTACTTCAAGTACACCAAATGCTACTCCAAGTCCTTCTCCACAAATATCAGTAAGTTCTTCACCAATGGATATCGATTCTCCATATAGAGGTAAGATAACACTTCAGCACCATCCATATTTTCAAATGCTGGATAAGAATTTCCAAAAAAGATACACTAGAAGCCAAGCTAGTGAAATGAATGCAGTTTTGAAAAGACTTGAAAATCTGCATATGTATGGTGATGATGACTCCCAAGAGCCTAAGGGAGATGTAGTGAATTATGCTTTAATGACTAGTGTAGAGCTAGAGCCATCTAGTTATGAAAAAGCATGTGTTCATGATGTATGGCAACAAGCCATGAAAGAGGAAATGACCTCTATAAAAAAGAATGATACTTGGGAGCTAGTGAAGCTTCCTAAAGGCAAGAAATGTGTTGGATGCAAATGGGTCTACAAGACCAAATTCAATGCTGATGGAAGCATTGAAAGACACAAAGCAATACTAGTAGCAAAAGGGTTCACTCAGAAGTATGGGATTGACTATGAGGAGACCTTTGCTCCTTTTGCTAGAGAGGAGACAATCAGATCAGTACTTTCTTTGGCTGCCCACAAAGGGTGGAAAATTCAGCACATGGATGTTAAAAGAGCCTTTCTTAATGGTTACTTGAATGAAGAGGTTTTTGTGCAACAACCTCAAGGATTTGAAGAACAAGTTAAGGAGAACCTTGTCTACAAACTAAAGAAAGCATTGTATGGCCTCAAGCAAGCACCAAGGGCATGGTACTCACACATTGATGGCTAATTTCAGAAGTATGGATTCACTCAGAGCAAAAGTGAACCTACTCTCTACTACATGAAACAAGGTAAAGACATTCTCATTGTATGTTTATATGTGGATGATCTAATATTCATGGGTAGCAGTGCTAAGATGAATAAGGAGTTAAAAAAATCCATGATGAAAGAATTTGAAATGAAATATCTAGGCTTGATGCATTACTTTCTAGGCATGGAAGTACATCAAACAGGTAAAGGGATCTTCATATGTCAACACAAATATTCTCAAGATATGATCAAGAAATTTGCTATGGAGCAATGCAAATCTGTTGCAACTCCAACAAGTCATGGGATCCAATTGAGCAAAGATGATGGAGCACCAAAAGTTGATGTGACCACTTACAGGAGCATGGTTGGGAGTCTAATGTTCCTCACCAACACAAGGCCGGATATTCAATATGTTGTTTCTCTTGTTTCAAGGTATATGGCTGATTCATTTGAACTTCATTTAAAAGCAACTAAAATAATTTTGAGATATGTGAAGGGTACATTGGATTTTGGGATCCATTACCACAAATGTAATTCTGTAAAATTAGTTGGCTTTAGTGATAGTGATTGGGGCAGCAACATAGATGATAGAAAATCTACTTATGGGAACTGTTTTAGTCTTGGGTCAGGACTAATTACATGGAGTTCCAAAAAGCAGATAATTGTAGCATTATCATCTACTGAAGCTGAGTACATAGCAATCACAAATGCTAATACCCAAGATTTATGGTTGAGAAAAGTTCTTGAAGAAATCAGAGAGAAACAAAGTGGTCCTACAAGATTATATTGTGACAATATGAGTGCCATCCAATTGGCACATAATCCTATCCATCATAGCAGGTCAAAGCACTTTGATATGAAGTATCACTTCATTCGAGACATGGTGGAGAAACAGGTGGTTGAGCTACGACATTGCAACACTTTGGACAACATTGCAAATATCTTCACCAAAGGAGTTGCTAAAGCTCAATATATAAAGCTGAGAGACTGTCTTGTCAGCCCTCTCAACTTTAAGGGGGAGAATGTTGAACTTAATATCTAACTAAGTGTGAACGCAACTATTCTCCTATGTAGCTAAAGTTGGCATCTTTCTTGTTGAATGAGATTAAAGGTAGAGGTTAGACTTAGTCTAAAATTAGGTTTATACTATTTACGTGAATCAAGAGAGAGCTCCAAACTTGGCTTAAATCTGTTTTGCTCGCTCTATATATTGTAACCATTTTTATGTTGGAAAGATAATTTGTATGTGATCATTTTCACAGCATCTACAACATAGCACATCATCTTCCAATAGTGTATCTAGATGTTTGAAATGAAGTAGGGGGTCCTATTTAAAGCATTGTCCTGGCTTTTGGAAACAATGGTTTCCAGGACTTCGTTACAAAACTGTCTACCTTCCTACTTAATCACTTTAGCCAACCTTATAATTAATCAAATATTAAGGTTTGGCAAATGATGGCTGCATTATGTTGCATTTTGACTACATTTTATTTCATCTGCGTGTCATTACATTGCATTGCATTTCAACTGTATTTCATTTCATTAAATACAAATTGGTGTTTGTTACTTAGACATTTTCACAAAAACTTCATCTTTGTTCCTCAGAACTAGCACCTACATTTGCCTTCTCCTTTAAAATTGTTGACATCCTCATCGCCTTCCTTCTCTTCTTTGTTGGGGTTGAACTCGTCTTCGGTGTTTGTTGTGATTGAGGATCATGTGCATCTCCTAATTTAGTAATTTGTAGCTTTACGACCTCCACATCCTTGAGTCTCTTGGCATAGTTGAAGTACTTGGACCATCCAATACCAAAATGGTTGGCCTTCTCCATTTCTGTTAACTTTTTCAGGATCTCCTCCTCCCTCTTTGCAAAGGCATCATTTGCAATTCCTCACATCAAAGCTACAATTTTCTCATATCACTCTGCAATTAGTTGATCTTTATGTTCTAACTCCTTCGACATTGCTTCCTCTTGTTGTTGCCAAAGTGAGCATCATATCTGAGATGTTTAATTTGTTTCCCTTGTTCCAATAATGTTGTCTTTCTCATTTAATTATTCATTCTCTATTCTTCAATTCTTTCTATTCTGCCTGAATCTTATTAAGCTGCTCTTCCAACTTGGCTATGTCATCTTCCATCGTTTGTTTTTCTTGTTGAAATTTTTATTTTGTAATTTTTAATTCTTAAGCCTTGTATTTCCCCACACAATGCAACTTCTTAATTCTAGCTGCTAGCCACTACCCTAAGTATGCCAAAAAAATCATCTGAGCATACATCAGGAATAATTTCGGTACAACTTCTATGTATTATACGATCTTGTCACCCTCCAGACAAGATAAATTGTGATTTCCATGAATATACACAGGTTGGTTTTGTGTTCAGTGCTGACACTTCTTTTGGCAATTCCTTTACCCCTTCCATGGTTTTGATACTACTTATCTCCAACTCCCATGGTTGCTCTTGGGAAATGTTGGTAATTTCAGATATCCATTGTCCTTCCTAGGTCCATGTTACCAACTTCTCGAGCTCATCTTCTGCCATTAATTGCCATTGTTTCCATTGCCTAACACAACCTATCTCGAATTCAAGTTTCAATCCGTCAATTACCTAAGATAGCTTAGTGGGACATGTATTAACTTGTCTGTTAATGTGCTCCCCCAAATCTGGTGGTTGCTTGAAATTCGACACTTCGATCAATACATGCTTCCTAAGATCATCTTTTACCTCTTTTTCTATTGCAACTTGTAATTCATGCTCTTCTCCTTTTGTTGACAGATCAATTTGTCACTTTTCCCTTTGTATTCACTTGCTCAGATTTCCAGCCAATTTGCTCTTTCTTCGGTTGTTTCCCCCTCGATATACACCTCTCCATAATAGTTCATTATCTTGTGAATCTGATTTCTACTGCTTCAGCTATTCTTGCCGCTCCAACTGTTTGGGTTCTGCCTCCTTCCCTCTTTCTGGTGTCCTTGCCAGTTTAGTTGGATTTTCCTCTTCTGTTACCTTAATAGGTATAACTATTTTTTCAAGCTCGCACCTCCTCTGTGATGGATGTTACTTCAAAATGGGGTTCTCCATGTAGTGGGGGTGATGCCATCGGATCCGTCCATTGAATTTATACCATAGATTCATTTGCTTTGATCTGTAATTCCCCACTTCCATCCCTTGTTTCTTTATCTGCGGGCTCATATGGTTGAAACTTCTTGTCCAATTGCTTTTCAACTACAACTTTTGCATCTATATATTTTGACGTTTCCCCTATATGTTGGTGCGCTTCTTCCAAGGTTTGTTGTATTTTGTCCACTACAACCCTTGTAATTTGTTGTATTGTTATATATTGGACTGAAATTTGTTGTGGAGACCGACTCTTCTGGCGGCATATATTTTCTTCTCTTCTTCTGGAGTGGTTATTCCCTAGATGATTATGACTCTTCTGTAGGTCGAAAAGGTTCATCTAAGAGCATCTCCTATATAAATATTTGTTTCACCCTTTTCTTTGGAGGATTCTTCTTTTGTTGGGGTTTCGCGTTCATCCACCTCAATATTGTCGGTGCTAAGTTCGACAACTCTCTGTGAGGATCAAATCCATGAATCTCCATTTTCTCTAGAGATGTAGCATTCAATAGTAGACCAATGGCATGGAATACCATTGAAAAATTCTTCGTACTATGCATCAAGAAAGTCTTAATGTGAGACGATAGGTAAGTTGCCTAGTCATAGGCTTGACCCTTTTCAATTCCCTCCATATATGGTATCAACCATATGGGTAACTCAAAAGCCCTTTGTTCTCCAGATGTTAGGTATCCAAGATAGGTACTTAATAATTTAATTTTATATTGTATAATGGTATGAGTCATAAAATAATTATTGAGTAAGGAACACCACATGTCAAATTAGAAATAGGTATGTCATAGAATCATATATGTAACTATTTGGGAATATTGTCATATGTAACCGCAAGGAATATTGTCATATGATTATGTACTTTGTAACTCATGGAAGGTGAACCACCACATAGGTGATCTTGTAACTCATGGAAGGTGAACCATCACACTCTTGTATAAAGAGAGATGTACCCCTATTGTAAAAGGTATGTATGATGTATTCTTGGAAAAGTCTTGGTTCGTGGAGCTAGAGATCTTATGGAGTGGATTCCTTCCAAAAGGAGCATTGTACGATGTTGCCCTACCTCAAGGGTATAATCAATCTCTATTTTGTTGTGTGGATGCATGCTGAATATTTTTACATATTGGTGAATGATTAATGGTGATGATAAGAGTGGCTCATAACACTAAACAACCTTGCCATGATGACATTCATAATACACTGTAGCCCTTCATTATCCAACTGGTGTTGCTTAACTCCTCTACTTCCGTAAAACATCAATTTTTGCACCTCATCCTTATCTAGAGTTGTTACACTTCGAATTAACTGCTTACTCTATTTGGAATCTACCACATCCTTGACAATTAGAAGTCCTTGATTTGGCAGTCCAAATGCCTTCTTGAAGTTTTTGGGAGAAAACACAACAATTAATCGTTGATTCCCACTTGTACTTTGCTTGTGTTATGTTTTGGATCATATGTTTCCAACATCTGCAACATGTATTCTTTGAAAAACTCCTTGTCAAAGTTTGGTACTTGCAAATAAAATCTACTCTTGCTTCCTGCAACTTCCATAATTTGTGATCTTTCGGGGTCTTTTTCCACCATTTCTATAGTATCCTCCTGTGGAGCGTATCTACATTATATCCCTTAGGGGTACTTTCTCTATTTCACTTTTCCTGGTCTTCCTTCCCCTTTATTTCAAGATGCTTTCTTCTCAATGTCATGCTTGCCTTTTGTGAGCTTGTACCATGTTAGAATCGTACTCTCGTTCACTTGCTCCACTTGCTCGGTAATGTCCTCCTTGCAAATACCTTATTTGTTCTTTTGATACAGACTCCTATGATGTTCTCCTTTGTTTCGCCACTTGTTTGATCCTCTCGTGAATCGAGGGTATCTTGTTCATCTTCCACAATTGTGTCTAATGTCACTCATAACAATCTCTTGTCAGCCTCCTTTAGGCAGTGCTTTCAATACTTATGATGACACCTTGTGACGACGAGCTTGTGTCAGCACCTTATGACGATAAGCTTGTGTCAACACCTTATGACGATAAGCCTGTGTTGGCACCTTATGATGAAAAGCCTATGACGGTACCTTGTGATGGCAAGCCCTTGACGACACCTTGTGACTATAAGTCTATGATGGTAACTCCCCTTGGCAATGATTGTGATGGCAACTTCCCTTTGCTGACAACTATGACGACAACTCACTTTATTTATGACTATGACAACAACTAGCTTCTATAGATGACAAGGTCTTCATATGACCAACTCCTTTCATAGTCTTTAGGTGATTTTCTCCAATGGCAATTCTCCGAATTCCCTGACCACAAACGGTATTGCACAAATGACAACTATTCATCCCTCCAACGACAACTCCTTTGGTCCTTAGCCTCTATAGACATTTTTTCGATAGTAGCTCCAACTCATCCTTGTCTGACTGTAACTTTTTGAAGCAGCTACATAAGTTTTACAAAGTATTTGTAAGTTTTAGCCATATTTTCTATGCATGAGGCTATAGCATCCTTCGTTTGTTTTCTTTTTTATCTCTCTTAAGTGCACAGGTATTTTCTACTCCTAAGTTTGAAAAACCTAGCTTGTTGTGATATCCCTCCATCCTTTGCAATGTTGGCAATCATTCAAGACATCTTCGGCTTTTGCACTTATTTGCAACTGTGTTTGCGTTGTGCCTTCACCTTCCCTATTCCTTCTATTTATACTATTTGCACCATTCAGTTTCCACCCATGCAAACGGTTAGCCAACCACCACGTTGTGTTCCAACTACCACATGATCTCCACCTCATCACCTTACATGCAATTGTTGTCCTTTTCTCCCTTTTGTCTTTTCCATATTTTTCATTTTTTCCTTATTTTATCTTTTTCTTGCCTTTTATTTATTATTATTTTTCAACTATTTACTATTTACAATATTTACATTGTGGGCACTTGCCACATGTCACCTTCTTGTAAATCATACAATGATGAAAATGCAAATTTCTAGCACATCCACCGACAAATCATGTTCCCTTTTGTAATGGTGACTCCCTTCACTTGTTCCGTTATTATTGTACATTTATTCTATTTTTTTCTTGTTTTGATGGTTCCCTTTGGTTCGGGGTATTTTTGGATGATCTCCTTCTATTGGTTGTTGATTTTCTCAATGACCTCTCATCGTTCTTATTATATGCCACTTTTTCATTTTGTCCCTTTGTTGATAGCGCCTCATCGCTCCTCCAACACATAGTTGATCTCTTTCAACATCGTCGACATCTTAACAGCCTCCGTCATTATTGACTTATTGGCAACCATTTGTATTACCATCATCTTGTTGGCCCATTGCCTTATCGTTATTGTAACGGTCTACTGCTCTACCATCATTCTAGCAACCTACTATTTTATCATTATTTTGATGGTTGAATGTCGTCCTACCGATATCCTGGTGGTCAATTGTCAACTTGTCGACAACTTGATGACCTATGGTAGTGATGTCATCATCCAAATGACACTTAGGCATTTGTTTGACAAAATTTTGTTGTGTCAGACTTGAAACTTGAGGTCTCTATGGCACTTGACTCCTATCTCGAAATCCTCATTTCCCCAAAACCATTCCATAGCTCTTCCCCTTGTTCTTGGGAGAATTTTTCTTGTTTGGGACTGCCTAATTCCTAGCTATCCGAGATTCGTTTGGTTTCTCAGTAATTCAAGAATACCTCTTGGGATTCCACATCTCCCACAAGGTGGGCCTGATGGTCCAACCCCATGATCTTGTGAACATTGGTTATTTGTTGCTTGATCACCGAATTGTATTTACGGCCTATTCTATCGATCTTGTGACCTACAGGTAACAGGAGGAAAATTTCTTCTCCTCGATCCATGGGGATGGAGACCAACCAAACTCCTCCCTTGGCCAAGTATACTTGGACCATTGGGAAGACCTAACGATCTCCTCGAATCATCCAAGTTACCTCTACTCTGATCTCTGTCTAGTAGCTATGCTCTTATCAATCTTCCTTCTCTATTTTGAGTTCCCAATGATAATTGCCTAAAGGTTCTCAATCTTTGATCCACCCACAAAAATCGTCTCCTCCATCTACTTTCCAAATGTCTCTGTGTCTCACATTTTATTAATGCTTCTCTATATTGTGCTGAGAAGTCAAAATCGATACTTGAATCATTCCTGTTACCTTTTCCTTGTAAGGTCCATCTAGCAGCTTCTTCCAGGAGTCTTTGTAGCCTTTTGACTTCTCTCCTTTGCCTCCTCAATTGTCTGCTATTTTCTCTTCGATCCGGAAGAACTTCATCACCACTTGAATCTGTAACCCAGTTTCTTCCTCCATTTTTTGGTAGTGTTGGTGCTTCCATAATGTCTCTCCACAATATTTCAGCAACTTCCTCTCTACTTAGCCGATATCTTGCTGGGTCAACAGGTTCTTCTTGATTCTGTTGTGGTGTTTCCTCAACCATTCCTTGTTGTTCAAGCTCCTCTTCTTGCTCTTGTCCTATAACTTCCCTTTGAGGAATTGGTTGAACCTAGTTCATATTTCTCCTTGATCTTCTCGTTAGCGGAGAACTTGAACTAGTAGTACTACTACTATTCAACCGAATTATCAATGAGTCCAAGGACGAACTGCTCGAACTTATGGAGAAGAAGCTACTTTTCGATGGTGATCCTTCCTCTTCCTGAGAAGAATGCACTCCATAGACATCTCTCCATAACTCGTAGGCTTCCTGCTCTCTAGTTAACCTTCGTTGTTCAAGTTCATCTCGTTCTGCTCGTCTTAGTTCTTCCCTTTCATTCATCCTTTGCATTGTTTCTTCTAGTTCTTGAATGACCTGATCTCTTAGTCTAGCATTATACATCCGCATAGTTTCACATTCTTCTTGCAATTGTTGCATCTCCCTTCGTATCATTTGCTGCAGAATTTCAAATTTTGTTGGCCGACATGGCTCTTCTTCACTTTCTTCACTCGGAGATTCATCACCGTATCATGCTTGATTCCATTCCTTGCAATGCTACATTTGTTAGAGTTCGGAGTCTTCTCTCTTCTTCGGTATCTAGGAATCTCACATGAACCTGTATCCTTCGTCGTTCAATTGGTCTAGGTTCCAACTCCCTCTGTTCGATTACAAGTTGTTCTCTTCCCATCCCAAATAACCAATCTAGATTCATTTGCTCGTCTTCCTAAGCTGCACCTTGGTTTGCGGTTCCACTTGGTTCTCCTCGTTCATAGAACCGTATACCCTCAAAACTTGATGAAGATCGACATGGTGCTTTCATTGGTCTTCCTACCATTTCTCCTTCTAATGATTCCAAGGTGATCACATTTACGTGTGCCTTCACTTTATATGGCTTCAACTTCAAACCATTCACTATTTTGGTCTTTAACTTCCTTGGCTTTATCTCTATTTTGCCATTAAATTTAAGCACTAAGTCACCCATCTTCAAGTCTAACTTCCTTAGGTGCTTATCATGCCATAATTTCCTTCAACATTGGGTAATCTTCGTTGCCCATTGAGCCATAACTCGCTTTTCCTCCAATTGTACTAGTGTCGTGAGCCTCTCCTCTAGGCTCTCTTGATCACTCAAACGGTTTTCCACTACTACCCTTAGACTAGGTACTAGGAACTCCACCGACACTACAACCTCCTATCTATACATCAACTGGAAAGGCGTATGGTTTGTCGTTGGCTTGAAGGTTGTCTTGTATGCCCATAGGACTGTTGGCAATCTCTCCTCCCAATCGGCTCCTTCCACTCCACATGTTTTGTACATTATCGATACGAGGACCTTATTCATTGCCTTTGCCTATCCATTAGCTCTAGGATAATATGGACTAGACAACGAATGAAAGATCCTAAATTCCGTGGTCAAATTCTGAATAATTTCATTGACAAAATGTCCTCCCCTATCACTTGTCAATTGTAGGGGGATCCCAAATCTTGTAATTACTTGCTCATACAAGAAACAGGTTGTGCTCCTCATAGAATTATCTGGTAGAGCTCTCACTTCCACCCATTTTGTCAAATATTCAATGGCCACTACAATATACTAACACTTTCTTCTTTTGCTTGTTTTTAAAGGTCCAACAAAGTCTAGACCCCATCTTTCAAATAGTTCCTATGGTTGAGAATGGTATAGTGGCATGAAGTCTCTTCTTAGTGGCTTCCCTGTTCTCTGGCAAGTATCACATGCCTTAACATACTCCTTGGCATCATGATAAAGAGTAGGCCACCATAATCCTACCAACAACACTTTCCTTGCTATTGCATCTGGCCCCATGTGTCCTCTAGCCAGTCCTTCATGTGCTTCCTTTAATGTCATTTGTATCTCCTCCTCCATGACACATCTTCGCAAGATTTGGTCAGGTCCCAACTTGTATAACAAGCCTGCAATTAGTGAAAATGGTGCCGCTTTCGCAATTATCTTCACTTTTCTACTATCGACATCTCCTTTTGCAATTATATTGCACTTTTCTACTATCAACATCTCCTTTGGCAGCTCACATGTCGATAAATATTCCCTGATCTACTTATACCATGCTAGTACTGCACTCACCATGAATAATTGTGCATCAGGGAACTCATCCGGTATTCCTCCTTGTGCAGGTTCCCCCAAGCGAATCCTTGACAATTGATCCGCTATTACGTGTTTCTTTCCTAGTCTCACTACCACTCGAAACACAAATTCTTGCAATGTGACGAGCCACCTGCTCACTCGCCCATATATAGTCAATTTGTTAATTAGATACAACGCCTGATGATCTACGTAGAAAGCAAATGGGTTGGCTAGCAAGGTAATGTCTGAATTTTTGTATTGCATAGACCATCCCTAGAGCTTCTCGTTCTATTGTGTTGTAATTCTTCTCCACCCTTGACAACAACCGACTTGCAAAGTAGATGGGCTGATCAAGCCCAAACTGCCCCTCCTGGGCTAACGCGCATCCAATCGCAAAATTCGATGCATCGACATGGACATGAAACTCTTTATTCCAATCTAGAAATACCAAAATGGGCACACTTACCAACATTGCCTTCAACCCTTCAAAGGCCTTCTGATGTTCCTCCATCCACTTAAAAGGAACATTCTTGTGCGTGAGGGCATCCAATGGATAAGTTGTTTGTGAGTAATTCCTTATAAACCTTCTATAGTAACCCATTGTACCTAGGAAGGTCTTTATGGAACTCACGTCGTATGGCTCTTCCATGCACAATACGACTCATATCTTATCCGGGTCGGTCTTCAATCCTTCCTTACAGACAATGTGCCCCAACAACTTGCCGTAAGGAACCAACAACATGCACTTTCTAGGATTTAATGCTAGACGAGCTTTCCGACACAAGCCCATACATTCTTCCAATGCCTGTAAGTGTTCGGTTGTCTTTCCATACAAGGACCAATCATCTAGGAAAGCCTTGAACTTCCCTGTGGACATTTGATCAAAGATGTACAAAATGATTCTTTGAAAAGTGGCGGGTGCATTACATAACCCAAATGGCATCTGATTATATGCATATATGCCATTTTCCACTACAAAAGTTGTCTTCAACTTATCCTCCTCGGCGATACTGATTTGGTTGTAGCCCGAGAATCCATCCAAAAAGGAATAGATCTCGTGCCCCACTACTTCTTCCAATATGGAGTCTATGAATGGGATAGGGAAGGGATCTTTTATAGTTACGACATTCAAGCTCCGAAAATCCACACAAATCTGAATCCGGTTAGCTTCTTTCTTCAAGGTAATCACTATTGGTGACACCCACTCGCTTACCGTAACTTTGAAGATAATGCTTACTTCTAACATCTTCTCAATTTCGGCATTCACCAGGGCTGCATATTTTGGATTCATCCTATATGGTCGTCTCCTTACCGGTTGTGCACCCACAATCAAAGGAATTTGGTGTATGCACAACTTTGGTGGTATCCCCTTCAGATCCTTGTAGGTCCATGCGAATACATCTTTGTACTCCAGGAAGATCTTGAAAGTTGTTGCTTTCAACACAGGGTCCCATTCATCTCCACAATGTATGATCTTTTCTTCTCCTTCTTCGCCAAGGTTCATTTGTACCATCTTTGGTCCTTCATATTTCACCGTATTAGGTTCTTTCGTTGCTTTGAGTACATCGATCGGGTGGGCTGGTTTGTCTTCAATGACTGTGTCACCTATCGTGTACTCTACAAAATTCTTCGGAAATGTCCACTTTTCTCTTTCTTCGTCCTTCTTTACTATGGATTTCCTTCGACTACTTTGGCCGACTTCTTGCTTATCTTTCTTCTTTTCATCCTGGTCCTCCTTTTCTGTGTGGAGGCAAAAACAATGTGGCGTGAATACTTCATAATCTTCCATCTGCCAATGGAAGAGTCCCTTATCAATGTCTTCCTCATCTTTCATACAATCTTCTAGCTCCAACACTCCTTCATCAGGCTCGTATCTAGCTTCTTCGTCTGATGATGAGCTTCCTGATTCATCCGAAGTTGCTATATCTTGACTTACGGACTGAGTCTTCAGATTTATCATATACTTGTGTTGGCCCTTTTTGAAGGTAAGACATTCCTTCTCCCAATTGTGATTCACCTTTGCCATTCTCAGCCATCCACGTCCCAGCAATGCATCATAGGCTGGTTTTTGCATTGCAATTACTACAAAATCTAGGATGAAATCTTGGTCGGCTATTCTCACTTTTTGATTTGTCAGTACGCCTTTCATTTCTATTCCATACTGATCCGCTCCGTACAACCAAAAATTTGGAGACCATAAAAATGGTGCCCCAATATCCTTCCATGTCTTCTCAGGCATGACATTGACACTCGATCCTCCATCTACAATCACCTATGTCAACTTATGATCCAATAACTCCATATGAATCAAAGTTGGCTTCTTTCTTGCTTCAATCATCAATATTGTAGGATCAATGAATTGGTCTTGCTTGATTGTCGTGACCTCTTTTGGTTCATCTACCTTCTTGGTCTGTGCAATTTCTCCTACTTTGGCATACAATTCTAGTATTGCACTAAGTAAATTGGACACTTTTACTTCAACTGTTGTGTTCAATACTTGTGCTGCCAATTGCTCTGTTGATGATTGCTTACTCAATGTTCCCTCAAGTTTCTTCAATGGTTTCTCATGGAGTAGCCTTTCTTGCTTTGTTTTCTCGAGTTCTTCCTTTATCATGTCATGGGCTTCCTGCCATCGCTCCTTCTCCTTGGCAGGATTTGGGTATTGCTTAGCCTTCCTTGCTTGAGCTCTTGTCACTGCTAGCACTTGCTTTTCTCCGTCCTGTTGGTTTATTGATTCACCTATGTCAATCAAATTGACATTCTGCATCCCATTGGAACTTGCTTTATTTGGACAATTTACTTCCTTATGGTTGCCAGGTCCGCACCATCTACACATGTTACATTGTTTCCATTCGTTCCTCCTCTAGTCTATGGCTTGGGACAATTCTTTGCAAAATGTCCCCATTCTTGAAAATTCCAACATTGGATGATTGGTCTCCCATCATAATCGTACTGTAATCGACTTTGTCCTCCTTGTCGATTATTTTGTATTGTCATCCACCATAATGATTATTCTGATATCCTCCACTGGTCGCACCTTGTGCATTCTTTGAGGTATTTGGTTTCTCTTCCTCTTTTTGCATCGTCATGGTGTGATGCCTTGTTCCTTTCAAATTGAATGGGCATTCTCCTACAACATGCCCTAATACTTCACATATGTTATAGTACATGTTCTTGGGACAAGTTACATTCGTGTGCCCCTCTATCTTACAGTCTGAGCACCATATTTCTTTCTTTTCTTTCTTCACTTCTCCCTTGACTTCTTTGATCATCCTTTCAAAATATTTGTGCATGGATTGGATTGCTACATGCATATCTTCCTTGTCACTATCTGAATCTTCACTTTTGTAGTGACCTCCCAAACCTACGATTGTTTGCCTTGCTTCACTTTTGAAGTTTTGTGCTCACTCATAGGCTTCCTTGTATGTTGAACATGGGATAATCATATTTTTTTGTATTGTGGTAGTAATCCATTGATGAACCACCATTTTACCATTCCATCTGCTAGTGTCAATTTCATCTTGTTCGTTAGTTGTTTTAACCAATGATTGTATATTTTAATATCTTCATCATTTTTCTGCTTCGTGGTATATATATTTGTTATGATTTTTGTATCATCCTGCAATGGTCTAAAATTATTTGTAAGTTGCTCCACTAATTTTCCCATGTTGTGAAAGGTTGCGTTCCTTCCTTCTTCAAGTGCCAATCTATCACAATTACCCACAATGTGACTAGGAATAACTGTAACTAGGTATTGGGGTGTCTGACCCCATTTGCTTTCTAGATTGTGATGCAATTTCCAATATGCTATGCGATACCTTCTTTCCCTTCTCTACTAAAGGGTGGGCACTTTTTATTTCTCACTTAATTGGAAATATGCACCATAGGTGACTTGTTTATTTCTTCTTCCAAGTCACTTATGCTTCCAAGTCACTTATGCTTGGCTTAGGTTGTGCTTCAATCCAACACAGTTTCATTCTTGGCAATTCTTCTTGTTACTCATTGTCTTGTACCTCTTCCCTTGTACTTTGTGACTTAGATATGCTTCACGTCTTCCAAATAGCCTTTGTTCTAACTCAGGTTCACCAAAACTTTGCAACCTTCTTTACAAATAAACAATATGTGGCTTTGTTATACTTCCCTAAGTATCTACTTGTGGTTTCTCTAGTGCCTGACTGCCATCCTCCGCACCCCTTGGCAAACTCCTACCCGCTGGCTCAGGCATATTCATCCACTCTTCATCTTGGTGTTCCTGCTCTATGTTAGCATCTTGTCTTATGTGAACGTTCTTGTTGGCTATTTGATATGCTTCTTCTTGCATCTTCGTTCTCCATTGTTAGCAATAGTGTTTTCCACCTTTCACTTTCTTCCCTCATACTATCATCTTCTTGAGGGTTCCAAACTCGCTCTACTTTTGGTTGCGTAAGCTCTTCTCTTAGCTGCACTCCTTGGTTAGCAAGTCTTGCACTTCTTCTCACAAGTTGCTCCAAAGTCCTTCCTTGATTCCTCCTTCATCATTTGTGCAACCTTGAATTTGTCATTCACCTCTTCATTCGTCATGCTTGCTAAGCCTAATGCTTTGATCTCCATTGACTCATGGATTCTCATATATGAGGGAACAACAAGTTTAAGTCAATGAAATACAATTAAGGAAATAATATTTAGTCTTAGACAAAATCATTCATAGACGATAATTGTAGCTTCAAACAATAGGTCTGACTCATATGACAACTTTGGCTAGACAACACACTCCAATTGAAACACTCTAGTTGACAATTGTCCTAACGATAGATATCAGTCTCATATGACACTCCTCATGATGGCATGACATATATGACAACATGATGACATGATGATGATCTTATATGACAAAATTTCCACTCCTTGCTGGCTCCCTCCGACATTAGCCTTGGTTTGACGGTGTGTAACTTTGACGATGACTATAACCCTTGACAATGTTTGAATTCTTCAACCTACAACCAACCACTTTCACTAGAAATATAATATTCTAACACATAAGTATCATCACACCATTGGACAGACATTAAGATCAAAATAATATGTATCTCATTGTCAAAATGGCTTACATAGCATACATGGCATACACACAAAGATTCTAGGTATCTTTGTAACTATAGTCAAATGACTTTCTTCTCCTACCAACCAAGCATACATGCATCTACAACATAGCACATCATCTTACAACATTGTTGTTAGAATATATTACATCATTTGGCTTATACTAGATTACTTCAGGAGGAAGTTATCTTGTTACCACATGCAATGTAATAAATGCACAAGTGTCAATGTGCAAGTTGTATATGTGCAAGCTATCCTTCGTACAACTAGGTAGAGTGTTGGCTAAGGAATCTATCTTCCTATATAAAGAGCCTCACATCTCTACTTGATGTATCACTTTCTTTTCATACAGTAAGATGTTCTATAACTTTGATCTCTATCCCCTGTTGTGATTGAATGTTGCTAAAGCTAATAGTGGTATCAGAGCCACGGTCGTTCCTAGATAGGAATAAGGGAAGTCATTGCTACTGGTGTTTGCAAAACAGATGTGCCTTCGGACCTACCACTTGCAAATTCCATTTAAGATCGTGTGAAGAGCTTGGAAAGAATAAGGAGATCAGAGAAATTTTTGATTAGCAGAATATTTGGGACAATTATCGCCATCCGACAACAAGCCCAAGAAGAAGAATTTGGCAAGGAGTGCCAAATCTTAGAAGACCTCAAGACATACAGAATCTTGATAAGAAGAAGCCTACCAAATCCAGGAGACTTGGAGATTGCCTCTCATAGCAAGAAGGCACCACTTCAGAATCAAATATCTTCACATCTACAACAAAAAGGAGGAGACTACAAGAGGAGAATAAGCCACCAAAAATTCTAGGCTCGTGAAAGGGAGACCATATTTTGGTGAAGATAAAGTTGTTCAAGGCAGCCTACAGAGAGCTGCAAGATCTTATCTAAGGTAGCAACTTGGTGATCATAGACACCAAGATCTACATCCTCTACAGAAGTGGTGAAAAGGGCTTTCAGAAAAAGGTAAGCAACTATTGGTGCAAGTAGATTCATTAAGTGGATTACTTATCAGATTTGTTTAAGCACCTTAACTAGATTGAAGTTGCAAAAAGGAGAATTAAATTAGAGTCTTCAAAAGGTGCAAAAAGAAAGGATTCTTTAAGGTTCATTTGCACTTTAGGAGTTGATTAGATTTCAGAAATCTTAAACTATCTATCAACTACCTATTATCTACTTTGAAAAGAAAATGAAGACTAGCTCCTATTACCTTGTTAAAGAAATTTCAGAATAATTCTTGAAGATTCATTTCAGATTATTCTTGATTAGTTGCAGTAGATTGATTAAGTGCATTATTTTTTGAGAGTTAATTGGAGTAATAAGGTGATATTATTAGTGCATTAAAGATTATTAGATTTGCACTATTAGATTGCTCTCAAAAAGATTATTGCTTGTGTTCGTAAGAAGGGCACAAAAAATAATTAGTCAAAGTGTCTAAAGACACTATTAGTGCACAGAGATCTGCAACTTTGGGTGGCCTGAGGAAGCCACAAAATAAGCTCAATCCTCCAAGTATTGGAGAAGAAGGTAACCACCAAAAAAAGGAGCATCAAAGGAAGCATTGAACGAGACTTGGTGAGTCTCAAGTTCAAGGCACAATAATAGTGCAAAAAAATACAACAAAATAAAGCTTCCATCATGTGGTTACAAGCTTGGATCCATTCATAAAACATCCAAGCTAAAAGGGGAAGGTGTCCATTCTAAAGGACAACCTCAAAACCCCTATATTGCACTCAAATATTCTGCCTCAAAACCAAAAATTTAGATGTAAAAAGAGGAGTGCAAAAGAAGGTGCAATAAGGATATTTTATTTTACATTATATTGCACAAATCCTAATCTGGTTATACAAGGAGAAAAGGCAGATTTAAAGGTGCTCCAGAGGCACTACACTTGCTGGAAAAATCAGCCAAAAGCGGTCGTATGCTAGCAGCAATCAAAGCTTAGCTCAAGGAGCCAATCAATGGGCTCATACTCCTCGCATCCAAGATGGCCGAACCTACAAGATACAACATGCAAAACAAAGGGAGAAACAACATTAATCAAGAGCAATAGCATCTACGGAAGGAGGACGTAAGAAAGCAAGGAAGAAAGGAAAATAAAGCACCATTGGAGTATCACTTACTCCATGATCATTGGTAGAAATCAGTGCTCAAAGCCTCCATATTATTGCTCCATATCCCAGCTGAAAGCAAGTGTAGGTGAACGAAAGAGGAGTTGGGGATTTTCGAAGCTTAAAGGATCTCCAAAAAGGTCTATTTGAACCAGCGAAAGGGAGGACGTCCATGCAGAGAAGAATGTGACACTTGTCACCAAAGGAGAACCCTAACGCTCAAGTCAAGAGAGCACTCATCTTCAAGAAAGGAGTTACATAAACAGGTTGGTGCATTGAGTGTATGGGATACACTTGTCCCTTGGAAGATCGAACATTTTGCTAAAGAGTGTAATGCTCGAGGACGTTACAAGAAGGAAGAAGAACGTTTTCATTTGCACCAACTCTCCTCAAGCGCTCAAGATGTGCCACTTGGCACCTCTCCGCATTAAGGATATCAACGATTGAAAGCAAGGAAATTCTCATCTTGGCATTTGTCACCTCATCGTCTGTGTGCACAGGGCAGAATTATAGTGTGGATAGAAGGCGTTAGAGTCTTCAACACTAAATCCAAGCGAGGTCAAAGCAAGAGTCCAAGCAGCACCGATTTTGGAACATGTATAGCTCCAAGCGATTCCATTGGAGGGTGCAATCATAGCATCAAGACGTCTACGTAAATTACATGCAGCCCTAGCTTCTCAGCAAGAACAGCGCCGTATATTGCTTGGTGAAAGGTAAAGTTTAATTCCCATTATTATATGCTTTCTTTCCTTGGGAGTCATAAGGTTGTAATTAAAGGAATTTAATTAATTGAAAGCAATTTATCAAAGGGAAAACTTTATCATATAAATACAATATTTGCAATATAAATCCTAGGAGCAATAAGGATTTCTACTAGAATAAATAATAATTATTTGCAAATATTATTGTGATCTAATTTATCCAAAGATTAGGGAGTCATAAGGGCTACTACATCAAATTAATTAATTGGAAAATTAGATACACTAAACCTAATTCCCAAAAGGTTATTCATAAAGAGAGGTTTATCAAAGCTTTTTCAAAGGTTGGATATACATAATATTATTGTCTCAAACCTATCAAAAGGAGACAAAAGATCCAACATTATTACCTCTTTAAAATTTGGGAACAATGCTTAGTTCAATAGGAGCAATAAGGGATAATAGGAATTGATTTTGGCATTTACAAAACCTTTACAAAAATCAATCAAATATTGAACTATAATTTACAAAAGCACTATAGCATACTAGGGAGACATAAGGCAAAACAATATCATGGGCTATTGGTATATAGATTCAGGTGCAAGTAAGCATATGATAGGAAACATACATTGGTTCAAATATTTGAAGAAGATAAATGAAAAACCAGTTGTCGTAGCAGATAGCAAAACATATGAAGTAAAAGGAATTGGAGATATTCCAATAAAACTTAAGGATGGAAAAGGTATGATCAAAGATGTCTTGTTTGTTCCAGGATTAACTACTAATCTTATTTCTATCTCTCAACTTATGGATCAAGATCTAACCGTTGAGTTCAAGGTTCTCGTTGGAAGAAAACAATGTCACATTTCTAGACAAGAAAAAATAATAGCATCAAGATCATATAAAAATGGTCTATTTGTTCTAGACACTGCAATTCACTCAACTCTTTCCACCAATACTTTAGAACTATGGCACAAACGCCTAGGACATACCAGTGAAACATCAATGAGAGAATTATCCAGATATCAAATGGTAGAAGGTCTACCCAACTTATCTCCAGAAACTACTGTATGTCCAAAATATCTAGCGGGAAAGCAACATAGAGTCCCTTTTGAAATTCATCAACACAGAGCTCAACAACCCCTAGAAATAATATATACAGATCTATGTGGACCAATGAAAGTTGATAGTGTTGGAGGACATAAATATTTTCAATTATTTGTTGATGATCACACCAGAAAAATGTGGGTATCTTTCATGAAGTACAAGTCAGAAGCATTCAATCACTTCAAACAGTTCAAACTTTAGGTGGAAAAAGAATCAGGGAAGACCATAAAAGCACTTCGCTCAGATAGAGGAGGAGAATTTATTTCCAAATAATTTGACTCATTTCTTGAAGAAAATGGAATTAAGAGACAACTTACTACAACATATTCACCTCAGCAGAATGGAATTGCAGAAAGAAGAAATAGATCAATTATGGAAATGGTAAGATGTATGTTAAAAGAAGCACATCTTGATCACAAATATTGGGTCGAAGCAGTACAAACAACAGTCTACATACATAATAGACTTCCAACAAGGGTACTCAAACATATTACACTAGAAGAAGCATGGTCAGGACAAAAGCCAAACATAGAAAAACTAAAGGTCTTCGGATGCAAAGCCTACATGCATGTTCCAAAACAAAAGAGGACTAAGTTGGATGACAAAACTATGGCAAGGATATTTGTTGGCTATGACAATGAATCTACAGGATACAGAATACTAGATCCATCTACAAAGAAAGTCTATATCAGCAGAGATGTGGTCTTTGATGAAAAAGCCAATATCGACGTAAATAATTCCAGTGGTGACTCAAAAGTCATCATAAATCTATCTGAAGAAGATACAATGAGTACAGAGTCAGAATCAGAATCTCAAGAACAAGATACAAAAGCATCAACAGTACTACCCAGGAAAGAACCAATATGGCTCAGAGACACTCTTAGAGAATCAAATCTAGAAAGAATGCCAGATCTTACTTCTACAGGACCTCAAACTCGCAGCATGACCAGAATGAATAGAGGAATGTTAAGTAACTCAGTGGAACCTACATCAACTTCTCAAGCACTGAAAGATCCACACTGGAAAGCAGCTATGGAATCCGAATATGCATCACTCAAAAATAATAAGACATGGAATCTAGTAAATCTACCTCCAGGAAAGAAAGTAGTAGGATGCAAGTGGGTTTACAAGATCAAATACAAAGCAGATGGGACACTTGACAAATATAAAGCTCGACTAGTAGCAAAAGGATATACTCAGATAGAGGGGATTGATTATGAAGAAACATTCGCACCAACAACTCGAATGACTACTATCCGAATAGTCTGTGCACTAGCTGCACATCAAGGGTGGAAACTTCATCAGATGGATGTGAAAAGTGCATTTCTTAATGGGGACTTAGAAGAAGAAGTCTATATGACACAACCTGAAGGCTTTATTATTCAAGGACAAGAAAGCAAGGTATGCAAATTGAATAAGTCTCTTTATGGTTTGAAACAAGCTCCTAGAGCATGGAATATAAAGATCAATAATCATCTACTACATCATGATTTCAAAAGGAGTTCGTCAGATCCCAGTCTATATACCAAGAAAATTGGAAATGATATCTTGATCCTCATAGTATATGTTGATGACATAGTGATTACTGGAAGTTCAGAAATATTAATAAGTGCTATAAAAAAGGATCTAGAAAAAGCATTTGAAATGACAGATCTTGGATTAATGAACTACTACCTTGGTTTAGAAATTTGTCAAGGAAAGGACAAAATAGTTATCACTCAATCAAAATATGCAAAAGCTCTCCTTGAAAAGTACAGAATGATAGAGTGCAAGCCTAAAGATACACCAATGGAACAAGGAATTCAACTATCCAAAAATGATAAAACACCATTGGTTTCAGCTACAATGTATCATCAGTTGATTGGAAGTCTTCTATATTTAACAAACAATCGACCAAACATAGCATTTGCAGTAAATTATCTTTCACGGTTCATGCAAGAACCAAGGGAAAGTCATTGGAAAGCTACAAAAAGAATATTACAATATATCAAGAAGACTACAGACTATGGGTTGACTTATATGAGGGATGTTAAAGAATTTTGTCTACAAGGATACTCAGACTCAGATTATGCAGGATCTATTGATGATAGGAAATCTACCTCAGGCTATGTCTTCTATCTCGGATCAGGTCCTATATCCTGGCACAACAAGAAACAACATACAGTAGCACAATCATCAACTGAAGCAGAGTATCGCGCAACAAGAGACACGACCTGTGAAGCTCTATGGTTACAATACATATTATCTGACATGGGGTTTAAACGAACTCCCACTATGTTATTTTGTGATAATCAAGGAGTACTGAATCTGATCAAGAATCCCATCATACATGAAAGAACAAAGCACATTGAAGCACAATGTCATTTTATCAAGGAATATTTTCAGAACAAGCATATCATTCTCAAGTATGTTCCTACAGAAGATCAGTTAGCAGACATCTTCACAAAGGCACTTGGGAAAATCAAGTTTCAAACATTCAGAGATCATCTATGTGATTCAAGAGAACTTCATACCAAATAATGTAATACAAGGGGGTGTTAGAATATATTACATCATTTGGCTTATACTAGATTACTTCAGGAGGAAGTTATCTTGTTACCACATGCAATGTAATAAATGCACAAGTGTCAATGTGCAAGTTGTATATGTGCAAGTTGTCCTTTGTATAGCTAGGTAGAGTGTTGGCTAAGGAATCTATCTTCCTATATAAAGAGCCTCACATCTCTACTCGATGTATCACTTTATTTTCATGCAATAAGATGTTCTATTGCTTTGATCTCTATCTCTGGTTGTGATTGAATGCTGCTAAAGCTAACAATTGTATCTATATGTTTGAAATGAATTAGGGGGTCCTATTTAAAGCATTGTCCTGGTCGTTGGAAATAACGGTTTCCAAGACTTTGTTACAAAACTGCATACCTTCCTACTTAATCACTTTAGCCAACCTTATAATTAATCAGATATTAAGGTTTAGAAAATGATGGCTACATTACAATGGATTTTGGTTGCATTGCATTACATTTCATTATGTTGTATTGCATTTTGGCTATATTTTATTTCATTAAATACAAATTGGTGTTTGTTACTTAGATATTTTCACAAACACTTCATTTTTTCTTCTTAGAACTAGCGCCTACAAAAACTTATGACATCAACTTGTAACATCAAAACTTCATTGTGCGCATACTTTGACTTCTACTGCACTTATTTCTATTGTTTGGGTTTGAGGTGGTAAGTTAGAACTAGTGTCTACATTTGTCATTCCCTCTAAATTGGTTGAAATCCTTGTTGACAAGTGTTGTTGCTTTTGAGTGCTTTGATTCTCTTGAGGATGAGGCATTGGAATAGGCACTCCTCTCAACTCTTGGATCTGTAGCTTCAAGGCTTTGGTCTCTCCCTTCAACCTCTTCTCATAGGCTTGGTAATGAGCCCACTAGAAGCCATAGTGATGTGACTTCTATTAAAATTCAACTAGCCTAGCCTTCAATTCAACCTCTATTTTTTTGCTTCAACTTCTTCCTCCTAGCTATTGCCAACTACTCATCATGCTCAACAATCAGTTGATCTTGGTGAGAAATCTCCTACATCTTCACCTCAATATTTTGTTTGCTCACTGCATATTTTGATCTTAGCTGACACAATTGATCCTATTATTCGTGTACTTTCCTCATAATATTTATCTCGATTCAAAATTGCTATCTCTTCTTCAAAATTCTACTACACTTACCTCATACTCTCCATCTCGATTCAACATTGCTAGCTTTGCTTCAACATTCTATTGCACTTGCTGAAGTTATATTATTTTTTTTTCCTTTAGTTTCAAGCTTTGAACCATCTGCTAAAATTCTTCCAATCCTGTTGCTAACCATTGAATAAGATATACCAAGAAATTAATTCTAGCATATGACTTTACCAACTCAGGTGCCAACTTCATTGTTTTGGCACTTGGAAATTTAGGATATGGCTGATTTGCTTCCTTTATGAACATAGGCTTGTGTTGATGTTTATACAGGACCAAAGTTCCTTCTTGTAGTTTCCCTATTTCCAACATTAATTGGATACTATTGCCAACGCTTAGCTCCCATGGTTGCGTCTAATGAATCTTTGAAAACTTCTTCATGCATTCTTCATATTGGACCCAACTCAACAATTTGTCCAATTCTTCTTCCATATTCAATTGCCATAGTCATCAATTCCCAACACAACCAATAAAAACTTGCTCTATACTCTATCAAACAGTACACTTACCTTCTCAAAAAATGTATCAACCTGTTCATTAATTGTCTCACTGTGAAATGGAGGTTGCCTCAATTTAGACACTTATATCATGAAATGCTCACTCATTTCTCCTTGCTTCAACTTGTCCTCTATATCATATTTGATGGTTGTTTCTTCAATGTCTTCTCCACTATGACCCTTTAGGTTGATTTTTTGTTTGGCAACCTTATCCTTTTTAATTTATTGTATTGTACCTCTTGCATCCATTTGCTTTTCAAACGTATCTACTGTTGACAATTTTGTCACATTTCTCAAGGGGTAGAAAAGAAACAAGTTTTGTATAGTGTTGTGTAAAGTTTTTGCTTTGTTATTTTTATTTTGAAAAGTTGCAGCAATTTTGGCTTCCAATGCCACCCATTTGTACATAAAGTAGAAAGGAAAGAACTTCGCTGCCAAACAAGCTAGAGAAAAGAGCTTCGCCGAAGGGAAATAAAATAGCTTCGCACCCGAAGCATTTCCCGCACTACTTCGGGTAAAAGTTTTGCGAAGTAGTTTTCGTCGAAGTAAAACACAAGAAAAGAGAATGAAACTACTTCGCGCCCGAAGCGCTTCCAGCAACTACTTCGGGCGAAAATGAGCGAAGCGGCGTTCAGAAGAAAAGAGAGCTTCGCACCCGAAGCATTTTCAAACACTACTTCAGGTGGAGTTTTTGTGAAGTAGTATTGCCGAAGAAGAATACAAAAGCAGCGTTCGAAAGAATAACTTTGCTGAAAAGCCAAGGCAAGAAATCTACTTCGGGCCCGAAGCATTTTCAAAAGCTACTTTGGGTAAGATTCCAAAGCAATATGCCAAACCAAAATTCAAAAGAAGGCAAGAAAACTACTTCGCACCGAAGCATTTCCAACAATCTACTTCGGCGAAGGGTCACCGAAGCGAAACTCAAGGAGCATTGAAAGTACTTCGCCGAAAAGTTGCCGAAGTACATCTACTTCGGGCCCCTCCACCGACGAACCATTTTTACTTCGCGGCGAGAAGCTCATTGCGAAGCTTTTGCTTCGGCTAATTTTATGCAAAGTAAAGTGAAAGAATGCAACAATTGCTTCGGCCGAAATTCTCTCGAACCACAATTTTGAAAGAGGATCACAGCGAAGCATTTCTCCAAGGCATCAACGAAGCAATTTTGTCAGCAAAGCAGCAAGGACGAAGAAGACCATTTTGCGAAGTAGATATGCTTCGGCACAAACCATCCCCGAAGTAGTTTTGCGAAGCTCAATTTTGCGAAGTATAATCCAAGGAGGAGTTTTGCTTCGGCCCAAAACCATTGCGAAGCGAAGTTGTGAATGAAGACTTAGCGAAGCGCTTCACGGGCACGCGTTCCAAGCCGGGTATCTTCTCGAGGCGATCAAGTGCCTCATAAATGCAATTTTTCGTGCCCAACAAGCCCGTTGCTCATTTTTGGCAATCAAAAGTGAAGTATCAAGCCATGATGGAGAACCCGACGAGCATGGCGGCCACTCGAGCACCGCACCCAGAGACCAAGGACGTCCAGACGGCTCATCAATGCACCTTTCCATGGTTGACCCGGTTGCAGTTGCCAGTTTTGGTAACAGATTTGAAAGCTCGATCATGAGAGCCTCGGGGAGCCAGATTCTCAGGGCTCGAGGGCGTACTCTTCTTTGCTATGTAATTATGATTCAGAGGCCCGGGTCCTCTATAAAAACCCAGGCATTGTAAGGGAAAAGGGGGGGAACTATCTGCTAGAAAGCTGTTGTAACTTGATGTCCTGTGATTAATACTAAAAGGCTTTGAGCTTAATTCTTCTCTTTTATGCTGCCTTCTGTGCTTGATTCTTCTATCTCTCCTCGTTTGTATGTTGGATGCTGAATCCTGCGTCCGGTGTGTGATCGGGGACTGTGTCCTGAAACTCGTTCTGAAGGATACATAGGAGTTGAAAGAGCGTCATATTGACTTTCTTTTATGCTGCCTTCTGTGCTTGATTCTTTTGTCTTTCTTCGTTTGTATGTTGAGATGCTGAATCCTGCGTTCGATGTGCGATCGGGGAATGTACCCTGAAACTCGCCTGAAGGATACATAGGAAAATCAATATTGCGTTCCTTTCGTTTATCTTTGGTGTTCTTTGCTTTTATTCAAGTTATTAGTTGGTGATCGTGCTTCCTGTTCTCTCCCACCTTACATTACCGATTTCTCTAACCCTAACCCCTTTTATCTCTTTCCTGCACTCTTATCTTCAAACACCCAAGTAGATTAGTATAGGAGCCGGCCTTTCTCCAGATATTGGCATGAGGGGCATCTCTTCCCTTCGGCCTTTCAATGTTGGTCCAGGTCTAGGGCGCATACATTTACCCAAAACCCTTACCTAGGCAGATTTGATGACCAACAGTTTCTGGCACGCCCGGTGGGACCGACTGTGTATGTCTCAGTAAGATCCATAACCAGTCAAGGCCCCATATTTTAAATCTCAAACCCGTCTTCATCGGGGCCAATAGTTCAAACTAGTTCCCGGTGTGACCCGGTCAGTCTCACCTGATTAGTGGTAGTGAGGACCGATGCCCTCATTACTGAAAGACTCTTAGCATCTGGCGACTCTGTTTACCCAAGAATATTTAAGTCGTAAAGACCAGTACCAAAAGTCTGTGCCTTCATGCAAACGAGATGGAGAGTTAAGAATAGAGGAGAGGAAACCGAGTTCTTTGAGCTAGATATTGATGCCTTCGGGGAACAATCAAGGTTGATCACCCCCGAGTCACTGTTACAAGGAACATCCTCTATTGGCAGACAAGGCTCAACTTATGATAGTACAACATCTAGTTTTCCTCCCAATCCTCCCAACTCTCCGAAGCATCCTAGTCCCTCCATTCCTATTAGTTGTCCTATTAGCAGTCAAGGGGGAGCTTCGAGAATTCCTATTTCTCAAAATCTAGGAGCAAGTATGGCACAACAACAACAACAACAACAACAATAGCAAATGCAACAGCCATAGCCACCCAGGTTGTGCCCAGCATGGGATTCCTTGTCACCACTGAATCTAGCAGGGCAAGGACAAGTGCCGCCTGCTGCCATAAAGAAGATCCCAACGTTCGATGGAACTGGGAAGACTGCTCTGGAGCATATCCAGGACATAATATCTCTGGCGGCGATCCATGACATTACAGAAGAGCAAATTATGGTAAAGCTTCTGGTTCTTTCCCTTAGAGGAAAACTCCTCTATTGGTACAGATCTCTACCACCCGGTAGCATTACGGGATGGGACCAGTTAGCTGGGAAAATGATGGGAAACTTCAATGAGTCTTCCGATCCTACTTCTCTTCGCATCGAGTTCACTTCGATCAAGAGACATCCGCAAGAAGAGATCATAGATTTCAATGTTAGGTTCGCTCGAACCTGGCAGAGAGTGCCAGTTGGCCTTCGACCAACAGACGAAGCTGCAACGCTCTATTTCCTTCGGGATTTCAATCCCGATATCAGTCTCATGGTAAGATATTCTAACGTTAATACTTTTCCCGAGTTGTATGAGTTAGCCAAGAGAGCAAAAATGGATTTGATAGCTGTGGGCAAGCTTCCCCAAAGGATGCCGACGCCCATACTTCCCGAATTCTTACAATTCTAGTATGCAAGCGTAGCTGCTTCGCAAATCTCCACAACCCCTACACTCTCGATTTCATCTTGGAATCCGAATCCTATCGTGTCTCAAATCACCGCCCCACAAATCCATTTCCCTACATTTTCAACTCCACAGCCCACGGTCACTTCGGCTTTTCCTGTGCTGCCAGCACCACCTCAACACCCCGCTCTTCCTCCAATACCGACGATGGCTTCATTGCCGCTCATTCCAAAAGTCGATGATATACAGACTAAAATTCTATAGGAGATGCAGTCTCTGAACTCTACAGTTCAGATGTTGTCAAATGACATGACCATTGTAAAGAAGAAGCAAGCGCAACAGGAATTCCTACCGAGAAGACCTTATCCTACGCCTGCACTTACCAAGGACCAAGCAGTCCAGCAAGGGAAGGCTTCGACGAGAAATGCTGCAATTGATGAAGCTCCGAGCACTTTCGATTATGTATATTGGTGCTCTACGTGCAATGATCCACATGAAGAGAATACCTGCACCCTGCACCAACACTATGTACAAACACTGGCAAATAGTAGTCACAACGGTCAAGTGAACGTCATTAGGCAGATGAGTCAGAACCTGGTAATTGGCGAGGAGGAGCCCGTTGCAGTACTTACCAGAGGAGGAAGGAAGGCAATAGAAATGGATGCTACTCAGATGGCTCCTGCAAAAGAGCAGGTTCAACCCGAGAAAGGACAATCATCTACTTTGGCCCCGAGCGAAGCTCCTCCACCTGCACCAATCAAAGAAAAGGCTCAAAAGGCCTCTGTCGAACCACCTCAGGTAGAAACTAAGGAGCAGGCTAAGGAAAAGCTCAAGTTTCCTTCCCTCACCAAGCGGCAAAGAGTTGAAGCTACAGAGCAATATCATACCCGGTACGAACCCAGAAAGGAACCCGAAGTGCTCAAATCTCTGGCATACAACATCGTAGAGGAATTGAAGAAGATCCCAACCAAGATCAGCTTGTACGATGCACTGCAACTACCTGGACAGGTGGACTTGCTGCAAGAATCATTGAAGACAATTAAAGCAAAAAAGGCAGCACCGCTTGCTCTTGTGCAGACCCTATCCACATCTATCACGGGGAAGAACAGACCACCTCCGTTCTACCTAACCCTACAAATGGAAGGGTATATTGTACATAACTGCATGATCGACTCTGGGGCCGCTACAATAGTCATGCCAAGGGCAGTCTACGAAGAAATAGGAATGGAGTATACGCGAAGCAGCCAGGGTGTACTCCAATTGGATGGTACTCCAGTGAAGACCGTGGGAGTGATCAAGGACATTCCTATCCGGCTACATAAGATGCCTCAGATTACAGTCATACAAGAGGTAGTTGTAGTCGACTTGGAGCCATATTTCAGTATGTGCTTGTCAAGGGAATTCATGGCTAAAATGGGCGGGTATCTATCTATGGATTACTCTCACCTAGAGGTTCCATTCAAAGGAAAGAAGGTGAAGATTTACAATGAAAAGCCTTCTTCCTTTCTTGTGCAGAAGATGTCCGAAGAAGAAAGTAGCGAACCAGTGAATGCACTAGTGGAGGAGATAGAGCAGGTGGACCTGATCGAGGAGTCTCTTGCGCAATTGAGCTATGAAGATGAGTTCTCATTGGCAGACTTCAACGCCATGGTGGAGACCGAGATAGGGTGTTATGCGATCGCCAAGCCTAAAAATCACTCCCAACCAGGGAATAGAACAAGTGCCCAGGAAGAACTATGGAAGTTGTTCTTCGACGGCGCCCGATGTAAAAATGGCGCTGGGGCAGGGATTCTTCTAGTTTCACCTTCCGAAGAGCAAAAAGAGTATTGCTACCGGTTGACATGGAGCTGCACTAACAATGCAGCGGAATACGAAGCATTATGCCTAGGACTTAAGAAAGCTGATAAGTTAGGCATAAAGCACCTCCAAATCTTTGGAGATTCTGAAGCTGGTATGCAACCAGGTCACAAATAGGTGTACTTCAAAGAAGCATTATCTAAAGTCATACCACAACAGGGTATGGGACCTGCTTGACCAGTTCGAGTCTCTCAATCTACAGTCAATCCCACGAGAGATGAACCGACATGCCGATGTTCTGGCATCCATCGCAGCCAAGTACTCTCCAGTAGAAGACATGGTGCACAAGCCCAGAGCTATGAGGATGATCTACAGGCCCTCTGTCCCAGACAAAGAGCTGCATTGGCAAGTGTTTGATAACGACGAGCAGATTATAAATTTCATGATCCAAGAAGCCGCCATAGTCGAAGACCGAAGCTCTGATGAAGGAGAGTATGAAGGACTGATTCAATTGAAGAATAACCATGTTCCCAAGGGACTAATCACCCTTGAAAGTCTCTTTGATCGAAACGACCGAGCTCTCTCTCACATGATCAAAGTCCATGAGAAACAGTATCAGGATTTGGAGCTCGAACCTGGGAAAGCAATAAAGGTGGGAACCGACTGCACTTCGAAGGAGATAGAACAGATACAGAATCTGTGCAGAAGGTTTTTTGATATAATCGCTTGGTCTTATCAAGATCTCTAGGGATACAATCGGTAGCTGGTTCAACACACAATCGAGTTGCAGGAAGGGGTCAAACCCTTTCGACAAAAGTAGAGGCCGGTGAATCCTAAGATCGAGGTCTTAATGAAAGCCGAACTCTTGAAGATGCTCGAGGCAAAGATCATATATCCCATCAAGCACTCTTCATGGGTAGCAAACCTGGTCCCAGTCAGAAAGAAAAATGGAGATATCAGGTTATGCGTAGACTTTCGCAATCTAAATCAGGCATCCCTCAAGGACCACTATCCTCTCCCACAAATCGATCAAATTTTGCACTCGGTGGCTGGAGCTCAACGCTTCTCTCTGCTCGATGGTTTTTCTGGATACAATCAGATTTGGGTCAGGGATGAAGACCAACACAAGACGACATTCACCACCAAGTGGGGGACATTCGCTTACCAGCGAATGTCGTTTGGCCTTTCGAATGTTGGGGCCACTTTCCAGAGAGCAATGGATCTTGCTTTTGGTGAGCTTCTAAATAAGGTTATCGTCATCTATCTGGATGACATGACTATTTTCTCCCGAAGAAGGGAAGACCACCCCACACATATACAACAAGTTTTCAAAAAATGCCGAGAGTTCGGCATCTCAATTAATCCAAAGAAGTCCATATTCGTAGTCAGCGAAGGAAAGTTGTTGGGACACGCGATATCAAAAAAAGGCCTCGCTGTAGATCCTGATAGAGCCGAGGCTCTAATGAAGCTCCCACTTCCCACAGACAAGAAAGGACTTCAATATTTCTTCGGCCAGATTAACTTCGTGAGGAAGTTTGTCCCCGACTTCGCCCAAGTCATCAAGCCGATGTCCCAACTCCTGAAGAAGGGCACCGAATTTAGCTGGACCGAAGAAAGAAAAGAAGCTTTTGAAGAGATTAAGAATCGAATTGCTCAGGCGCCGGTCTTGATCAATCCAGACTACAGTCGAGATTTCATCATGTATGTCATAGGAGAGCCCGAGAGCTACGTTGTTGTCCTGACGCAAAAGGGAGAAGATGGCGAGGAGCGTCCCATCGCGTTTTTGAGTCAGGTGATCAATTCCCATGAAGAAAGATATAATTTCATTGAGCGTCGGGTGCATGCAGTAATGAAATCACTAAGGAAGTTCAAGCAGTTCATCTCTCGGAGCCGAGTCATAGTTTATGTCATTCACCCCGATGTGCGTAATTTCATTATCCAAGGAGAATTGGGAAGTAAAAGAGCTGGTTGGGTGAACAAAATACAGGAGTTTGACATTGAGATCAAGCCCACAAAATTGGTTCATGGCCGTGCATTGTGTCAAGAATTGGCAAAGAGCGCGACGGCCGAAGTGATAGAATCTCGGAGGGATGACTTACCAGTCGAAGAATGCTTCGCTAACTACGAAGAAGATGAGAAGGATTGGGTCGGTGAGATAATCTGCTATTTCAACACCGGCAAGTGTCCTTCGCATCTAAATGCATCACAACGAAGACATTTCAGGATGCGGTCCTCTAGATACACTCTGCGCCCGAAGGCCTATTTTTTAGGAACATTGATGGTGTCCTTCTTAAGTGCATCAAAGACGATGATAAAAGGAGAGTCCTGGGAGAATTCCATTCAGGACTATCGGGAGGTCACTTTGTAGGAAGAACAACGACGTTAAAGATCATTAGGGCGGGTTATTATTGGCCCACACTCTTTGTCGATGCCTTCGTAGTTTGTCGTAAATGCGAGCAGTGTCAGAGGTTCATCGGCCGAAACAAAAATGCTGCAATGCCCCTTCGTTCGATACAAGTAGAGACACCCTTTCAACAATGGGGGTTGGATTTTATAGGAGTCGTATCACCAAATTCCTCCGCGGGACATAGGTTCATCCTGACGACAACAGACTACTTCACCAGGTGGGCCGAAGCGATTCCTACCAAACATGCAGATCAAGAGACTGTAGTCACCTTCTTGGAAGGATTGATCACCAGGTTTGGCATCCCCAAAGCAATCATCACGAGACAATGGCCCTGGCTTCACAGGCGCTAAGATCAATGATTTCCTCTATAGGTATGGGATATATCATAAAGTATCCTCCAATTATTATCCACAAGGCAACGGCTTGGCAGAATCCACCAACAAGACTCTGTTGAGAATGCTAAGGAAGCTCATAGAGACGAACAAAAGGACTTGGCATCTCCTTCTAGATCGGGCCTTGTGGGCCGATCGGATTTCTATCAAAAGGTCAATCAAAACTTTGCCTTATGCTCTGGTCTATGGCAAGGAGGCCATCTTACCCATCCATGTTGAGATCCCTGCACTACGAGTTGTTAGAAGCAGAAGATGGAGTTAGTCCGATGGAGAACGAGGTTAGCTCAGTCTACTGCGACTGGAGGAGGATCGCGAAGAAGCATACCAGGACTTCGCTAAGCATACTCAGGTCATCCGAGACTGGTTCAAGAAAAAGTCATCCGATCGCACATTCAATGTGGGAGACCTGGTATTGAAGTGGGATTCTTGGAAGGCCAAGCCTGGGAATCATGACAAGATGGACGCCTTTTGGGATGGGCCATTTGAAATTATGAAGGTAAACTCGGCCAATTCATTCATCCTCAAAGATGCAGATGGACAAGTTCTGTCGATCTCTGTCAATGGTCTTCACCTGAAGACTTTTCATCGCTAAAGATAATTTCTCTCTTTAAAAAAAAAAAAAATATGTGTATATATACTTCTGTATATAATTTGCATTTGTATATACATTCTCTTCCAAGATCACAAAGCCAAGTACCACTTCCAAATCTTCTTCGGAGACTTCTGATGTGAAGTAGCAAGTACAAAAGGTTCGCTGCGAAGAAGGTAACCAAAGGCAAAATTCTACGAAGCAGTTTTCAAAAGGAGAGCTTCGCACCCGAAGTATTTTCAGCAGCTACTTCGGGCAGCATTCTTGCGAAGTGGATTATAAGGGGCTCCTTGTGAAGCATGTTACCCGAAAGGAAGCCGAACCAAAATCTGAACGAAGGCATGAAAAGAGCTTCGCACCCGAAGTATTTTGAGTAGCTACTTCGAGCAATTTTTGCGAAGCAATTTTCAAAAGGGAAAACTTTGACGACCCTCAAAGACAAAGCAGCAACACGACGAAGAAGAAGTACTTCAGGCCCGAAGCATCAAAAAATAGTCCGAACCAAAGGTTCACCGTGAAGCATTTTCAGCATCAAGTTCCTCTTCGTCGAGCCGAGCGCACGCGAGGTGGAGAATTCAAAATGTGCCTCGAAGAACGTGCCAACAACGGCCTTGAAAAGAGTACAAAGTGGATGAATTTAAGGAAAAGGGTTGGTGGAGCACTTCTCGAGATGATCGAGTCAGAAAAAGGGAAAGGAAAAGCTCGCACCAAGGTACGAGGTAGCAACGGGTGGCATCCCCAGTATGAAGTATAATCATCAAAGCATGCAGCCCTATGTACCACGTCGCTACAAAAGTCATTTGAAGAATACGACAGTCTCTTCCGTCCAAAGTACAAATTTAATTTTAGTAGGTGCCATAAATTCAGGTGGTTGCCTTTTTAGGCTATAAAAGTGAGTTCTTGGCAAGAGGGAAGTTATTTGTCCATCAGTTAGAGCTAAACTAAGAGCCTTCAGATATTCTGCAACTCTCCCGTCCTTTGCATCTGGCCATTCGCATTTAAGCCCCCTGCATCAAGAACTCTGCTGCTGTCCATAACAACATGGGAAAGAAGAACTCTAAGGAAAAGAGAAAAGAGCCCGAAGTTGCAGGCCCCGAAAAGACAAAGAAGGGGAAGGAAGAGAAAAAGCGCACCCCAAAGAAGCTAAATCCTCCCCTTCGACCCAAAAAATAGCCAATGGAAGAGGGGGACGACTCAGAAGAAGAACAGCTTGTGGAGCCACCAATTGATGGGTGGGAGAGAATCCGAGACACGCAGCTCTCGAAGGGTGTATCCGATCTTCGGCACACCATAGAATTCATGACAAGCAGGCTCACGCCAAAAAATAAGAGAGCTGCTGCTTATTACTCCCAGATTTACTGGTTCTTAACACCGCCTGCTCACCATTGTCCCGAGTTGATCTATGCCATCGCACAAAATTACCAACCTGCTACCAGGCAGGTGTTAGATGCTTCGGGACACAAGCTATTCTCCATCCTGAAGGAAGATGTACAAGCAGCCTTCGCGCCACAGCAGGGCCCGCCCAAGGGCTATTCTGTTCGCAATGTCCTCCTAAATGAACAAATGGAGAGATTCACCTCCAACAACCACATATTGAAGTTCCTGCGGGAGAATCTCAAGAGCGGGCTACCTTCAAACAAGCTGCCCCAGATGCCCTTACCCTTGGAGGCCTTCAAAAATACAGATATTTTTTCTATCATTGCATGGGTGGCGGGCTTGTCAAAGGATACTTCAGTACAGCCCTGGCAGGTGTCTCTGGCCGAATGCATTTCAAGAGGGGAGTTTTATGCCCCTGACGCTTCAAGGCCGAACACCAACCCAATTTTCTTTGACTGGGCAGAATGGGTGGCCCGAACCCTGCATACAAGGCTCGCTAGCATGAAGAATTCAGCAGCAGGCCAGTACTTCTCACCCTGTTCCTTTCTTGTCTGGTTGTACTTCTACCAGGTTCATAAGCATTTTCCCCATATCGCCATCTCCCCAAGCGGCAAGGATGGAAATCCTCTGCCAGTGTACCAATGGACTCCCCTCTTATTGAAGGAGGAGTCTTATTATTCTTTTAATCAACAATTTTTGGGACCCGCCATGCATTTGTTGAAAGGTTCTTCTCCTCGGGTACCACTCAGTTTGAGAGATAGAGTGGTGCTGGGAAAAAAGGGAGATGTCTTCCAATTGACACAGGGACTGGTGATTCGCATATTCGGCTTCATTGGGAAGCCCTTCCTGTTACCAGTCTACCCCTCAGAATATCAGTTCGCATTGGAGGTCGCTCGACAGAGCGACTCTACAAATGCAATATACGGTCACGGTCGTAAGTGGGCACATACCTATGATTTCCCCTTCAGGATGGGGGTAATCGAAGTCTTTGCCCTAAAATAGGGCACGTTCCTAGAAGAAAGGCTTGCCTACTTTGGCCTACTCCAGATTCCTCAGCAGTGGCTCTACGATCCTTTGGGCATGATGAAGGATCATTTAAAATTCAAGAGCTTCCACATCTGCCCTCACCCCGAAGTTGTGGAACAAAGGAACAACCCCAATGGAAAATATCTGGAGTGGCATTTAGAGAGGATGAGGACATTGCCTCCATGGCATGAGTTCTATCCTATAGAGGTCAAGTACGACCCTGATCAACATCCCCTCCCGACTCCAGGCTCCACCTTTTGGAAAAAAGCAAGGGACGATTTGAAGGAGGAGGTAAAATACTGGAGCGAGGAAAAGCTTCGGGAATGGTGGACAATGAGAGTCCACCGTCAAAAGACAAACTCCTATGGACTCTTAGCATCGGATAAAGACTTCGCAATTCTTTATGACTCCAATGTCGAAACCTGGAAGTCGATATCCTTTGCAGATTTTATTCCCCCAGCTACCCCAGGATCGGGCGAAAGCCCAGGAGGCGCTAAGGATGCTTCGAAAGAAGAAAAGGAAGCAAGCGTCGAAGAAGTAGAGCAACCATTGGAGAGGAAGAAAAGGAAGAGGCAAGAGCAAGTTCAAATGCCTCCGAGCCATCCAAAGCGCCCTCGCACGAAACTTTTAGGTACTCCTACTGGATCCCCTGCATCAGGCCCAGCTGAGGCGAACATTGAGGACACAGGGGCACCAAGTGCTGAAACGGTCCCCAAAATAGATATCATCGATGTGGAGGAACTCCTCCAACAAGAGAAGGACCCTGGAGCAGAAGTTGTAGAGGTCGGGGGTGATGAAGCCCAAGAGGGACAAGAGCCGACCATGCAAGAAGTTACCACAGCCGCTTTGCCAAGAGGGCACATAGGTACGCACTCTCTTCCCTTCACTTTGGTCTCTGACACATCCATGGCAGTCTCGAGTGGAAGCCCTCATCAGTCTCTCCTTTCCCCACAGAGTCAATCCCCCACTCAGAAACTACCCATCGCCAGCCCAATCCTGCATAGCCCCACTCCTCCCGAGTCGTCTGACCAAGATAAGCCCGCTGAAACCACTTCACAGTCACCAAGCCCCATAGCCCACTCTCCCATAGCTCAAAGCATAGTCCCACTCGCCAAAGCCCCTGCTACACCCGTCCCCGAGTCGTCAGGCGAACCTACCCCTGTTAGTTCTTTATATTTGTTTACACCTTTGGCTGGAGATTCGGATTTCTCTAAAATAGACCTATCTTCAATAAAGGAGTGCCCTCTGGCTGAAAAGCTACTCTTAGCTCGACAGAATACAGAGAAGATGTTAAAGGAGGCGAGAAAGAAAAGAGGGAAATCTCTGGCTCAAGTTGAAAAATGTGCAATTTTTGACCTGAAGGGCGGAAAGTTGCATAAGGTGAGAAAGGTCCCTAAGGTCCAGAAGCCTCTGGATGAAATGACTCCAGCCGATTACGACTACCAGGAGAAGACCAAGGACCTGGAGCATTTAAACATAGATGACGAATCTGAATCCATGCATGTCAGGGTCGAAACTTTCAGAGCACATGCAAACATTGCCAACCAGCGTAGGTTTGAAGTAGAAAATGCCAACATCAAGTTGGAAGAAGAGCTGGCTAGGATTCGCTCTGAGCTGGAGGATTCGCAGAAGCAGGGCAAATTGCTCAAAAAGGAAACACATGCCCTCAAACTACAAATTCTACAATTGCAGACTTCGGCTGAACAACAAGCACAAAAATAGGCCAAAAATGAGCTAAAAGCCAAAGAGCTCGAGAGCAAGATCTTGCAGTCCCAGTAGCAATTATACCAAAAGGCAAATCTGGAGCTGTTCGACAAAGGTAGGATCAAGGAGATCCGCTCTCACCTACTCAAAGGTTTCAGATCTCGGGCCTCCAGTGCCCTGTCAATTTTAATTTATGTCATCGAAGCTCAGCATGCCATCGCTAAGAAGGGACCAATGGTGGACGAGGTGATTCAAAAAATTAAGAAGTGACTCAAGCTCGCCTTTGAGGTCCAAAGCATCAGATATCAAGACCTACAGGTCACTGCTATGAGTCGAACGGCTAGGGATTGGTCTACTGCCCAAGCCACTATTCGCGCTTTCTTCTCCAAGGTGAAGAAAGCGCAAAAGGCGAAAGACCTCCTTGATATATTTGAGCAGGAGCAGCGCACATCAATGAGTTACTTTGAAGACCTCTCTTCTTTGGGTTTCCCGAGTTTCACAGATGATGATGGGAACCTTCTCACCAAGGAAGAACTAAAGCCGGCGTGGCTCCATTTTGAAAGTGACGTCTCCGAAATTGATGAGTGGGAAGAGCCGGTCACGGAGGGACAGGTCACGGACTTCATCCTGAGACATTGCAAAATCGTGACTTGCCTGAATGACCTAGGTGCAAGGATCAAACACGTCGACATAGGGCAGATTGACCGATTCCATGTTCTGGTCAAGGCACTCGAAGACCAAGAACCATTTTAGAAAGGGGTCTGGGCTCATGTTCGCCGAACTATAAAGAAAATCTGTGACCGCCTTATCCCATCACCACAGTAGGAGGCCACGCCAATAGATGAAGGAGCAGAGGAGGGCGAAGAAGAAGAGGGAGCAGAAGAAGAAGGAGAACCAGCTGGAGAGGCGCTCCCAGAAGAAGAAGAAGGTGACGAAGAAGGAGGAGAAGGATCGGGAAAGGACTCTGGCCCAATGGATCAAGACTTAAAGGGTCCTCCCACCGAGACGAGCTCGTTGCCCCGCGAGCCACCAAGAATGTTGACAATTTTGTCACATTTCTCAAGGGGTAGAAAAGAAACAAGTTTTGTATAGTGTTGTGTAAAGTTTTTGCTTTGTTATTTTTATTTTGAAAAGTTGCAGCAATTTTGGCTTTCAAAGCCACCCCTTTGTATAAAAAGTAGAAAGAGAAAGAGCTTCGCTACCAAACAAGCTAGAGAAAAGAGCTTCGTCAAAGAAAATGAAACTGCTTCGCACCCGAAGTATTTCCAGCACTACTTCGGGTGAAAATTTTGTGAAGTAGTTTTGCCGAAGTAAAAAAAAGAGAAACTACTGCCCAAGCACTTCCCTACTTCGAAAGTCAAGGACTCAAGGAAAGAGCTTCGCACCCGAAACATTTTCAACACTGCTTCGGGTGGATTTTGCGAAGTAATATCACCGAAGTAGAATACAAAAGCAGCGTTCGAAAGAACAACTTTATCGAAAAGCCAAGGCAAGAAATCTACTTCGGGCTCGAAGCATTTTCAAAAGCTACTTGGGAAGAAACTCAAAAAAAGGAGAAAACTACTTCGCCCCGAAGCATTTCCAACACTACTTCGGAGTCCAAGAGAACTCAAGGAGCATTGAAGAGTACTTCGCCAAAAAATTATCGAAGTACTCTACTTCGGGCCCCTCCACCTCGAACCATTTTTACTTCACCAGAAACTCATAGCGAAGCATTCACTTCAACTAATTTTATCCGAAGTACTTCCAAAGTAAAAGAGCAAAGCATTTTGAAGACAATTGTTTCGGCCAAAATCTCTCCCGAACCACAATTTTGAAAGAAGATCACAGCGAAGCATTTCTCCAAGGCATCAGCGAAGCAGTTTTGTCAATGAAGCAGCAAGGACGAAGAAGACCATTTTGCGAAGGAGATATGCTTCGGCACAAACCATCCCCAAAGCAGTTTTGCGAAGCTCAATTTTGCGAAGTATAATCCAAGGAGGAGTTTTGCTTCGGCCCAAAACCATTGCGAAGCGAAGTTGTGAATGAAGACTTAGCGAAGCGCTTCACGGGCACGCGTTCCAAGCCGGGTATCTTCCCGAGGCGATCAAGTGCCTCATAAATGCAATTTTTCATGCCCAACAAGCCCGTTGCTCATTTTTGGCAATCAAAAGCGAAGTATCAAGCCATGATGGAGAACCCGACGAGCATGGCGGCCACTCGAGCACCGCACCCGAAGACCAAGGACGTCCAGACGGCTCATCAATGCACCTTTCCATGGTTGACCCGATTGCAGTTGCCAATTTTGGTAACAGATTTGAAAGCTCGATCACGAGAGCCTCGAGGAGCCGATTCTCAGGGCTCGAGGGCGTACTCTTCTTTGCTATGTAATTATGATTCAGAGGCCCGGGTCCTCTATAAAAACCTAGGCATTGTAATGGAAAAGGGGGGGAACTATCTGCTAGAAAGCTGCTGTAACTTGATGTCCTGCGATTAATACTAAAGAGGCTTTGAGCTTAATTCTTCTCTTTTATGCTGCCTTCTATGCTTGATTCTTCTATCTCTCCTCGTTTGTATGTTGGATGTTGAATCCTGCGTCCGGTGTGTGATCGGGGACTGTGTCCTGAAACTCGTTCTGAAGGATACATAGGAGTTGAAAGAGCGTCATATTGACTTTCTTTTATGCTGCCTTCTATGCTTGATTCTTTTGTCTCTCTTCGTTTGTAGGTTAGATGTTGAATCCTGCGTCCGATGTGCGATCGGGGAATGTACCCTGAAACTCGTTCGGGAGGATACATAGGAAGGTTAATACTACGTTCCTTCTATTTATCTTTGGTGTTCTTTGCTTTTATTCAAGTTGTTAGCTGGTGATCGTGCTTCCTGTTCTCTCCCACCTTATCATTACCGATTTCTCTAACCCTAACCCCTTTTATCTCTTTCCTGCACTCTTATCTTCAAACACCCAAGTAGATTAGTATAGGAGTCGGCCTTTCTCCGGAGATTGGCACGAGGGGCATCTCTTCCCTTCGGCCTTTCAATGTTGGTCCAGGTCTAGGGCGCATACATTTACCCAAAACCCTTACCTAGGCAGATTTGATGACCAACATCTACCATCTCCTTGCCTTTATTGTAGACAGGCGAATTGACATGTCTACATAATCAATGAATAAGTTTTATTATTTTTTGTTATTTTGTAGTTTTTATGTTGTGTTTACCAAAATGCATACGCATAATTAATTAAGTCAAAATGAGTCATGAAATGTAAATGTAATTCAAATGCATGTCAATGTAATTAAAAAAAATGATGAGGTGTCGGGTAGGTAGTTGGAGGATGCAACTACCTTCTTAGTTGTATAAATAAGACCCCTCCCTCATTCATTCGAAGATCGGTATTAAATGTTGGTATTGTATGTTGGCATTGCATATGGTAATAGAAGTTGGGTGAAATCAAATGTGAGACATTGGGCCATTTAAATTGTTGTGCCAGGTCGTTTGAACTATTGTGAAAAGTTGTCTAACTATTGGACTAGGCTATCTAATATATGTTGTGTGCTCAATATATCCATTGTAATTGTAAGTTATTTGCATTGTATATTTTGTTTATTTAAGTGGTAATGGAATTGTATTGTAGTATGTTATATTCCATTTTTAAATTCTATTGTTGTTGCCTATTTTAATTTGGGTTAAGCCTTTTGGCATGGAATTGTGACAATGGAATGATTATAATGTAGTCGATGAAATAAATGAAGACACTGACTTGTTTGTTGGTATTGATGAAGGGCTAACACATGAAGTAGATGTGCAAGTGGATGTGCAACTAGACATGCATAGAGGAGACATGCAAGGGTTTGTGCGTGAGGAGTTGCATGTGAGGGACAAAGAGTTATGTGATGGCAGTGGAGAGTTGTGTGACAACAAAAATTTGCATGTCAAAAGAAAAGAATTGTATATTGGTGATAAAGAGTTGCATGTCAACGATGGTGAATTACATGATGACGATGAAGAGTTACCTAATATCAGCAAATAATCATGTGATTTACATGGCGATGAGGAATTGCATGATGACAAAGTATGTATGGTGTTGGACCAATTACAAGTTGATGTATCTAATGGTGAGCATAACAATATTTTGACATAGGTGCAAATGAAATATGGCATGTGCAACAACTCATGATATGGGAGTGCCACACTAGAGAAACTATAGGTTGGTGTGCTCGATGGTGAGTGGGACAGGAGTTTGATATCAAAGCAATTATAGGTTGGCATGTTTTATGGTGTTCTATACAGGAGTCCAATAAGAGAGCAATTGCGATGGGTAGTGCTTGATGTTGTGCATGAAGAGGGCAAGACACAAATAACTACAACCAATGTCAAATCAACCTATCACAATAAAGACCAATTTTGTTATATTGTGTAAGTGTCCCATATTTTACGATGGGTACATAGAGTACCCGATCAAGCATTGAAAAATCTACCTTATGATATGGAAAAAAATGGAAAAAATAATGACGTATATTGGAAGAGGTTATTCTCTACGAAATGTCATGGAATTGTAATGGATTGGTACATGGGTTTCCAGAGGGCGAGTACCAAACTTGGGATGAGTTGCACAAAGCATTCACAAAGGAATTTCAATTGTTCGACAATGATAATGAGGTAATTGCTGATTTTGATAATATGGAATAGAGTGAGAAAGAGCCTATTCGTTCGTAGAATCATAGGTTGAGTGAGTTGTTTACCCATATAGAGGAATATTCCTTAAATGTATTGAAGAATAGGTGGTTTGTGTAGGGACTTCTTTTGACATACATGAAGAAGATTAGGGTGGTTCCTTCAACATCATATCAAGAGACCTTGGAGCAAGCCTTGAACTTGAAAAGTGACGCAAAGACATCACTAAACTATTGGGGTCATGTTAATGTGGACAAGAGTGACCCTTGAAAAAGAAAGTGACTATAATATTGAGAGTGACTCTGATAGTGAGAGTGATATTCTGAGAATGAGAGTAGTTGATCATCCAAGTGTTGGGGTCAAGAAGTCAATGAAGTGACTTTGAACAAAAGAAAAATCACTCTGAGGATGAGTGTGACTTTGAGAGTGCAAGATCATTACTACAAGAATATGCAACACAAAGGGAGATTGTACCAAGGGGGATGCCATTGGTAATGTGGTTTGTGATAGTCATCAGAGAACTAGAAGACATTAAATTGAGTATGATATTGAGGGAAGACCCATTGTGCAATTTTGACGATGCTATTTGTAGGGGCACTTTGCATGAGAATGTCAAAGTACTACAAGTCGAGACAAACCAATAATGTTTAGATAGTTTGAAGCATTGGAGAAGTCATGGCCCTAGCTAGGATGTAGAGGAGGTGAAATTGATGAATTTGTTTGCAATTGAGGTAAACTTGATTACAATCAAAGAGGTAGATATCGAACAGGTAGTTAAAGTTACACAAGAAGAGGAGGTTGCATAAGTGAATAATGCTAATGATGAAGTGAGTGATGCAGATGATGAAGAGAGATTATTTGATGTTTGACCATCTGCTAGGGCTGTATGGATGTCTAAACTTGGGCCACATGGACCCAAGCCTCAATTATCAAGGCTTAGGCTATTTGACACAAGAGGAGGATCATTTGGACCCTTAGTCCATCTGAGTCTCAAATTGTCCTTGGGCTATCAAATAAACACCTTGGGACATTCAAATACATATCATGATAGATCGTTAGTCATGGAGGGTCATTAGTTTAGGATGAATATGATGTCGGGCCATTTGGAGACCATGCAGAGTTGTGCAAGGAAGAGGATGAGTCATCTAGAGCTCAGTATGAAGATGGGCCATCATGAGAACAAATGGGGTTGTCTAAATAAATACATGAATATAATGGGATTCATGATGGTGTAATAGTACAAGGGACAAAGCCATCTAGATGACCAAGTAGGTTGTCTGGCGCCCTGGATCATCTGGATCGAAGACATACTAGGCCATCTATACATCCAGGCAGGTCATTTGGCCCCTTGGGTGGTTTGGATTAAAGATAAATTAGGGCATCTAGATGTCTAGGAAATACATATGGTCCCATGCACCATATGAGACAAAGTGCTAGTGTAGTCTAGTATGAGGCGTGCATGTTTTTCCAGTGGGCTTGCCATTTGCAAGGACAAATAAAGTGTAGAATCCATGCAAGATGAAAATGGTATGTGGAATGAGTGATTGCATGTAAAGCAATTACTTGTGTTGAAGTTGCAATCAAGGGAGTGGAGGGGCACTTGTTGCATGTAATTCAAGTGCCCCTTACCTCCCTCAACTTATAAAAAGAGGTGAAAATATATTGCTTTCTCATTCATATGAATGGATCCAAGAAGCAAGATGGAGGAGGAGCCGAAGGAGAGCAAACCAATTTGCTAAACTTGAACTAGCTAGGGTACAACCTAGGGCATGCACTAGGACATCTAGTAGGCAAACAAATCACATTCCACCATTTATAATGCAAATACAACTAAGGAGAAGGGGAAAATGACTACAAAAGAGAGTTGCATTAGAACGTTGGATCTAGGGCACACCAAGACAACAATGAAAAATAAGGTTTTTGCTAAAATCCTTTGTTTGGCAACCCAAAATTTGCAATGGAGAAATGTAGTTGGTGAAGAGGGAGATACAATTCCAAACCTTTGATGACAAAACTAGCTATGGTTTTGGAGGAATTTGCATGGTGTAAGCGCAAATAAATGAAGGGATGCATATGAACGAGGACATGCTTAGCCAAGAACAAACTTGCACAAGAAGAGCTGGGTCATCCAAGGGCTAGAGAGGGTTGTTGAAAGCTTGAGCAATATCACATGGACCATAAGGAGCATCATTTGGAACAAGGAGAAGATTGTTAGAGAGAAGCAACACAAAGTTTGAAGTAAGGAGTTTGTTTGATTGAAAGAGCATGCAATTTGGGTCATCTAGAGTTGGGCTATCTAAGGAAGGACCATTTGGAGTAGGGCCATATTGTGGCAGGGTCATTCGAGGAAGTATCGTTTGGAGTTGGGTCATTTGGAGTTGAGCCATCTAACATAAGAAATGAACCATCTAAGACCAATGGATATTCGTTAGAGGCTAAGGCAAGGTTGTTTGAGGCCAAGAATAAGTCATCTGAAGCCAAAGAGAAGTCATTCAGAGTTGAATGTATGCATGAAGGACATTGCCCCTTGACCCTACAAGTGGTCTCCTACCTCCTTGACCTCCAACAAAGGTGGCAATGAGCATTTCTCATTGTTGGTAATAGAGGTAAACAAAATATTTTAGAATGATATCATATATTTTCATGAATCATGCCAATGTACAACAGTGATAATACAGGAGTAAGTAATCTGTTACCCATTATAAAATTGTAACTGTGTAAATGGTAATGTAACTACTTGAATAATATCATCCAAATAATGTAATTATATCCCCCCTTATTACATTATTTGGTAAATCAAGTAATGTAATGGCTACCCTCCTTTAATTTTGACTTCCTAGAATGGTAGAATGAAATTGTACTCGCTTTAGCTTTGTCTTAGGCTCTAGCTCGAGGTTCTAGATTTAGCTTTCACTTTGGGTTTTGGATCTATGTAATTTCCACTTATTCTACCGCTTTGGTCTATCTCTGGGTCTCTACATCTAGGTCGTTGCCTTCTAGGTCGTCACTAGACTAAGTCGTTGCCTCTGGGTCTCTGCCTTTGAGTTGTTGCCTCTAGGTTGCCTTTTTACTTCACCTCTAGGTCAGCCACTAGATCAACCTTTAGGTCATCACCTTTGGGAGATTATCATAATGTTTTATTGTTTTTATGTTAATCACATATTCAATATTTGTAGGTGTTATCATTGCAGACATTCTTTTATAGAATTTTGTCACTATTGGTATTCCAAGCATAGCTTGGGTCATATTCTTTTGATATTGAAATCACTTATCTCAAGTTTCCCAACACATTTCATCATGGGTAAACTTACATTCTTCTTCACATTCAACAATCTTGGTCTCCTTTTGTAGAAACCACACCACATTTATTTGGTCTTATACCATTCACACACATTCATCCATCCACAATGCATATGCATTTTGTTATACATCATGTTTTCTTTATATCGAAAATATATTTGAGAATGATTATTTCCTCCATAAACTTTACAACAATGGAGGTCCCAACATTTCTTAGACACATATCCTATTCTTCCACACTGACAAATGCTTACTTTATTTTCTTTGCATTTTCTTCTCACATATTTTGTATTATTAATTCCTGATACAAATTTGGAATCATTGGTCCCATCATAATTTTATTACCACTTTCTTGTCATGTATATCCCATGCCTTCATCCAGGCCTTCATTCTTTGGCCTTATATTTAGTATTATGGATTTTTTCACACCTTGCTCATTTCTTCCCAAACTTGTACCATTGTATCCCATTTTTTGCATGATTTTGGAACCAATCCCTATTACATACTTTTCAAAGTATCCAAAGTCTTCATTATTAGGCTCATTATGATACATGGCATTATTACTATCTTGAACAATCTAGGATTTATCTTTGCATATACAATTGGTTTCTACATAGTCTTTATACTCTTGAACAATCTCCAAAACACTAGTATCACATGCCATATGTTTCCTTTGTAGAAGATCCTTTGTGTCACAATATGCATGTGCTATCTTGATATTGGTATTACAATCGTTTAGCATTTGAGACCTATATCATCTATAGTGCAACACTAACCTATCCTTTGACATCGATCATTGGTATCACAAATGAAATCCTTTTGAATATTTCTTGTATTACAACCAATTTCTTTCTTTTTGATAAGATCACTTGTATCACACATGACATTTTTCATCAAGGGTTTGTTCTTTATTCTTGCAATTATTTCTTCTTATGTTATATTCTTTTCTTTGAAGATATCATAAGTGAGAATTTCCACATATTAACTTTGCAACATCTACACGTAGTGTAATAACTTTCTTATTATCATCATTTACTTTATCAAGAAGTAGGCTTATATATATTTTAAGTGTCATGAAAGTATCATTATCAGCCTCTTTGAAGATTGTTTGCATGAATTTTGAACCTACTTCTCTTTGGGCAATAGCATATCTCCAGGAATTTATATTCATCTTCTTTTGTGTCAGGTGCAGGAGTTTCATCTTGTTTCCCTTCCTTTCTACACAATTTGCTAGTTTCTTTCTAGCCTTTTTTGCCATTACATAAAAAAATAAACTTATACACCTTATTTCTCCTTATTAAATTATTGAAGAAATAATTTACAAAAAAAAATACTTGAATGCACCTTATCTCTCCTCTGACAAAAAAAAATGTCTATATGTTTCAACAGTTTTTCAAGGAAAATATACGAACCAAATATCTTTTATGCTTCTTTTAAATATTCTTATGATGGTCGTGGTTTTGTTTTTCTTTATCCGCTATTAGGATAAGTTAGTAACATTCCAGGTGTGATTTTTTCTCCACCCACACTTTCATCAAAAATATTCTTATGATTTTCATTGAAAATATAATCTATCTTTTCCTTGACTATAGAAAAATAAATATTCTCCTTTCTCCATGACTTTTCATTTTTTTTTTTAATATAAATAAATGATATTGATTTTTCTTCTTTCCTTTAATAAAAATCAAATGCTTTTAATCACTTTGCATATTTTTTTGATAAATATTTTTTTTGCCCAACTTTATATTGCTTCAAAAGTTTTAAAACAAAATGTAATCCATGAGAATCAAACCTAAGTATTTCCAGCCGCCCCAAAACACTTTTCATTCATGCCCTAACTGCTAGGGCACTATAATTCATAATTTCGTTGTATGCTTGAATGAAAGAGACAAATAATAAATGTCTGTGCTCCAAAAATGTCCCATGTTTCACTTGCTTCTCCCATCCATGTGGCTATTTCTCGTATGTTCATGTGCCTTTTGGAAGATTGCATGCTTTTATTTAAATCTTAAACTATCCAAACGTCTTTGCTTATGCAGACAAGATAATTATACCAGGTAACGTACATTAGCAAATGTTAAATCAGCGCTCCAAACAAATCGTGTCTTGTGATAGATATTTTCAAATAAACACCTGAATGTTTTAAACACAAATGCCGGACGTTACAACCTGGTCTGGAACATGAACGAATGCCCGTTAGACGTTACGAATTGGTCAGGAGCATTTTTTCGCTTTTTTGATCTGCTTACGGTCAGGCACATTTTTCTCATGTTCGAATGGGTGGCATCTTATTCAAATATGCTTGGTCGAAGATGTTATGCAATCTTCTCTCCAAAGTTTTTTTCAATCAATGGGCAAATAACTGCACTTGCTAACATGAATTGACTGGCCTCTAATGGGCAACACAACAACAACAATTCCAGTCTTACACTTCTAAACCTTCACAAGAAAATCGAGCAATGCGGCTTTCATTTTGCCAGGAAAGAAAACAAACTTGCGAACAACACCATTTTTGCCAAAACACATTCCAGAATCTACGTACTCTGATAACACATGCTGAGAAAAGAGGTAAACATAACATTTTAGAATGATATCACATATTTTTCATTAAACATTACACCAATGTACAGTGGATAATATATAGGAGTAAGTGATCCATTACCCATTGTAAAATTGTAACGGTGTAAACAGTAATGTAACTTCTTGAATAATATTGTCCAAATAATGTAATAATAATAGGCTAACACTTGTCATGTTGGTGGTGTACCACTGATTAATGGAAGTGGAGTGAGCAATCAAAAAATAATGTTTTGTTGGGAATAGTTGAACTTTGAAGTGATGTCAGTTATAGATGTTTGGAATAGGAAAAAGCAAAAAGAAGCATGACAAGAGATTCCAGTATAGTGTTTAATGTTTCTATTCCAAGTGTTTAGCTCATGTGTCGAGTACTCTGACAAGTCTAGAGGAGAGGATAGATGTAAGCAAAATTGACATGTCTGCATAATCAATAAATAGGTTTTTCATTTTGTGTTATTTTTTAGTTCATACGCAAAGTGTTTGAAAAAATGCATAAAGTGAGTCATAAAATGTAAACGTAAGTCAAATGCATGCCAAATATAATTTTTTAAATGATGAGGTGTTAGGTAGTTAGTTAGTTGGAGGATGCAAGTACCTCCTTAGTTTTATAATTAAGACCCTTCCCTCATTCATTTGAAGGTTAGTATCAAAGGCTGGTATCCAAGGTTGTACTATACATTGGAATTGCATATGGTAATAGTTGGGTGAAATCACACATGAGACATTGGGCCATCTGAACTGCTATCCCAAACCATTTATTTATTGTGCCAAGTCATCTGACCTGCTGTGCAAGGCTGTCTGACTATTGGACCAGATTGTTTGATATATGTTGTGTGTGCAGTATATCCATTGTGATTGTAACTTACTTGCATTGTATATTTTGTTTATTTAAATGGTAATGGAAATGTGTTGATTACTTTGGGCCTTCTGCCACAAAATGTTGTCTAATGCAAGTTACTTCCCTTCTTTTTTTCCTTTGACATGGATGAAATCGATGTCGTGGTCTGAGTTGTAGATGTGAACTCAATTAGCAGTCCCTTGTTTAGTGGAAATGAACCACATCTCTCCACATCATTTACAAATTGCCTCAATGGTGTTGTGGCATAGCTCTCTAACCTATCCACATTCATTAACAATGAAACATCACCCGCAAAGTCTTCTCATCTAGGTATTTCCTCCAATGGTAGTGATGCTTCCATTGCATCAACTATAGTTTGTATCTCATCATCCACATCTACAATGACTAATTTTTCTTGTGCTTGTTGTTGCATGGTTCTTCTCCTTGCCTATTGCACTAATTCTCTCACATAGTGAACTCTTTGCACAATAGGCTTTGTCTATCTTGGCTATTGTCCACCTTTGATAGCCTTAGTCAAAGCCACTTCCTTGGTACCGACAATGGCACATGTAGTGCCTCCTCGCACAGTTTGGATTCCCAATTATGTTGGAGTCTCTAATGGCACTATGACATTAGTTGATCCTTGCAATTGAGAGTGATGACCCGCCATGACGTTTTATGAATCTTTGCCAATTATCCTCTCTATGGAATGTTGTGGGTGTCTCAAAGGTGAAAACATCGTGGCACTTTGAACTGTTGGTTGATGTTGTTGTTGTTGTCGGGGATGCGGTTGTTGTTGTAGTTATGTTCCCATCTACTACCATTGCTGCTACAACTATCTCTGCCTCTTCTCCTTCTTGAATGGCTCCTCGACACTAGGCAATTGCTTCTATACTCCATTAGAGTGTTCACTCTCCCCAGCCATGGAATCTATTTTGACTCCTTTTTCTTCCTCCAATGTCATGTGTTTTCCTCTTCTTCATTGTCATCTTCTTCCCCGATGCTACTTTTTTGGTTGGTCCAAACTTCATTAGTGAGCAACATATACCCAATGGAAAATAGTAGGTATGCATTTTGGTATGGTATGTGGAGTATTTAGTCTTGGAAACTAAATCTTTTTGTGTGATGTCATATCCAAAAGCAATGCAATGACATGGAAACCCATTGAAAAATTCTTTGTATATCGCAACAAAATTTTTTAAACATGGTCTAATAGAAAACATGCCCAATCATACTATTCTCCAGCCATAACTCCTATATATGATATAAGCCAAGTGGGCATATTCAAGGCTCTTTGTTTTCCTGATAACCTAGACATAATCATGTTCATTGCACGTCCTAATTTGTTTGACTTCAGATTTTGCATCTTCAACTTGTGGCTTCCACGCTTTGTCAGTTTTGCCTCTTCTACAAGACTAAGATTGGTGACTTTATTCACAAAAATCCACAATTGATAAGGCTCCACTCCCTCTACAAGTTTTGTTGAAATCAGTAAGCCAAATACTCTTTGAAAGCTATTCAAGGAGAATGACACTTGTACTTCCTTATCACCAAGCATTACTCTACTCTGTTTCCTTTTGACATCATAAGTCTGCAACATCTCCAATAGGTACAACTTGAAGAAGTCCTTGTAAAACCCAAGAACCTCTAAGATAAACTACACTCCAACACTCTGAAATATGGTCTTCAACTGATGATTTTTTGGGTGCTCCAACCCCCATGTTCTAAAAATTTCTCCTGCAAGCGTTGTCCAGGTGATTTCTTCTAAGGGGATCTACATCCATTCCTTCCCCTTACTTTTCAATTGTGGTAAAACTATTGGTTCTTTACCTTGCACTTGTATTTTATCTGATGTACTGGTTCTTGACCTTAATTCCCCTCCAATATGCTACATTCTCCCTTGTTCAACATCCATTTTCTTAGTGATCCCTTTCTCTACCATGTGCATGTTCCCCCTTGCCTCTCCTAATGCTTCCTCTGTGAGTACGAGGTTTTGGTTGTAATACAATTTTGGGTGAAAATATTCTCTATAACTCCAACTATTCAATTCTCTTGAAAATTCATGGCCTCCTTTGCATTCCTCATGTAGTCAATTTCCTTGGTTTTGTATTTGGAAAACTATTGACAATAATTAATTCCAATTGTTCCAATTTTTTGGAAAATTTGGCATCAACTCACAGCTCCATGTGGCATGCTTGCGCTTCTCCTCGTTTCTCATGTCGTTTCTTGCAATCAACTGTATTGTTATTATTGTTTGTATGCTCCTCTCTCAAATGGCTTAACTTCAAATGACACAGTTTTAGATGAGCTAGCCTTAGATGACCCAACTTTAGATGGCCCAACTAGAGCTAGTCTAGTCTTAGATGGATTTGTCTTCGATGGCCTAATTTTGGATGGATCCTTCTTCACGATTTCTCAATGTCTATATGGAAAAATATTCCACACCTTAGATGACACATTTATTCTTCTAGTTGCATTTTGTCTGGTCCAATGACAATCCTTACAGCCTATACGATTTATGAAAAAATTCCAGCAACAACTTCCACTCTCTTCTTTGTATATTTCTTCCTTTGTTTCTTTTTTCATCTTTAATAACTTCAGATTTTTGTTGCAATATTTCTACTATCAAAATAAAAATAACTTCTACCAACAATGGGGATGGATTGACAAAAAAAACCTTTTTGACACAAAGTTTTCTTATCCACTGTAGTTTTTCTTTTCTTCAACACGACCTTGTCTTCTTTCAATGCAACTTCCATCTCCTTCCTTTGCACTACAACTCCATATTTTGCTTACATAATGGCTACACCAAGAATGCCTCCATTTGTATGACCTACATTTTACTGTACTTTTAATGCTTTGTTCTTGCTTTTCTTTGCTTCCCTCTAGTGTTGAGCGCTTGAATGCATAATGGCCAGCTCTTGGCATCTATTTATAAGATGAAAGTAGTAGGGGAACACTTGTCTTGCATGTAGCAACTACCCCTTAACTACCACTTCACCTTCCTTAACTGTTTTCTATGCAACTAGACGTTTTGTATGTTTCATATTATTCACTTTATTTTTGCCACCTTGCACAACAATTTTCTTCTATTTCCATATAACACATTTTGTCTTTTTTTTCCTATCCTGAACATTCCACATGGCTAGAAAGCCTACCTGGATGTCTAGATGGCTTCTTTGCCTAGACATACTTCTCTGTAGATCCAAACAACCCATTCTGGTTGACTTCCATCTTGGTTTGGAATATTGATGCTCATGATGGCCTTGGTGGGCAAACGGTCCACCTCCTTGTCTTCATTGTATTCTCTATTGTTGACTCCTTCACAAAGGCCTTCCAGGATCTAGTTCAATTCCTTTAGTCCTCTGTGTAAATTTTCCTACCCCTAGATAAATGTTGTCCTGTGTTATTTTAGAATAAAACAGATCTGATAATAATTTATTCAAACATGCAACAATCATACAGATGGGTGGAAAAGTAAACAGTGTGAACAACAAAAATCAAATATATTTATGAACCTAAAATATTACAAATAAAGGAGGCTACAGCTACAGCAGGACACCCTGCTCTCTTGCTACCTTTTTGGCCAAGAATTTCACTGTTCTTATCCTCCTAAGCTTGCAATTTATTATCTTTCTCTTATTTCTGTGTGTAAAACACTCTTGACCTTCTCCTTTTATCCTTGAAAAGGTAACCCTAATCTCGTGAACCCTAAGATTAGATCTCATCTCATCTTGAGATGTATGGTTAAAAATAGAAAATCATTTAAGTGAATTACAAATTAGAATCACTTAAATGAATTTAAAATAGAATCACTTAAGTGAACTTAAAAATAGAAAATCACTTAAATGAATTTCAAAATAGAATCACTTAAGTGAATTACAAAATAGAATCACTTAAGTGAACTTAAAAATAGAAAATCACTTAAGTGAATTTCAAAATAGAATCACTTAAGCGAATTTCAAAATAGAATCACTTAAGTGAATAGAATTCGAAATGTCTCAAACCACTTCTAGCACACTCATACTAAATCCTGTACAAGAAGTTCCTGTCCGAGCTACATTTCTCGACACTCCACTCTTTTGGAAATTCAACTTCTTTTAAGGATAACATGACTTCTTTCTCCCTTATTTCCCTCCTTTTACTATATTTCTTTGTCATCATTTTTTGTTAGATTAATTCTTCAGATGGCCCAATTTGCATCAATATTATTCCTCCTAGACGACCTTTGGCAAATGAATCTAATGATCCAAGGGTCATCTAGGGTCTCCTTTCACCTTCTAGACAACTAGGGGGCAACCTAAATGGCCCACCCTGCTGGTTGTATGGCCTATGGATCCTTTGAGGAAAAATCATTTCTCGTCAAACTAGGAAAAAGGCCAAATGACCTCCCCCTTGGCTCAATTGATCCTAATGGCCTTCCTAGATTGCCTGAATTTCCTAAATTGAAAACATACCTTGGGTCATCAAGTAGCCTTTGTTGACTACTTTGACTTCCCAAGGAACCATTCAAATTACTTGATATATCTAGTCTTATCTGAGTTATTTGCCTTTGTTCTTGTGTGTCAAAGGTATTCTGGTTTTGAGGTTCTTGTTGTGTCACTTGTTGGTTACGAATCTGCCATTTAGGAAAGGATTTTGATCTTTTGCGCCCTAGATTCGCCCAGCAGATTGAAAGGCCGGGAGGAAGAGATGCCTCCCGTGCCAATCTCCGGAGAAGGCCGGCTCCTATACTAATCTACTATGGTTTTAAGATAAGAGAACAGGAAAGAGATTGTAAAATGCAGAAAGAAATGTAAATAGCATGTGGTTATGGTGGGAAAGAACAAGCAGCACGATTACTAGCTAGTACCCAAACCAACAACAATCAAAACAAAACATGTAACAGAAACTAACACTGTTATTCCTTCCTATGTATCCTTCATTCGGTATTCCAGATTCACTTAATTGCCAATGCTTTAATCCAGAATGCAGAATTACAGCAATCAGAAAAATAAATGAATATAAGCAGAAATACTTGCAGAAGGCAGCATAAAAGAAAGAGACAAATGTCAGAGCCAAGTATGCTTTGAATTAGAAGCAAGTGTTTGATTACAGCAGAGCTTTCTTAGCAATATGTTCCCCCCTTTTACAATGAAAGTGCACTGCTATTTATAGCAGAAATTTCCCCCCAATTACAATGATGCACAGAACCCAAAGACTGCAAAAGCTGTCGAGATTTGACCCCTGCTGGCCGTGAGCGTACCTGCAACAAGATTCACCTGACTTTGGTACAGCTCCGGACAGATCTGGTGGTTGAGAAGGCGCGTCTGATTAATGCGGTAGGTGTAGTACAATCTGTTGTTGAATAACTGCTGTCAATGCTCACCTACCCTGTACTTTGAAGTGCACCTTCTGTTCTGTCCTGACAGGCTCAAATCCCGAAATCCGTACGTGTTCTGCCTGAGTCTGAGGTTCGCTGAAATGGAGGGGGTGACCAAAGTCGCCTAATAAAAACAATGACCCTGAAAGTCGCTCCAAAATGGAGCGAACCCGGGACGCACTTTGCCTTAGAAAAATCTGCAACCTCGTCCTTTTCTGCTTGCAATCGCCGAATGAGGGGGGTGACGGAAGTCGCTAAGAAATAGCAACGACGACGAGAGTCGCCCAAAAAATGAGCGACCGGCGTCAACATTCTCCCTTGTGCCTTAGAATATTTTTGAGACCCTCGCCCGCGGTCGCCGAAATGCTGCAGCGACGCCGGGAATCGCTCCAAAATGGAGCGACCGACGTCAACGCTTCAAATCCACACTTAGAACCTTTTCAAAACCTTTCGCCCGCGGTCGCTAGAATGAGCAGCGACGACGGGAGTCGCTGGCATAGTTGGGCGACAACGGGAGTCGCTCCAAAATGGAGCGATCGACGTCGACCAACACTTAGACATTTTTTGCATTCTTTCTCACCCGTCGACCAAGGTCATTGAAAACTAGAGCGACGACGGGCGTCGCTGGGAAAGTCGGGCGACCGCGGGAGTCGCTCCAAAATGGAGCGACAGGCGTCGACCCACACTTAGAAAATTTTTGATATTTTTCCCCCGTCGCCCATGGTCGCTGAAAAAAGGAGCGACGACGGGCGTCACTACCAAAATCGAGCGACCGGCGTCAACATTTCCTGCCTTAGAATATTTTCATTTTTCTTCGTTTGTTGCTGACGGTCGCTGGCGCCGAGGGTCGCTGGAGGAGCTAGCGACGACGGGAGTCGCTCCAAAATGGAGCGACTCACGGGAAGTCTATACTTAGACCAAATTTTATCAGATTTATCCCGCTCGTCATCTGCTTGTTTAGATGTTGTCGTCGGTCGTCGGAGGAAGAGGCAAAGCTGGGAATCGCCGAAAAGAGGGAGCGACTCCCGGGATCGCTCCAAAAGTGAGCGACCACGGGAGTGCCCCTAACTTAGAAAAAATTAGGGCTTTTCCCAGACTTTGCCGAACCTGCTGAACAATTGAAAACTGAAACTGAAAAGCGAGACATAAACACTGCAAATCTAGCCTGGACGAAGGCTCGGAAAGGAAGGAGGAAGGAAGAATCTGGTCCGGAAAAATGCAGCAATGATTTTCAAAATTTTCAAAATTTCCACCCCTTAGCAAAATGTGGCAACATTCCTGGCGGCTCACGGGGTATCGAGCTCGCCTCGATGCAAGGAACCCTGCCTTCATCCTTTGGGCCCGGAGTCACCCCGGTTCCTGCTTCTCCTTGCTGCTGCACTTCCTTTTGCTGCTCTGCTTCTTGCTGCTCTTCCTCTTCAACACTGTCATCTTTGGACTCTTCCTCTGAATCTTCTTCTTTTGTTTCTCCTTCCGACTCCTCATCGCCTTCTTCTTCTTCCTGATCTGGATTGGTACCTGGGGGGGCAAGGCGGTCATGGATGCGTTTATACGTAGCCTGAACATGAGTCCAGGCTCCTTCCTGGAAGGGCTCGAGGTCGCTGATATCCTTTAACATGCTCCTGAAGGCCTCGACCTGGAGCATATCGACCGTGTTGACCCTTTCACTCAACTCGGTGAGGCAGGCGCTAATCTGGCAGAGCCGAGATACCAACTGTGTTACCTGCTCTTCTTGAATTGGGTCTGCCCAGTTATCAATCTCCGTTGTATCCATTTTGAAGGCTTCCCAGATTGGCTTCAAATCCTCTCTAGGCAAGCAGTCTCCATTTTCATTCGTGAAATCGGGGAACCCAAGCGAAGCAAGGGTTTGGAAAGGGACCAGGCAGATGCTTTTCTCTTTTTCCATTGCATCCAGCAGTCTCCTGGCTTTCCGAATCTTTTCTGTTTTTTCAAAGTATGAATGCAAGGTTGCCCTTGCAGTGGCCCAATCAAGGGCAATCTGAGACATGGGGGGAAATCGGAGGCCCTGGCGCTCATAACCTTCAGTTTTGACAGCCAAGTCGAGCCATCGCTGAGCTTGGCGTTCGGCCTCCTCTACCGCAGGCTTACCCTAGGCAGATACTTCTTTTACTTTGGAAATAAATGTGAGAACCGAGAGAGATCTGGGGACGCGGGTTCTGAAACCCTTCAGCAGGCCAACGCGGATTTCTTTGACTCGGTCTTTCGAGAAGACCGCAACCTATGCAACCTTTTCCTCTAGCTGCTGCTGAGCTCCCTGAAGCTGGCTCCGTAGTTCAACTATTTGAGCCTGCGCTTCCTCTTTCTCTCTGGTCTGCTGTTCTGCAGCCTCCTTCTGATCAGCTATCTCCTTTTCCAAGGCAGCTAGTCGCTCCTTTAGCTTTTGGGACTCATCCTGGGCATCTTCCAGCTGCGCTTGCATTTTCGCCATATCTTCCTCAAGTTTCATTTTTTCATTTTCCACCTTGTAGAAGCGCTCCTTCATCTGGTGATGGTTTACAAATAATGTATCAGCCCTCAGATGGATGCCCCCTATTTCATTCTCCACGCTGATATCGTTCAGGTCCTTGGCCTTACGGTGGTACTCGTAATCATCTGGAGCCATGTTTTTCAGGAGCTTCTTCACCTTGGGAACTTTCTTTTCTTTATGGAGCACCATGTTCTTCAGGTCGAACCTGGCGCGCTTCTCCACTCCGGCAAGCTCATCACCTTTTCTCTTTTTCCAATCCTTGAGCCATCTGAGGGAGCTCTGTTCTGCTTGAGCCGCCATGGGTAGGTGCTCCATCATTTCCAACTGTGGTTCGTCGAGCTCCATTTCTCCGAACATGGGATAGGCCAAGGGTAAATCTTGCTCGGGCATCTGTTCGTCTGCGAACAGATGAGGGGAAATGGCGCTTGAGGGCTCAGGGGCCCTTGGGGATGGCTCAGCTTGGGTAGCGGCGAGGAGGCTCTTCAGGATGTGAAGATGGGTTCTCAGTTAATGCGCCTACTGAAGATGAAGGATGGGGAGAATGTGGTGGGTCTTCAGCAGCGGCACCTGGCTGGGTATGGCCTAGGGTTTCAAAGGCGTTAGGGTCTGAGGAAAATACGTCAAATGCCTGTTGGTCTGCTCGATAGCGGTGAGACAGGCTCGAGGGAGAGTGGGATTTTTCAAATATGGGGTGAGATACGGGAACGAGGACGGGCTCGGCGGAGGTGGAAGAGGGTGCCACAGGCAATGGATCAGAAGATTGTTGAGAGAAGAGGGAATACGTACCTGCGAGCTCTGCTTGAGCTGGCGTGTTGAATACCTGAGTTATCCACGGGTCTACTTCCTCTTCTAGTGGAGGGGTGTCCTCTTTGACAGTTATAATCTCTTTGGCGGCAACCTTCTTTTGCGGTGTCGCCACGGTCTGCTGCGCAGCTTCCTTTTTGGGCGTGGCCTTTTTCTCCTTTGACTTCTCAGACCTTTTCCTTTTTTCTTTTTTAGGTGTGGCCGCCTTTTCACTGACAGCGGTTGAGGCTGGTGCAACGTTGGTGACTGCGCCTAGAAGAGCTGCAGACGTCTTAAACCTCCACTTCACTTTTTGCCTCAGAGGCTCCAGCGTGTCCTGTGCCGCTTTGGCCAACTGTTCTTGTTCTGACCCTTGTGGCTTTTCAGGGGGTGGTTGCACCATGGGCCCTGTTGCCTGACTCTCTCTCACTTCACTGCTGGATCCTTCTCCTAGTGCGAGTGTTTGCTTGGGTGGGGCCTGTCCCTTTTGTAGGCGAGGGATGCCTCGGGGCACGATATCACGGAACACGATGGGCCGCCACGTGGCAATGTGATCGTCATAGAGCTTGGAAAACTGATGGTCATTGGCCAGCAATTTTTCAGACTTTTCCTTCTTGGTGTGGGCCCTCATGACCCACCATTGCGCTATCTTCTCATCCTCCCAACCTAAATTTCGCACTTTCGGCAGCATTCGTCTGTAAGCTTGGGTGTCTGTTTTGTGAGCCTTGTTATTGATCGGGTCATACTCCGCCTCAACAAAATAGAAATCATGCCAAGGCGGGAAAGACTGCATCTCTTCTATATTCCACTCAAGGTCTCCTCCTGACGGATTATTTCGCTCCCCCATGATCTCCTGGCGAGGGCAGGCATGAAAATTTTTCAACTCCGTGAACTGCTTTACTGTATCAAGGGGGTCGTACCTCCACCGCTGAGGAAGCTCAACCAGGCCGAAACTTAGGAGTGTAGCAGCTAGGTATTCGTTCTGCCCATTTGCGTTGACTTCGATATCGCCCCATGTGATTGGGAACTTGAACATATGGCCCCATATTCTCCCTTGACCGTATTCCTGGTCTGCATAGTCCATCTGGCGCGCTGCCTCCAAGCCGAACAAGTATTCTGTGGCGAAATACGGCAGGAGGAAGGGTTTGCCTGTGAACCCAAAAATTCTGATAACAAACCCTTGTGTCAGTCTAAAAGTGTCGCCTATATTTCCCCGCACAATTTTGTCTCTCATCTGACGGGGGACACGCGGGCAAGTGTCGTTGAGGATGGCTAGGGCAGGGCCCAAGAATGCCAAATTAAACTTGTAATATGATTCCCTCCTTGACAAGACCCGAGTCCATTCATACACTGGGAGTTGCGCGCCATCTTTGTCCTTACACTGAACAGGAATTGTCTTCATCTGGTTGTGCATATGGAACAGAAAGAGCCAGGCCAGGAACGAACACTGCCTGAAGGACTCAGTCTTTCCCTCTTTCAGGTCTTGAAGGCGCGAATGCAAACCGCGCGCTACGCAATCTGCCCAGTCGAAGAAGACTGGCTTGGTCTCTGGCTTCATGGCGCTAGGGTCATAGAATTCCCCATGTAGGATGCATTCTGCGATAGCGACCTGGTAGGGATGAACCACCGCATCTGTTCCGCAGCCCAAGACCCAGGCCAACATAGAGTAGAGGGCCTTGCTTTTAAAATTTTCCAGGGGCATTGGCAACTCTGGCCATTGTCTGGGCAAGGGCGGCTCGCACAGCTGGGACTCCATGAAAGACCGCATTTTTGGGTTGTCCGCATACCTCCCAGCCTGCTCGCCGAAATTGATGCTTCTGACCGTAAAATTCCTGTCCGGCGACTGACGAGGCGCGAAGGCCATTTGGACAATTTCTTTATAGAGTGAGAACATAACAGTTCCCTCATGGTCCCGGACCTGCCTGGTGCTCGGCTTGTAATTTCTGGCGACGACTGCAACCAGCTCTGGACAATGGTGCACCGACGGGCATAAAAACCAATATAGGTGCGAATGGTAAGCTGCGGCAAAAGGATGCGAAGCAGGAACCTTTTCTCGCCACTCTTCCACGGTGCGCCGGAGTTGTTCGATGTTGTAAGAGTAGCGGCCATCCCTGTACTTTAACAAATTATCTACAGGCGGCGGAGGAACTTGTCTTGCCTGGCCCGATTGGCCTTTTTTCCCTAGCGCTGCTTCTGACGCCTTTGCTTTCCCTTTGTCCTTCTTTTCCTTTTTCTTCCCACTGTCAGGTGTACTTGAAGTTGCCTGGCCTGTTGCTTTACCCTTCTCTTCAGTCTCTCTTTTACCCATGGTGATGAAAGAATTCAAATTCACTGCTGCTTGCTGGTAAAATTTCCGAGTTTAATCTCTGGTGCAACTTGAAGTGCTTCTGAATTCAATTGGCAGAGTGAAATGAGCAATTGAGCTTTTATGGAGATGGGTAAAAAGCTTGCATTAATGGCGAACGCTCGAGTTAAAGATAGGGTGCACGAAGTGGGTGGGCGCGCCGTTATTCTTCGGTGGCCGTGCACAAAATCTCCCTTGGTAGCGCAACCTCTCGATTATTGGTCCAGGGCTTGTCCTTTCTTTTAATGAAATCTGCTTTGAAAACCGTGCAAGCACCCTCCTTTACAACGTGCGCCTCGAAGACGTCACCCGCCGCCACTTTGGCACACATTCCAAGGTTCGTTGGAAGCTGAAATTTGCGCTGGAGACGACGGTCGCTCAAAACTTGGAGCGATTCCTGGAATCGCTGAAAAAATGAGCGATTTGGAGCATTTGGTGGTGTGGCGAGCGACCGACGTCGACTAGGACTTAGAAAATTTTCCAAACTTTGTTTTCCTCCCTGAAGTCTTCATCTTGCCAAGGTTCGCTTGAAGAGGGAGCGACGACGGTCGTCGCTGGGGAATTGGGGCGACCACGGGAGTCGCTCCAAAATGGAGCGACTTTGAGCGCCAACACTTAGGATTTTTTCTTGCATTTCTTGGACCTTGATGGCGTTCGCTCAAAAGTATGAGCGATTCCCGGAGTCGCTCAAAAAATGAGCGACTTCGGGCAGCCCTTTGACACTTAGAAATTTTTTCGGCCCTTTTCTCCTTAACGCACCTCGCGCCACCCCCACGCGATTCCCGGAATCGCTGAATAGAATGAGCGATTTTGAGCTTCTTGAAAACTTCGAGCGACCGCTGTCTTCTATCATTTTTGGCTCAATCTTGGCGCCTCCCGGGGTCGCTAAATTTTCAAAGCGATTTCCGTCATCGCTGAGATTTGGAGCGATCTTGGGCACGGACTCTTTGCCTTAGCAATTTTTCCTTCTTCTAGAGCTCTGCAGTTCGCTGAATTTTGTAGGCGACCCCCGGAGTCGCTGAAAAATTGAGCGACCACGGGCGCTTAGGCAGTTAAACATTTTTTTATGCCTCCTTTCGACCGGTTCAGTTGCTTGAATGTGGCTGGAGTTCGCTGAAAATAAGAGCGACTACGGGAGTCGTCGGCTCACTTGAGCGAACCTCAGCAACTTTGCTTGCATGGGCACTTAGCGAATTTTTCAATTCTTTCGACCCTCCTGATCTCTTCCGCCTGAGGAACTTAGCAAACCCTGCCCTATTGTTCTGCTAACAGGAACCTTCTTCTACACAAGAAACTTGGCTCTGCACTTTTCTTGGAACAAAATTTCCGACCCAAGGGCAGAATGCCTGGGTTAAAAGCAGGAAACTACCTTTACTGAAAAGCAATATTTACATTCAGAAAAACAAATTTAAACTGCAGAAATGAAAGTATGTACACAGGAGAAACTTCTAGTTTTTCTTAATGGTGATAGGCTTTCAGATGAAAGCCATTGACTGGTATTGGAAGGATCTGACCCTCCATATCTCGCAGCACAAATGAGTTGAACTGGTTCACTCGGGCAACTTGGAAGGGGCCTTCCCAGAAGGCGTCGAATTTATCATGGTTCCCTGGTTTTGCCTTCCACGAGTCCCATTTCAGCACTAGGTCCCCGATCTTGAAGACCCTGGTTGTAGTCCCTTTCGCGAACCAGTTTCGGGTGGTTTCGGTGTGCTTCATAAAAGCTTCGTAAGCTTTTTCTCTTTCCTCTTCGAGTTGCAGCAACTGAGCCAGCCGGGCATCAACAGGATCCAGGTTACCCTTTTCATCTTCTAACAGCCAGAGTGCGGGCATCTCGACATGAGTGGGCAGGACGGCTTCTTTTCCATAAACAAGCGCGTATGGCGATGTCCTGATGGATTTTTTAACTGAGATACGATCCGCCCATAGCGCCTGATCCAGGTACAAATGCCAGGATCTTTTGTTCCTCTCTAGAGTCTTCTTTATGATCTTCATCAGATTCTTATTTGTAGACTCGGCTAGGCCATTTCCCTGTGGGTAGTAGTTGGAAGAAGCCTTATGGTAAATCCCATATTTACAAGTAAACTCTGTGAGTTTAGCCCCTGTGAATCCTGGTCCGTTGTCTGTCACTATTGCTTCTGGGATCCCGAAGCGAGTGATTAGGCTTTCAAGGAAGTTGATGACCGTCTCCTGGTCAGCGTGCTTGGTAGGTATCGCCTCAGCCCATCGGGTGAAGTAATCCGTGGCTGTCAAAATGAACTTATGCCCTGCCGAAGAATTTGGCGAGATTGTCCCGATGAAATCTAGGCCCCATTGCTGGAAGGGAGCCTCAGCCTGAATTGGCTGGAGGGGCATAGGTGCATTCCTATTTCTGTCGGCGAACCTTTGACATTTCTCACATTTTTGGCAGACTGCATACGCATCTGCGAAGAGGGTGGGCCAATAGTAGCCCGCTCTGATAATTTTTAAGGTCGTAGGCCTTCCCGAAAGGTGTCCTCCCGACATTCCAGAATGGAATTCGCCTAGGACCTTCCGTTTGTCTGTTTCTTTGACGCATCGCAAGAGGATGTCGTCCACATTTTTGAAATACAGCCCCTCGGGGTGAAGTACATATTTTTGAGCTTGGAGCCTGAATCTCCTCCTCTGACTTGCATTCAAGTGATCTGGGAGCCTCCCGATGCTGAAATACCAAATTATTTCATCGGCCCAGTCGTTGTCCTCTACTGAGGAATTGGCAAAGTTGCCTTCTAGGACTGGGTCCTCCCACTGACAGGCGGCCACCTCTGCAGCAGCACTCCTTGCTAGTTCTTGACATAGTGCCCGACCTCTGATTAGCTTGGTGGGTCGCACCTCTATATCAAACTCCTGGATCTTGGCGATCCAGCCAGCCCTTTTGTTGCCCAGTTCTCCCTGTATGATAAAACTTCTAACATCTGGGTGGACAACGAACACGGTCGTCCTGCTCTGGGAAACAAAGTGCTTGAACTTCTTCAAAGACCTCATGACTGCATGCACTTGGCGTTCAATGAAGTTATATCTCTCTTCATGCGGCTGGATCACCTGGCTCAAGAAGGCTATTGGCCGCTCTTCGTCGTCATCTCCTTTCTGAGTTAGAACTGCTGCATAACTCTCGGGCTCTCCCACTGCATAAAGGATGAAATCCTTAGAGTAATCCGGGTTTATCAGCACAGGCGCCTGGGCAATCCTTGCCTTAATCTCCTCAAAGGCTTTTTTCCTCTCCTCAGTCCAGACAAACTCGGCATCCTTCTTTAAGAGTTCGGCCATTGGCTTGATTACTTGGGCAAAATCCGGCACGAACTTCCTTACAAAGTTGATCTGTCCAAAGAAGGACTGCAACCCTTTCTTGTTCACTGGGATTGGCAACCGGAGAAGAGCCTCTGCTCTGTCGGGGTCAACTGCAAGGCCCTTTTCTGAAATGACGTGGCCTAGGAGCTTCCCCTCCTTCACTGCAAAGACCGACTTCTTAGGATTAATAGATATGCCGAATTCACGACACCTTTCAAACACTTGCCGTAGGTGAGAGGAGTGTTCTTCTCTTCTGTGTGAAAACACAGTCATGTCATCTAAATAAATGACAATGATTTTATTCAATAGCTCACGGAATGCAATATCCATGGCTCTCTGGAATGTAGCCCCCGCATTGGAGAGGCCAAAGGGCATGCGCTGATAGGCGAACGTTCCCCATTTGGTGGTGAACGTCGTTTTGTGCTGATCCTCGTCCTTCACCCATATCTGATTATAGCCAGAGAAGCCATCCAGGAGAGAGAACCGCTGAGCTCCTGCGACCACGTGGAGAATTTGATCAATCTGTGGGAGCGGATAGTGGTCTTTCAGCGAGGCCTGGTTTAAATTACGAAAATCAACACAGAGGCGAATGTCCCCGTTCTTCTTCCTGACAGGAACCAGATTTGCAACCCAAGAAGAATGCTTGATGGGATAGATGATTTTCGCTTCCAGCATCTTTAAGAGTTCGGCTCTCATCAGAACCTCGATCTTTGGGTTGACTGGCCTCTGTTTCTGTCTACAGGGCTTAACCCCGTCTTCCAGTTCTATGGTGTGTTGGATAATCTCTCTGTCATACCCTTTCAAGTCTTGATAACACCAAGCAACAATGTCAGGATATTCTCTGCACAAGGCCCGAATCTGCTCCAATTCTTTCGGGGTACAGTCGATACCAACTTTGATCACTTTTCCGGGCTCGAGCTCCAGGTCCATGTATTGCTTGGCGTCCACCTTGATTCGGTGAGATATGGCTCTATCGTTCTGATCAAAGAGACTCTCCAAAGTAATCAGTCCTTTTGGGACATGATTATTCTTCAACTGTATTAACCCCTCATATTGCTCGTCATCAGGGTCTCTACCTTCAATGGTGCTAGCTTCATGAATCAAAAAATTGACGATCTGCTCGTCACAATCGAACACCTGCCAGTGGGTGTCCTTATCAGGCACAAAAGGCCTGTAGATAGTTCTTACCGCCTTTGGCTTTGCATCATGTCATCAGCCGGGGAGTATCTGGCTCCAATAGACGCTAAGATGTCGGCATGTCTGTTTTTCTCTTGGGGGATGGATTGAACATTAAGGGCCTCAAATGACTCCAACAAATCCCAGACCCGATTGCGGTAGGCTTTGAGATAGTGCTTCTTTGCGGTGCATTTGTCAGTAATCTGCTTGCACACTAGCTCTGAATCTCCAAAGATTTGCAGCTGCTTGATCCCCAACCTTTCTGCCTTTTTCAACCCTAAGCACAGGGCTTCGTACTCTGCCGCATTGTTAGTGCAACTCCAGGCCAGCCTGTAGCAATAATATTTCTCTTCTCCCGAAGGTGAAACTAGGAGCACCCCTGCCCCGACGCCGTTTTTGCATCTGGCGCCATCAAAGTACAACTTCCATAGCTCATTTGGGGCAGGGCCTATGTCTTCTTTTGTTGTTTCCTTCGGCTTTTCAGGCTGCGCAATAGTGTAGCAGCCCATGTCTGATTCGATCATTGCGTTGAAGTCAAGCAGGGAGAATTCATCCTCCGCTTGCAATTGCTCTATGGCCTCTTCCACCAGGTCCACTTCTTCTAACTCTTCTGTCATCAGGTGAACCGACTCATCGTGTTGCTCCTCTTCTGGCATCCTCCCAACAAGGAAGGTGGAGGGTTTTTCATTGTAGATCTTTACTTTTCTCCCTTTGAAAGGGACCTCCATGTGAGAGTAGTCAAGGGACAGGTATCCGCCCAGCTTGGCGGTGAATTCCCTCGAGAGGCACATGCCGAAATAGGGCTCCAGGTCAACGACCACAACTTCTTGAATCACCACGATCTCAGGCGCCTTGTGCAACTGAATAGGGATATCCTTAATGATGCCCACCATTTTCACAGGAGTGCCATCTAATTGCAAGACACCTTGGCTGCTTCGTGTGTACTCCATGCCGATCTCCTCGCAGACTGCCCTTGGCATGACGGTGGTTGATGCGCCGGAATCAATCATGCAGTTGTGCACCACGCATCCTTCCATCCGTAGAGACAAGTAAAACGGCGGTGGTCTGTTTTTTCCCGTGATTGAAGTAGTCAAGGGCTGAGCTAACACGGGTTGTGATGGCTTTCCTCCCTTGACAGATTTCAGAGATTCTTGCAACAGGTCCACCTGCCCAGGGAGCTGGAGGGCATCATACATGCTTATCTTGGCCGGGGTCCTCTTGAGCTCATCAACAATGTTATAGGCCGAAGTACCAGACCCTTCTATTTCTTTCGCCGGTTCATACTTGGTGCGATACTGTTGCGTTGCCTCAACCCTTTGCCGCTTTGTCAACGATGGGTACTTGAGCTTTTCTCGCGCTTGCTCCTTGGTTTCAGCCGGAGGTTGAGTCGTTGGAGCTTTTGCTGGTGGTGGCTTCTCTTTCGCCGGCGGAGGCAAAGGAACCTTGTCAGGGGCTTTCGTGGCAGGCTGCTCCTTTTCTCGTCTGGTATATACCTTCAAAGGCTGCATCTGGGCCGCGTCCACTTCGATCGGCTTCTTACCACCCTTGGTCAGAATGGACATCGACTCCTCCTCTGAGACCGCAAAGTTGCGCTCTTCTTCCCGAATCATGTTGACTTGATCACCCGGGGCATTGTTTGCTAGAGTTTGGACATAATGTTGATGAAGCATGCAATTGTCTTCCCCGTGAGGATCATTGCACGTGGAGCACCAGTGCAGGTAATCTGAAGTGCTCGGCTCTTCATTGATAGCAGCATTCCTCGCGGGAGGTCTGTTAACTTGAGGTACTTGGTCTCTTGTCAGTGTCGGAGGAGGATATGGTCTCCTAGGAATGAATTCCTGCTGAGCCTGCTTCTTCTTCATAACAGCCATGTCATTGGACAGCGTTCGGCAGACAGAAGTAAGCGACTCTACTTGTTGCAAAATCTTGGACTGCACATCAACAACTTGTGGTGTTGATTGGGCTGGCGGAGGTAGTGCCGCAAGTGGTGGGGCTGATGGCAATGTCGGGTATTGTGGAGGAGATGGAAGTGCGGGAAACTGTGGAAGTGATGGAGGCTGTGGTGCTTGTGGAGCGGGAAAATGCACTTGAGGAGCAGAGAATTGGGTGACCACCGGCGCGGGATTCCATGATGAATTCTGGTGTGTGGAAGACGTAGCCAGTGGTTGGGCAGATGCACTAGGATACTGAGATTGCGGGAAATCAAGGCAAATTGGCATCGGCATCCTAGGTGGAAGTCTACCAATGGCAATCAAATCAAGCTCCGCCTTTTGAGCTAACTCGTACAACTCGGGGAAAGTGTTGATATGGGAAAACTTGATGATCATACTGATGTCCGAGTTGAATGCTCTGAGGTAATAATAGGCAGCTTGTCCGACAGTCGGTCGCAGCTCAACGGGTACCCTATGCCAGGATCTCGCGAATCTGACATTAAAATCCGCTATCTCCTCTTGCGGATGCCGTTGAATGGTTGTAAACTGATGCAGCAAAGATGATGGATCCGCGGACTCATTGAATCCCTTCACCAGTTGCCCCGCCAACTGACGCCATCCAGTAATAGTGCCAACAGGCAAGGATCTATACCAATAGAGGAGCTTTCCATGCAGGGACAGAGCCAACAGTCGGACCATAACACTCTCATCGGTAATGTTGTGGAGCGCGGCCAGGGCAACAATGTCTTGGATGTGCTCGTAGGCCGTCTTCCCAGTGTCGTCGTATGTGGGTATAGCCTTCAAGGCGGCAGCTGGAACGGCAACTTGGCCAGCTAGATTGAGTGGTCCGGTAGAATTCCAGTCCGGAAATAGATCAGGAGCAACCGACGGATTTTGTTGATTCTGATTTGGCTATAATGTCCCCATCTTAGTCAGATGTCCAGTGCATAATGGGACTTGCCTACTCACGGGTTCTCGTAGGTAGGATCAATTGTGTGGGAGCCCACTAGGATAGTTCAGTTGATGTCTAAGCAAAAAGTGCTTCAACTTGCCAGTTTATCAGTCTGTTTTGAGCATAATTGCAGGGGCTTACTATTTTTAGTAAGTCAGTTAGGGTCAGAATCTCAAGAAATGGATGTTACGGATGGATAATTCAGTGAAATGGGTATCCATTTATATTTTTATATCTTAGGTCTGGTATGTGGAGACAGATTATTTTATGCCCAAAGATTATTAATGTAAAAAATTAAATAATAATGCAACTTTATAATGTTGGGCATTATATTTTATTAATTGGATGTTATAATGGGGTCATATAACCAATTAAAAGAAAGGCCATGTTATAAAGTGTTAAAATAAGGAGGCCTAGACATGCTACGCCCCTCTAGGGACCCATTTAATAATAAAGAATAATTTAAAATTAAAATTTTCCCTCCAATTCTTGGTCGACTCATTTGAGGAAGGGAATAAAAGGGGGTTTGGAATTCATTTGCATGATATTTGGCATTTGTTTTCTTGGTGAATATTGGATAGCACTTGTAGATTGGATTTTTAGGGGTTTGATAGCTTGTTCAGAGATGAAAACCTCCAACAAGAACACCATTCTTGAGATTGGAAGACATCTTCAGAGTGGTATTGGGCATTTTCACTCAGAGGATACATTTGTGCTGACATTGGTGATAAATTTCAGTAATTGAAGACAATTTTCATAGGATTTTGAGGAGATTTTGGATGGCATTCATTTCATAGCTTCACTCACAGCATGGTCGTACCATTTGCATTTGGATTGATGTGTTTTTGGGTTAGGGTTTTTTGGAGATTGTGCAAACATCATTAGCTAAACCAGCCATACCCTCCATAGTAGATTCCTAGGTGTTTTTAGGCAAATTGAGGTGCTACCAAGCAGAATGTACTTGCCCTAGGCTTTTCGTACCATTTGGAACCATTTACCAACCATTACTTGTTGAATTGCCCTCTTTTGGGACTACATTTTGGATTAGTTGTTGGTGCCTAGTATTTGTAAAGGTTGTTGTTGTATTTGATGGTTGGAGTACATTGTATTTTGAGCACTACATGTGAATATAAAAAGTTTCCAGTTGCTGGTGCAATTTTCTAGAAATTTTTAGACTTGCATTATTACGGGTACTTTGCACTTGAGCCAATTTCCTCAAAAGGGTTTAATTATTTATATGAGTAGATGTTTGTGTCAAATTTTCATGGCATTTGAAGGAGTATTTTGTGAGTTGTTAGTTTCATTTTACTACATTTTCATTTTAGTATTTACTAACTTATTGCAAAAATTCCCCAAAAAACATATATTTGCAAAAAATCACAAAAACAATACAAACTATCAAACAAACCCAAACAAGGCAGTAAATTCTTGGTGATCACTCAGGGTGGTCATTACATTGGTGAAATATTTGGCTACGGATTTGGTGGAGGATTCAGTGGTACATTCAAATTTTGTGGAGGGTTCGCCATGTTCACGTTTGGATTGGGCTAAACAGGTGCACCAGGAACAGCTAACTACAAGTCAGGTTGCACCGGAATGACTTAATGATCCGAAGAGTTTGGAGTATTCAGAGGGTATTTGGTTGCAGTGCTATCTAAATTTGGATCTTGCTCCTCAACTACGGCTTCTTGTAAAAATGCTTCATCTTGGAAGAAGCTGGGCGTAACTAGCTTGGGAGGCTCTCTGAAAGTAGTGATATCAAAATCGTAAAGCTCAGGATCTTCCTTCGTGTTTCTAATTCTCCATCTTGTATGCATGAAGGACTTATAATCTTGGACCAGTCTTCGAGACTTGGAGTGTATTCAGGTTCAACAGATTCGCCAAGTTTTCAGATTTGACAACACTGAATCGAACACTGCTACTTCAATATTGCTTATGAGGTGGAACACTCGGGTCCCATCGAGCGTCCCAGAGAAACTGTTGGTTATGAATCTACCATTTAGGAAAGGATTTTGATCTTTTGTGCCCTAGATTCACCCAACATATTGAAAGGTCAGGAGCAAGAGATGCCTTTCGTGCCAATCTCCGGAGAAGGTTGGCTCCTATACTAATCTACTATGGTTTAACATAAGAGAACAGGAAAGAGATTGTAAAATGCAGAAAGAAATATAAATAGCATGTGGTTATGGTGGGAAAGAACAAGCAACACGATTACTAGCTAGTATCCAAACCAAAAGCAATAAAAAAAAAAACATGTAACATAAACTAACATTGTGATTCCTCCCTATATATCCTTCATTCGGTATTCTAGATTCACTTAATTGCCAATGCTTTAATCCAGAATACAAAATTACAAAAATAAAAAAAATAAATGAATATGGAGCAAAAATACTTGTAGAAGGCAACATAAAAGAAAGAGACAAATGTCAGAGCCAAAGATGATTAGTATTGTAATCAAGTGTTTGTTATAGCAGAGCTCTCTAGCAATATTTTCCCCCCCTTTTACAAATGAAATTCGACTGCTATTTATAGCAAAAATTTCCCCCTGATTACATTGATGCATAGAACCTAAGGACTGCAAAAGTTGTCGATATTTGACCCCTGTTGGCCATGAGTGTACCTGCTACAAGATTCACCTGACTTTGGTACAGCTCTTGATAGATCTGGTGGTTGAGAAGGCGCATCTGATTAATGTGGTAGGTGTAGTACAATCAATTGTTGAATACCTACATTTAATGGCCACCTACCCTATACTTTTTAAGTGCTCCTTCTGTTCTGTCTCGATAGACTCAAATCCTGAAATCCATACATGTTCTGCCTAAGTCTGAGGTTCGCTAAAATGGAGGGGGGACAACTAGAGTCGCCTAATAAAAATAATGACCCCTGGAGTCGCTCCATAATACTTTTCCTTAGAAAATACCTGGTCATTTTCTACTTGCAATCACCAAATGAGGGGTGGTGACGAAAGTCGCTAAGAAATAGCAGCGATGACGAAAGTCACCCAAAACAAATGAGCAACCAGCATCAACATTATTTCTTATGCCTTTAGAATATTCTTGAGACCCTCACCTGCGATCGTCGAAATGCTGATGTGACATTGAGAATCGCTCCAAAATGGAGCGACCGATGTCAATGCTTCAAATCCACACTTAGAATATTTTTAGAACCTTTCACCCGCGATCGCTAGAAAGAGCAATGATGACGAAAGTCGCTGACATAGTTAGGTGACGATGGGAGTCGCTCCAAAATGGAGCAATCGATGTCGACCAACATAGACATTTATTTTCATTCTTTCTCACCCGTTGACCAAGGTCATTGAAAACTAGAGTGACGACAGGCGTTGCTGGGAAAGTCGGGTGACCATGGGAGTCGCTCCAAAATAGAGCGACAGGTGTCGACCCATACTTAGAAACTTTTTGATATTTTTTCCCCGTCGCCCATGGTCACTGAAAAAGGAGCGATGACGATCCTCACTGCCAAAATCGAGCGACTAGCGTCAACATTTCCTGCCTTAGAATATTTTCATTTTTCTTTTTTTGTTTTTGACGTTCGCTGGCGCCGAGGGTCGCTGGAGGAGCTGGCAATGATGGGAGTCACTCCAAAATGGAGCAACTCGTGGGAAGTCTATACTTAGACTAAATTTTACAATTCTCCCATCAGTCGTGCTGTTGTTTTGGTGTTGTCATCGGTTGTCAAAGAGATTGGCAAAGCTAGGAATCACCGAAAAGAGGAAGTGAATGTCGGGATCGCTAAAAAGGGAGCGACCATAGGAGTACCCCTAACTTAGAAAAATTTGGGGCTTTTCCCAGACATTGCCAGAACCTGTTGAGAAATGAAATTAGAAACTGGAAACTGAGAAGCCGAGACATAAACACTGCAAATCTGGAAACTGCCTAGACTGGAGGCTCGGGAAGGAGAAAGAGGAGGGTCTGATCTGGGAAAGGCAACAATCTTCAAAATTTTCAAAATTTCCACCCCTTAGCAAAATGTGGCAACAGTCACCATGTTCGGTAGTAAGTTCACATTGACGACTGGTTGAGAAACTTGTAGCCTCCTTGATGATTCTCTCCTTATTCTTCTTTTTAGTTCCAAGCTTGAAATGACACTACTTTAGTCTTTCTCATCGCTGCTTGAACTCATCAAGAATACACTAATGGATTTTTATCCCAAGTTCCCAACTTCTACTTTGCTTAGTAATGTTTGTTGAGGTACTTCGTGGATATCATGCCGGTCCACTTCATTTGCTACGAGTCTAGTAGCTAGATTGGTAGTCCTTTTTCAAAAACTCAACTTCTTGTTTCTAGTCATCAAGAACTCCCAACACTTGCTTGTTTATTATGCACCTTTATGGGTCTCTTATGGACATGTCTCTTCTTTGGAAAAAATTCTACCAATTGCTTGGATTCTTGGCCACATCCTCAATAAATTTTGTGCATGTTGTCTTTGTAACTCTGCTATTCTATTGTTCAGTTGTTGACTCTATTTAGACAACTATTGTATTTCCACATGCATTCTCTACTGTGGATGTCCAATGACTACTAACAAATTAATTCCCTCATACTCACTTTATTTTCTTTGAGGTTCTTGTTCTAGCAGTTCTTATCCAACATACATCGTTGCCATTCATTAAATGTCCTCCACATTTAGTGATCTCAGTCTTTGTTCTTCTTCAACATCTAGAAATTTGACATGCACACAAATTTATCTACTCTTTGTAGATTGAGGGTACAATTCTTCTTGTTCTACAACTAGTTGCATGTCCATTTCTTGCTTATATTCTCTTCCTTATACAACCATGCCAGTTGTTTTGCAAGTATGCTATCATTTGAGTCACTCATATTCACTACATCATCATTTGCTTTAGTACAACTTGATTCTTTGACCTCCTAGATTGAGATTCCTTGGAAGGATCTCAAATACTGACTTGGTGCAACTATTAGCCTGCTTGTACTTGTTTCTTTTTCTATTGGTTTAGTATTCACCATGTTCACTTGTGCTCTCCCTTTGTACAGATTTAACTTTGAACCTTTAACTATCTTAGGACACAATGTCATGTTTAGTTTCTTCAACCTTACTATGTCATTGTTATCACCTCTTCTACTTGGAAGGATCCAAGCCATAACATCTTCAACTTTCGTGGCTTGATCTATCTCTTGCCATTAAACTTTAGCACCAAGTCACCTACCTTAAAATTCATCTTCTTTAGGTGCTTATAATGCCATAACTTTCGACAATATTGGGTAACCTCTGCGGCCCACTGTGTCATCACTTTCTTATCATCCAGCTTGATGAATGTTGTTAGTCTCTCTTCCAGACTCTCTTGGCCACCAAGATGGTTCTAAGCCACCACTCTCAGATTACATACCAAAAACTCCACCATCACAACCACCTTCATTATATACATCAACTAGAAGAGTGTGGTTTGTTGTCAACTTATACATAGTCCTATAGGATCATTGCAAATTTTCATCCCAATTAGCATCTTCAATACTAAACATCTAATAATTTCGCTGAATATACTATAAAACACAAATATTCTAGAAAACAATGTAAATTTTTTTTTAATAACGTTTTGGCTCTAGATTCGCAAGCCCTCATGAGATCAAAAAGGATATAGAAGAGGGGATCTTAAATAGATAGGATTGTTGTGGAAAAATAAAATGAAGAGACAACAAACCATATAAAATCTAATATATAATTAAATTCTATTTCTAATTAAAAATAAAATAATTTTATTAAAAGTTAATATAATTCTAGAATAAATTTAATTTTAAAATAATTAAAGTGAACCTAAAAATAGATAAATAAAATTAAAAATATTAACAAAAAACTATTAAATAATAATAAAATAAAATAAACCCACGTGCTATAGGTGAGTTGGAGAGGGTAGGGCAATCCTCTGAGGGAGGTCCCTGGTTCAAATCTCCACCCTACCAAACGCACATCGGGTATCCAAAATCCAGTTGATAATGTTGGTGCGGTCAGGGCTGGGCACGACTCTTGGGTAATTTTGATGGTGTAGAACCCCCTGATCGTGGTTTCTCAAACCAAGGCGGCCCCACAAGGGGTTTTCACTAAATTCAAAAAAATAAAATAAAATAAAATAAATAAATTAAAATCACTAAAAATACCTATAAAAATATCCATGCAAAATAAAACATATTAACAATAAACTTTAATATTGCATAGATTGTACATTATGGCTTCTAAGACCTTATTCATTGCTTTTGTTTACCCATTTTCTCTAGGGTAATATGGACTAGACAATTGATGCAATATATTGAACTCTGTAGTAAGCTTCAAAATGATTTCATTGACAAGTGTCCTCCATGATGACTTGTCAACTGAATTTCATAATGACTTGCTTGTACGTCAAATCTTGTAATTATTTGCTCGTACAAGAATTGTGCAATGCTCTTTGCTGAATTGTCAAGCAATGCTCTTGCCTCCACCCACATTGTCAAATATTAAGTAGTTACCACAATGTACCTACATCTTCTGCTAGTCTTCAATGGTCCACCAAAATCTAGGTGCCATATCGAACAATTCTTGTGGCTATGACGAGTGTAATGGCATGAAGTCCCTCATCAATGACTCCATAGCTCTTTGGCACATATTACATGTGGTCATGAACTTTTTCACATCGTGATAGAGGTTGGGCGACCACAACCCTGCCAAGAGCATCTTTCTTGTGGTTGCATCTAGTCCAATATGCCTCCAACCAGTCCTTCTTGAGAATCCTTCAATGTTGAATTCACTTCCTTGTCCTTTACACATCTTTGCATTATTATATCAAGTCTAATATTGTATGGTAAACCATCAAATGAAATTGTGTTGATTTGATGATGTTATTTTTCTCTACTATCGTCAACTCATTTAGTAGCTTACCCATTGACAAGTATTTTCCCATGTACTTGTACCATGATGGTAGTGCAATGATTGAGAATAAGTGAGCATCCAAAAATTCATCTGACAGTCCTCCCTCCATAGGATCTCCTAAGTGAATCCTCAATAATTGATCCACTATTACGTGTTTCTTTCTTGGTCTCACTGCCACTTGAAACACAAACTCTTAAAACATGATGAGCCACCTGCTAACTCATCTATGAATAGTTGGGCTGATCAAGTACAACACCTGATGATCCACATAGAAAGCAAAAGAGTTCGCAAGAAGGTAATGACTAAATTGTTTCACTACATACAACATCCCCAAAGCTTCGCACTCCATTGCGCTATAATTCTTCTTTGCTTGAGACAACAATCAACTTGAAAAATATATGGGCTGATCCAACCCATACTGTCCCTCTTGGTCCAACATATATCCAATAACAAAATTAAATGCATCCAAAGTGGACATGAAACTCCTTTTTCCAATCTAGAAACACTAGAATGGTGCATAAACCAACTTTTCCTTTAGAGCCTCAAAGGTCTTCTAACACTTCTCCATCCACCTAAAAGGAACACCTTTGCGTGTCAACGCATCCAGAGGGTGTGAAACTTGTGCAAAGTTTTTGATGAAACACTAATAATAACTAACATGGCCCAAAAAGGACTTAAACAAACTTAAATTGTATGGCTCTTCCATGCTCAACACGACTCATATTTTTTTAGGATCAGTCTTCAAACCCTCTTTACACACCACGTGCCCTAGCAATTTTCCATATAAAACTAGCAACTTACACTTATTTGGATTGAAAAACAATTAAGCATTCATACACAATCACATACACCCCAATTCCTTTAGATGCTTGTCCTTCCTTCTAGACAATGACTGATCATCCAAGCAAAAATTAAATTTACATGTTGACATTTGCTCAAAGTTGTACAAAATTATTCTTTGAAATATAGTAGGGGTATTGCACAAATTGAAAAGGCATTAGATTATATGCATAGATCCCATTCTCAACTATGAAAGTGGTCTTCAATCTATCTTCTTCAGTGATACTAATTTTATTGTAGCTTAAGAATCCATCAAAAAATGAATAGACCTCATGTTCTACTATTCTCTAAGATTAAATTAGTGAATGGTCTTAGCAAGGGATCCTTTATGGTAACTACATTCAAACTTTGGAAATCCACATAGATGAATATCTAGTTACTTTCTTTCTTCAAATTGAAGATAATAGGTGTAATCCACTCACTCACCATAACCTTGAAGATTGTTATGTACCCAAGAGAGGTACTTAATAATTTATTATTGTATTGTATAAAGGTAAGAGCCATAAATTAATTATTAAGTAAGGAAGGTCACATGTCAAATCAGAAATAGGTATGTCATAGAATCATATATGTAACCGCAAGGAATATTGTCATATTATTATGCACTTTGTAACTCATGGAAGGTGAATCACCACATGGGTGATCTTGTAACTCGTGTGTTAGAAATAGAGTATATTACATTATTTGGGTCATGTAAATGTACCTTAATTGGTACATATTTAGGACGTTAGGTTACTTTAGGGGGAATTTATCTAGTTACTTCATGCAATGTAATAAATTCACAAGTGTCAATGTGCAAGGTGTAATGTGCAAGGTGTCCACTTGTACAACTAGATAGAGTGTTGGCCAAGGAACTTATCTTCCTATATAATGGGCATAGATATAGAAGATATATATAGAAGTCATAGCATCATAGGCAGTGTGTGGTAGATAGGTAGTAGGGTAGTGTGTGTGTGAGTTATAAGCTCAGAGCTCATTCATGGAGCAGTAGCTTATATTATGGAGTGTCCATTTCCTCCATAGCTACTATTGTAATATTTTTCGTCATTTCTATTTATAGCATATTTCAGTCATCTCACAGATTTAATTTATTTATTTTTGCATCTTGTGATTGGTATCTCCCATTGTATGTGGCATAAAAAGCTAACATCATGGAAGGTGAACCATCACACTCTTGTATAAAGAGAGATGTACCCCCATTGTAAAATGCATGTATGAAGTATTCTTGTAGAAGTCTTGGCTCGTGGAGCTGGAGATCTTATGGAGTGGCTTCCTTCCAATAAGGAGCATTGTACGGTGTTGCCCTACCTCAAGGGTATTATCAATCTTTATTTTGTTGTGTGGAATTTATTGTGGAATTTATTGTGCAATTTATTTGTGGATGCATGTTGATATTTATGCAAATTGTTGAATGATTTATGGTAATGAGAAGAGAGGTTCATAACAAATATTATTCATACATCTAGCATATTTTCTCTCTACATTGACCAAGGTTGTGTACTTTATATTCATTCTATATGGTCTTCTCCTCGCAAGTTGCATGTCTGAAACGAATAGAATCTGATGCATGCACAACACAAGTGTAATACCTTATGAATCCTTCTATGTCCATGCGAAGACCTCATTTTACTCATCCCCATAATGGATTGCCTTCTCTCCTTTGCCAAGGTTCACCCACACCATCTTCAATCCTTCATACTTTATTCTATCAGGTTTAGGTTTCACTTTTGCTACATCAAAAGGATGTGTTGGTTTTTGTCAATCTATGCATTGCCAACATTGTACTCCACAAAGTTTCATGGAAATATTTTCTCTTATTTGACTTTCACTACTAGCTTGGTATTGTGACTGCATTCATCAACCTCATACACACTTTGTGATGCTTCATCATGGATATATTTTTTTGCATTGATATGTGTCTGCATAAAAATTAACACCATTGCAATAAAAATGACACATTGTATTATATTCGAGAAAGTGGTCCCTTGGGATACAAATTGACCCTTTGAGGGTGCATTTTACAATAAGATGTCCAAAGGGGGAAATCCCTTTTACAAATCAAACATATGGTGTCTTCATCTCTTCATGCTACAACAATGTGGGAGGTGGGTTTGTCGTGACCACCGTGATGACCTTGAGCTTGTTGAATCCTGAACCTGAAATCTGCACACATGAAAACGAACAAGGGTTTAGTAGCACCTGTCAACATGAATAAGATGAAATGTAAATAAAATGACTAATGTAAAATGAATATAGAAGAAGATGAACAATGAATATGGCTTACATAGCATAATCCGAGCAACATAACATTAGCATTCTCCTCTCCTCCTCTTTTTCTTGGTCATGTGATGGTGCCTTTATAGGCCTTTGAGGGTTTTGGAGGGAAGGATAGGTGGTAATCCAGGGCTGCCAAGTGGCAAGGATTGGGTAGCCACCTATCCTAGGTAGTTGTAGTGAGTCACTAGAAGTGTCTCACTTAACTAGGGAGATGTGGCAAGTGGGTAGGTGGAAGTGGAGTAAAAAGGAGAAGAAAAGCAGAGAGGGAAGGAGGGAAGGGAGGGAGGAGGTGTGAGATGTGGCAAGTGGGTAGGTGCAAGTGGAGTGAAGTGTGGAGTGAGGTGTGAGATGTGGCAAGTGGGTATGTGGAAGTGGAGTGAAGTGTGGAGTGAGGTGTGAGATGTGGCAAGTGGGTAGGTGCAAGTGGAGTGAAGTGTGGAGGGTTACCCCATGTGAAGGGACAAAGGGGACAAGAGTGTATGAGAGGTGGCAAAGGGGTGATGGTGATGTGGCTAGGACACATGTCAAGTGAGGAGAGAGGGTATCCTAGGAGGATATTTCCTAGATTTAATAAAATCTAGAAAATATAATTATGTGTAGGATTTTATGCCTAAGTCAAAACTTAGGCACATAATGTTATGCAGAACTAAAATGTGCAATGTGAATGAATAATGTGTAGGAATTATATGCCTAAGTTTAGACTTAGGCATATATTATTATGCAAAATTGTGATGTGCAATGCGGGTGAAATATGCAGTAATTTATATGCCTAAGTTTAGACTTAGGCATATAATTTAATATGCAAAATTATGTGATGAAATGCAAATGCCTAGATTTTGGTGTCTACAGATGCCCCTTTTTGTACCGTGTTGTGTGAAACACAATGTGGTGCAAAAATAAAAGACACCTGGTTTTATTTGATGGAGGAATGGACTCAAATCTTCTCGATGCAAAGAATGAATGACTTTTTTTGAAATTTTTGATTTGTTTGCTTACCCCCTCAATTGGTGAATGGGTAAAGGATGAAACCCATGAGCCAATTGACCAAATGTGGATGATGAAAGGAGGTGGTTGATTGAATGATGTGGATGTGATGCAAATGTATGTCATTTTGACCAACTTGATGCCCCAAGTTTGGGATTATTTGTGTTCTTGCAAATTTACCTTTGGTTTCGTTGATGTGCAAAATGTGTGGTAAAATCTTTGACCACATTTGGAGTTCTTGTTCCACTGTGACTTTAGCAATTCCTTCCAAATGATGGGTTCAAGGAACCAATCATTCAAGAATTTGATACTCGAGTGATTTTTGATTATTACCAAATTGTTTTTGGTTGTTTTTCGCTTTTGACCCAACGAAAGGGGTTGAAGGATAACCTTGTGCAAATCTGTTTTGAACACATCTAAGCTCAAATATTTAGGGACCTAGCTGATTTAATGCCATAGTAATTTGATGTTGAATGTTTGAATGAGTTTCCTTATGGTGAGCTACCCATCCGACCGGATTGCATGGATTGCTAGTCACTGCAACCGCTAGGTGTATAGGGTAATCCACTAGATACAAGGTTCACTAAATGATGATGATGATGATGATGATGTTTGTAAAAATGCATGATGTGATTGATGTAAATGTTGGAAATCAATATCAAGTTGGATACCCCAAGTTTGGGGTGGACTTATGTTGTCGTAAATTTACCTTTTGGTTTGATTGACATGCAAGATGATGAGGTAAAGGAACCAATCACCCTAGGGGCTTGTCCTAGTGACTGTTAGAAATTCCTTAATGCAAAATGATGAAGTATAAGTTTTCCATGTTTTGTAACCCCATGGAGTAGGCATCAATGACAACCTTGGACAAATCTTCTTGAATGCAAGTCACTCAAAAATTGAAGGATCAACTTGATTTAATTTTAAACATGATGATGTGAAATGATTTTGAATAAGTGTCCTTATGGTAATTTATCCATCCTATCGGATTGCATGGACAACCAATCGCTGCAACCGCTAGGTTTCTAGAGTAAATCACTAGGTAGAAGGTTCACTTGAGATGATGATGATGTGAGATGATTATTTGGAGGGTTTTGCAATGTTTTTGTAGCCATTTGCATTTGAAGGGGAGTTGTGTAAGATGGTCACAAATAAAAGTCAATTTGTGTTGCCCCAATCATGGAAAAGATGCTCATTTTAATGAGCGTAATTTGCATGATTGAGTGTTTTGAGTGTTGACTTTGATTATGAAACTGAATTTGTTGATTTTGTCTTTCCCTTCAAGCGATGATTCGATGGAGAAGATATGAAATGATGAAAGCAATGAAACAGATGATAATGGTTGGAATGAAATGGATGTTTTTGTTTTTGTTTCAACTGTGATTTTGACCATTGTTGATAATTGTGCACTTCTATCCCTTGGAGCAGTCTAGCCATATGGCTTTCTTAGGGAATTGAGATGATAACAATTCATTTTTTGCATGAGGTGAATCACTTTTCAAGGGCCTTATGGTAACTTATCCATCCTACCGGATTGCATTGATTGCCAGTCGCTACAACCGCTAGGTATATAGGATAAGTTACTGTATACAAGGATCACTTGAGGCTAAGTGGAAGAAGGAAATGTACACCTCTATCCCTTGGAGCAGTCCAGCCTCATGGCCTTCTTAGGGAGTTGAGATGAGAGCACTTCTATTCTTTCGAGAGCCTGTTGAATTTGTTTTTGACCAAAGGAATTGAGATATCTTTGGAGTTTTTTTGTTTGTTTTTTTTTTTTTGGAGAATGCATGATTGTTTTTGTGTTTTTTTTGTTTTTGTATGACAAAAGATGCATGGAAATGGTTTTTTTGTTTTTGGTGTTTTATGTTTTTAATCTTTTTGTTTTTTTTTTTTTTTTTTTTATTTTAATGTTTTTGTGTTTTATGTTTTTGTAAGACAAAAGATGCATGGAAATATTTTTGGTGTTTTATGTTTTTGAAATGGAAAGAATGCACAAGATGTTTTTTTGTGTTTTATGTTTTATTTTTTTTTTTACCAAAGGAATTTGAGTACAATTTTTTGGAGTTTTCATTTTGGGATTGATTTTTTTTTGACCAAAGGGGTTTATGCCTTTGGGGCTTTTTGAATTGTGTTAATGATAATTTTCCTTATGGTAATCTACTCCTCCTACCGAATTGTATGGATAGCCAATCACTACAACCGCTAGGGTGCTAGAGTAAATCACTAGATACAAGGATCACTTAAGGCTGAGTGAAAGAAGGAAATGTGCATCTCTATCCCATGGAGTAGTCCAACCGCATGGCTTTCTTAGGGAGTTGAGATTATAGCATTTCAATTTTTGAAAGCCTTGTTGAGATTGAATTTGACCAAAGAAATTGTGTTACCTTTGGAGTTTTTATTTTTTTTTTTGAATTGAATGTGACCAAAGGGGTTGATTCCATTGGAGCTTTTTGAATTTGATTATTTGAAATGTGAATGTTTAATGTGATTGTTGGGGTAGGTGTGAGACCTTGAATCCCCCAAGTTGTTTGATTGATTGTTTGATGTGATTGATGGGGAAGGTGTGAGACCTTGAACCCCCCCAAGTTGTTTTGTGATTGTTTATGTATATGTGTAATGATTGATTGTCCAAATTGTTTTTTTTGTACATGTTATGAAATGAATATGTTATGAATGAATGCAAATGAATGAAGGGTGTTGCTTTATTAATCATTGTTCAAAGAGATTTTGAACCATTTGAATGAATGGTGTTGCTTTATTGATTATTGTTCAAAGAGATTTTAAACCATTTGAATGAATGGTGTTGCTTTATTGATTATTGTTCAAAGAGATTTTAAACCGTTTGAATGAATGGTGTTGCTTTATTGATCATTGTTCAAAGATATTTTGAACTATTTGAATGAATGGTGTTGCTTTATGTGATTGTTGTTCAAAGAGTTTTTGAACCGTTTGAATGAATGGTGTTGCTTTATTGATCATTGTTCAAAGATATTTTGAACCATCTGAATGAATAGTGTTGCTTTATTGATCATTTTTCAAAGAGGTTTTTGAACCATTTGAATGAATGGTGTTGCTTTATTGATTATTGTTCAAAGAGATTTTAAACCATTTGAATGAATGGTGTTGCTTTATTTATTGTTTTTCAAAGAGATTTTAAACCATTTGAATGAATGGTGTTGCTTAATTGATCATTTTCAAAGATTTTGAGCCATTTGAATGAATGGTGTTGCTTTATTGATTGTTGTTCAAAGATATTTTAAACTGTTTGAATGAATGGTGTTGCTTTATTGATCATTGTTCAAAGAGATTTTGAACCATTTGAATGAATGGTGTTGCTTTATTGATCGTTGTTCAAAGAGATTTTAAACCATTTGAATGAATGGTGTTGCTTTATTGATCATTGTTCAAAGAGATTTTGAACCATTTGAATGAATGGTGTTGCTTTATTGATCATTGTTCAAAGAGTTTTTGAACCATTTGAATGAATGGTGTTGCTTTATTGATCATTGTTCAAAGAGATTTTGAACCATTTGAATGAATAGTGTTGCTTTATTGATCGTTTTTCAAAGAGGTTTTTGAACCATTATTTAGCAAACTTTGCCTTTATTGCTTAATCAGGGGCACCAATATGATACTACTAGTATGACCACATGGATGAAATGGATTATGATATTTATGACTATGTGATGGTGGTATGGAATGGAGGCTTGCTTATGACTTTATTGTCCTTAGGGATAAAGGATCTAGAGTTGTTTTGCAAAGACTCAAACATCCTAGTGATCTCAAACAAACTCACTAAAACTACCTAATTCTTCTAGGACCAAATGTGTGTGCAGTGAGTTCATTTACCGAATCAAGAGCATGGTAATGACCCGAGACAATCAAGAACCAATGTGTGTGCAATTGAGTTCATTAACTCACCTTGAGTAAATTGGGTAAACCTGTTATGGTTTGAACCTAGAAGCTAGCTTGTCCATATGAGCGGTCATAGGTCTCTTTTTAAAAGAGACATGTCGCCACGCATGAGTGTACTCCACTGCCAATCAAGCGTCTATAGCTCCGATGGAGGCTAACTCCATAGTCCATGATTTTTGTTTTTGATTTCTTGAATTTTGGGGATGACTACTTAACCGTCTGACTGGAAATGTAGTACGATCCTTACAACCCAATTAATCAGTGGTGTGTGATGTAAAATATTTAGAGCTTTGGGGAATCGGATTCTCAACCTAAGTGTGATGAGAATTGTACCCTATCCTTACTACTCTATCTTTTGAATTTGAAGCAACTGTGATAGTAGTGAAAACCACTATTGTCATGGACTATGTTGCATAATGGGACAAGCAAGGATGACCCTTTTCACCTCAAGGTTCCTACCAAGTATGGTGTTATCCCTATTTGACACAAGATGTTTTTAAGATGTGAAATTGTGTTTGGTTCGAGAATATTTTTGAGATCAATTCCCAATACTCAATATTTGCTTAGTGTATATATGTGCAATGGTCCTAAAAGAATTCGACATATTTTTTGGAGGTTGCTTAAGACACTAGCGGTGGTTGAGTGATTGAAAATATTAGAATTATTCTTAGGAAGCAATGTATTATTATGTTGATGGTTTTGGTGATGTTTGATGTGAGGTGCCCTTGATTAAGGCAACAAGACATAGTGCACTATCAATTATTCATGATTTTAATGAATACGAATGGTATGAATGTGCAAATGCTATGAAAGTTGGAATGTGTGAATGCAATGGAAGATGGATTGTGAAAGTGATTTATTAAAAATGCAATGTGTATGAAAATATTTTTGTGTTTTATATTTATTATTGTTTTTTTTTGTCTTTTGATGTTTTTGAGATGAAATGTGACCAAAGGGGTTTGGTTCCTTTGGAGCTTTTTGAATTGCATGTGACCAAAGGAGTTTTGGTTCCCTTGGAGCCTTTTGAATGGAAATTGACCAAAGGAGTGCCTCCCTTGGAGCATTTTGAAATGAGATTTGACCAAAGGGGTGGTTCCTTTGGGGCCTTTTGAATTGATTTGACCAAAGGGGTTTCCTCTTTGGAGATTTTTTGATTGATTTGACCAAAGGGGTGTCCCATTTGGAGCCTTTTGGAGTTTGAATTGGCCAAAGGGGTTTGGTTCCTTTGGAGAATTTTTGATTGATTTGACCAAAGGGGTGTCCCCTTTGGAGCCTTTTGGATTTTGAATTGACCAAAGGGGTTTGGTCCCTTTGGAGCATTTTTGATTGATTTGACCAAAGGGATGTCCCATTTGGAGCCTTTTTGATTGATTTGACCAAAGGGGTGTCTCCTTTGGAGCCTTTTGGATTGAATTGACCAAAGGGGTTGTCCCTTTGGAGCTTTTTGATTTGAGTTGACCAAAGGGGTGTCCCCTTTGGAGCGTTTTGGATTTTGAATTGACCAAAGGGGTTTGGTCCCTTTGGAGCATTTTTGATTGATTTGATCAAAGGGGTGTCCCCTTTGGAGCCTTTTTGATTGATTTGACCAAAGGGGTGTCTCATTTGGAGCCTTTTAGATTGAATTGACCAAAGGGGTTTGTTCCTTTGGAGATTTTTTAATTGATTTGACCAAAGGGGTGTCCCCTTTGGAGCCTTTTTTATTGAATATGACCAAAGGGGTGTCCCCTTTGGAGCATTTTGGATTGAATAGACCAAAGGAGTTTATTCCTTTGGAGCATTTTTGATTGACCAAAGGGATGTCCCCTTTGGAGCCTTTTGGATTTTGAATTGACCAAAGGGGTTTGGTTCCTTTGGAGCATTTTTTATTGATTTGACCAAAGGGGTGTCCCCTTTGGAGCCTTTTTGATTGATTTGACCAAAGGGGTGTCCCCTTTGGAGCCTTTTGGATTGAATTGACCAAAGGGGTGTTCCTTTGGAGCTTTTTAATTGAGTTGACCAAAGGGGTGTCCCCTTTGGAGCCTTTTTTATTGATTTGACCAAAGGGGTGTCCCCTTTGGAGCCTTTTGAATTGAATTGACCAAAGGTATTTGTTCCTTTGAAGTGTTTTTGATTGATTTGACCAAAGGGGTGTGGTTCCTTTGGAGCCTTTTGATTTGAATTGACCAAAGGGGTTTCCCCTTTGGAGCATTTTGAATTGAGTTGACCAAAGGGGTGTCCCCCTTGGAGCATTTTGAAATGAAATTTGACCAAAGGGGTTAGGTTCCTTTGGGGATTTTTGATTGATTTGACCAAATAGGTGCCCATATGGAGCGTTTTGAATTGTATTGACCAAAGGGTATCCCCCTTGGAGTATTTTGATTGATTTGACCAAAGGGGTGTCCCCTTTGGAGCCTTTTTATTTAAATTGACCAAAGGGGTTTTGTTCCTTTGGAGCCTTTTGATTTGATTTGACCAAAGGGGTGTCCCTTTTGGAGCGTTTTGAATTGTATTGACCAAAAGGTATCCCCTCTTGGAGTATTTTGATTGATTTGACCAAAGGGGTGTCCCCTTTGGAGCATTTTGATTTGAATTGACCAAAGGCATGTCCCTTGTGGAGCATTTTGAATTGAACTAACCAAAGGGGTGTCCCCCTTGGAGCATTTTGAAATGAAATTTGACCAAAGGGGTTAATTCCTTTTGGAGGTTTTTGATTTGATTTGACCAAAGGGGTTTTGTTCCTTTGGAGCCTTTTGATTTGAATTGACCAAAGGGGTATCTCCCCTTGGAGCATTTTGAAATGAAATTTGACCAAAGGGGTGTCCCCTTTGGAGCGTTTTGTATTGTATTGACCAAAGGGTATTCCCCCTTGGAGCATTTTGATTGATTTGACCAAAGGGGTGTCCCCTTTGGAGCCTTTTGATTTGAATTGACCAAAGGATTTTTGTTCCTTTGGAGCCTTTTGATTTGATTTGACCAAAGGGGTTTTGTTCCTTTGGAGCCTTTTGATTTTAATTGACCAAAGGGGTTTTGTTCCTTTGGAGCCTTTTTGATTGATTTGACCAAAGGGGTGTCCCCTTTGGAGCATTTTGAATTGAATTGACCAAAGGGGTCTCCCCTTGGAGCATTTTGAAATAAAATTTGACCAAAGGGGTTAATTCCTTTGGGGCTTGTATGATTGATTTGACCAAAGGGGTGTCCCCTTTGGAGTGTTTTGAATTGAATTGACCAAAGGGATGTTTCCCTTGGAGCATTTTGAAATGAAATTTGACCAAAGGGGTTAGGTTCCTTTGGGGCCTTTTTTATTTGACCAAAGGGGTGTCCCCTTTGGAGGGTCTTGAATTGTATTGACCAAAGGGGTGTCCCCCCTTGGAGCATTTTGAAATGAAATTTGACCAAATGGGTTAAGTTCCTTTTGGAGCATTTTGAATTGAATTGACCAAAGGGGTGTCTCCCCTTGGAGCATTTTGATTTGAATTGACCAAAGGGGTTTTGTCCTTTGGAGCCTTTTGATATGATTTGACCAAAGGGGTGTCCCCTTTGGAGCCTTTTTGATTGATTTGACCAAAGGGGTGTCCCCTTTAGAGCATTTTGAATTGAGTTGACCAAAGGGGTTTGGTTCCTTTGGAGCCTTTTGATTTGAATTGACCAAAGGGGTTTTATTCCTTTGGAGCGTTTTGATTTGATTTTGACCAAAGAGGTGTCCCTTTTGGAGCATTTTGAATTGAATTGACCAAAGGGGTTAGGTTCCTTTGGGGCCTTTTGAATTGATTTGACCAAAGGGGTGCCCCCTTTGGAGTTTGTTTTTGATTGATTTGACCAAAGGGGTGTTCCTTTGGAGTGTTTTGAATTGTATTGACCAAAGGGTATTCCCCCTTGGAGCATTTTGATTGATTTGACCAAAGGGGTGTCCCCTTTGGAGCCTTTTGATTGGATTTGACCAAAGGGATTTGGTTCCTTTGGTGCCTTTTGATTTGAATTGACCAAAGGGGTTTTATTCCTTTGGAGCGTTTTGATTTGATTTGACCAAAGGGGTGCCCCCTTTGGAGCCTTTTTGATTGATTTGACCAAAGGGGTGTCCCCTTTGGAGCCTTTTTGATTGATTTTACCAAAGGGATGTCCCCTTTGGAGCATTTTGAATTGAATTGACCAAAGGAGTCTCCCCCTTGGAGCATTTTGAAATAAAATTTTACCAAAGGGGTTAATTTTGTTGGGGCTTGTATGATTGATTTGACCAAAGGGGTGTCCCCTTTGGAGTGTTTTGAATGGAATTGACCAAAGGGGTGTTTCCCTTGGAGCATTTTGAAATGAAATTTGACCAAAGGGGTTAGGTTCCTTTGGGGCCTTTTTTATTTGACCAAAGGGGTGTCCCCTTTAGAGCATTTTGAATTAAATTGACCAAAGGGGTGTCCCCTCTTGGAGCATTTTGAAATGAAATTTGACCAAAGGGGTTAGGTTCCTTTGGAGCATTTTGAAATAAAATTTGACCAAAGGGGTTAAGTTCCTTTGGGGCTTGTATGATTGATTTGACCAAAGGGGTATCCCCTTTGGAGCGTTTTGAAATGAAATTTGACCAAAGGGGTTAGGTTCCTTTGGGACCTTTTTTATTTGACCAAAGGGGTGTCCCCTTTGGAGCGTTTTGAATTGAATTGACCAAAGGAGTATCCCCCTTGGAGCATTTTGATTGATTTGACCAAAGGGGTGTCCTCCCTTGGAGCATTTTGATTGATTTGACCAAAGGGGTGTCCCCTTTGGAGCCTTTTGATTTAAATTGACCAAAAGGGTTTTGTTCCTTTGGAGCATTTTGATTTGATTTGATTTTTATTGTTTTGCATTTTGAATTTTGGTATGAATATGGAAGGTGGTTCAGGTGAAATGAGGTGGCGAATGTGAAGGTATGTGTGTGAAAATGTGATGGAAATACAAATGAATAACACACAAATCAAATAAACAAACAATGTTTTCTAAGTTTTTTCAAGTTTTGTTTTCGATGTTTGATTTTTGATTGTTTTTTTATTTTTGAAGTTTTTGATTTTTTTGTTTTTAGTTTTGTGTATTTTGATGTTGTTGAAATTTTGAAGAAGTTTTTTTTTTATTATTAGAATAAAAGAACTCGATTAAGATGGTGATTAGGAACACTAGTGCCAAGCATGATTTCTCAAAAGAGTCTAGGGTACACCGCTTAAATCCCAATGGGGGGTTCGCCTAGCTCTTCCACTCTGATTCAACAATTGTTCCAACAATGGGAGACAGCTTGAACACAAGTGACCTATACCAACTTAAGGAGTTCTCTATTCTGTCTAAGGATATCTAGGGGGCAAGCCAGTGGAAGGAGATGAATTCCAACGTCACCGGTCTGAATTGGAGGTTGGTGATTAAATCCAACCTACCAATGTTTTTATGAAATGTGCAGTGTGTGAAGTTTTTTTTTTTTTTCTATTGTTTTGTAAAGCAAGATAAAATGCAATCTAGAATGCAATTCAATTTTGGATGCCTAAAAATGCAATCAAAAGCACACCAAACACATAAAATTACACAAAAATGCAAAATAAACTTACTTATTGAATTTTTTTTTTATATGTTTTTGTATATATTCTTTTTGTATTTTGTTATATTGAGTGTGTTTTTTAATTTTGATTTTTTTTTTTTGTAATGCCTAGTATAATGCAAATGCTTTTGTAAAATGCAAAATGCATTGTAAAGAAGTATTATGTCTAATTTTTTCTTAAGATGAAAATGCAATGTTCGGTGTATCATTTTGTGTTTTTGTTGTTTTGAAACAATGTTTTTTTCTAAGTTGAAATTTTTTTGAATATTTTTTAAGTTGAAATTTTTTTTGAACTTTGTTTATTTTTTTAATTTTTTTTTAAGTTGAATTTTTTGTTTTTTTTTTTTTTTTGAATTTCATTTATTTTTTTATTTTTTTTATTTTTTTGAATGTCTTCGTGTTTTAAGTTTTTGAATGATTTTTATGTGATTTTTGTTTTTTTTTAATGTTTTGATTTTTTTGAAAAAGGATTTTTTTTATTTTTTATTTTTTTTATTTTGTAATAATTTTTTTTTTAACTCTTTTTTTTTTACTTAAAGTAATTTTTTAAAAAAATTTATTTTATTTTATTTATTTTTAATGTTTTGTTTTTTTATTGTTTTTTTTTGTTTCTTCGACCTGCAGCCCTGCAGAAGCCCTGCGCAGGGCTGGCGCAGGCCCTGCAGAAGCCCTGCACTAGGCTGGCGCAGGCCCTGCATAAGCCCTACGCAACCCTACGCTGGGCTGATGTAGGCCCTATGCAGGGCTGACGTATGCCTTGCGTGGAGCTGCGCAGAGATTGCGTAGCTCTAGAAAGAGTTGCGCAAGCCTAGCAAGGAGCTTGCGTAGCTCTGGACAGAGTTGCATAAGCCCTACACGGAGCTATGCAGAGCTTGCGTAAAATCTAAAAAATATAATTATGTGTAGGATTTTATTCCTAAGTCAAACTTAGGCACATAATGTTATGCAAAACTAAAATGTGCAATGTGAATGAATTATGTGTAGGAATTATAAGCCTAAGTTTAGACTTAGGCATATATTATTATGCAAAATTGTGATGTGTAATGTGGGTGAAATGTGCAGTAATTTATATGCCTAAGTTTAGACTTAGGCATATAATTTAATATGCAAAATTATGTGATGAAATGCAAATGCCTAGATTTTAGTGTCTACAAAATGCATGTAGGTTTGCTAGAAAACTTCATAGTCCTCCATCTACCAATGTAGAAGTTTGTTATCCTAATACCCTTCATCTTCTATACACTTCCAATTCTAGCATTCCTTCGTTCAATTCTCATTTGTTTACATGATCTTCCTCCTCCATCGATGAACTTCTAGATTCATCAAATGTTTCCAACTCCTTGCTCATAGATTGATTCTTCAGGTTGATTACATACTTGTAGGTGTTAGTTCTAAGAAGCAAAAATGAAGTTTTTGTGAAAATGTCTAAGTAAAAAACACCAATTTGTATTTAATAAAATGAAATACAACCAAAATGCAATGGAATGTAGTCGAAATGAAATGTAGCCAAAATGCAATGTAATTCAGCCATCATTTGTCAAACCTTAATATTTGATTAATTATAAGTTTGGATAAACTGATTAAGTAGGAAGGTAGACAATTTTTTAATGAAGTCTTGGAAATCGTTGTTTCCAACGGCTAGGACAATGCTTTAAATAGGATCCCTTTACTTCATTTTGGAGATATAAATAAAATATATTGTCATGAGAGGATATGCTATGTTGTAGATGCGTGTATACTTGGTTGATAGGAGAAGCAAGATGTCTGATTGTAGTTATAGAGATAACTGGAATATTTGAATATATGCCATGGAAGCCATTCTAATAATGTACAAGATGATTGTTTGAAAAGTGGAAGGAGTCGATTCGGAAGAAATATTGTTGATACTCGAATATTTGCATGTATGCCATGGAAACCATTCTAATCTTATGCATTATCGATAATGTACAAAACATGTAGAGTGGAAGGAGCCAATTGGGAAGAAATATTACAAATAGTTTTGTGGGTGTACACAACCTTCAAGCCAACGATAAATCATACACCTTTCCAATTGATGTATATATAGGAGGCTATAGTGTCGGTAGAGTTCCTGGTACGTAGCTTAAGGGTAGCGGTGGAAAACCATTTGAATGATCAAGAGAGCCTAGAAGAGAGGCTTATGAAACTTGTACATTTGGACGAAAAGTGAGTCATGGCTCAATGGGCAACAAAGATAGCTCAACGATAAAGGAAATTATGGCATGATAAGCACCTAAGAAATTTGAACTTAAATATGAGTGACTTAGTGCTCAAATTTAATGAAAAAAGAGAGATAAATCTAGGGAAGTTGAGGACCTTATGGCTTGGGCCCTTCTAGGTAGTAGAAATGTTGGACAATGGGGTTGTCCGACTAAAGAAGTTGGATGGGACATTGTGTCCCAAAATAGTGAATGGTTCAAAGTTGAAGCCATATAAAGTGAAGGCACACGTAAATGTGATCAACTTGGAATCATCAAAAGGAGAAACGTTGGGAGCTAGAAGAGGGTATATAGTTCTATGAAAAAGAAGAACCAAGTGAAACTGCACACCAAGGTGCAGATCAAGAAGACAAAAAAATGAACCTAGATAGGTTATTCGAAATGGGAATGGAATAACCTATAATCAAACAGAGGGAGTTGGAACCTAGACCAATTGAACGATGAAGGTTATAGGTTCATGAGAGATTGTTGGATAATGAAGAAGAGAGAATACATTCTAACTAATGTAGCATTGCAAGGAATGGAATCAGGAATAAGAGAAAGGTTTTATGGAGAATCTCTGAGTGAAGAAAGTGAAGAAGAGCCATGTTGGCCAACAAAATTTGAAATTCTACAACAAATAATATGAAGGGAGACGCAGCAGTCGCAAGAAGAATGTGAAACTATGTTGATGTACAATACTAGACTAAGATATTAGGTCATTCAACAAATTGGAAGAAAAAATGCAAAGGATGAATGAAAGGGAAGAATTGAGATGAGAGGAGCAAGATGAACTTGAACAAAAAAGGATAGCTGAAGAGTGACAAACCTATGAGTTATGGAGATATTCTTACGGGGTACATTCTTCTCAATATGAGGAAGGATCACCATTAGAAAGTAGCTTCTTCTTCATAAGTTCAAACAGTTTGTTCTCCAACATGTTGATAATTTGATTGAATAGTAGTAGCACTACTAGTTCAAGTTCTTCACTAACGAGAAGATCAAGGAGAAATAGGAACCAAGTTCAACCAACTCCTCAAAGGGAAGTTACAAGATAGGAGCAATAAGAGGAGCTTGAGCAACAAATAATGGTTGAGGAAAGACCATAGCAGAATCAGGAAGAACCTATTGACCAAGGAGGATATTGACTAAGTAGAGAGTAGGTTGCTAAGATATTATGGAAAGACATTATGGAAGCACCAACACCTCCAAGAAATGGAAGAAACTGGGTTACATATTTAGGTAGTGATGGAGTTATTATTGATCAAAGAGAAAATAATAGTTCAAGTTTTAATCTCTTAAGAAGTTATAGGGAGCCACAAATTCATCTCAAAGTACAAAAATACCTAGATGCAAGCAGACAATTGAGGAGGAAAACATTATTTTTAACAAAAAAGGATGATGCACAAGTGGAGGAGCAGCGTGTAAATGAGGATAAAGCCAAGGAGAACATTCACACCAACATGGAACATGCAGAAGATGAGATGGAGCAACTAGTGATGCCAGCACAAGTGTAGGGGAGAGTGCCTAGAGGTTCAATAGACAAGAGTCAAGCATAAGGGTAAACATGAGAGAGTGTGCTAAAAGACCAAAATTGTTGCTTTTGTATTTGTGAAGGTCACAAAGTGTAGATGTACAAGGTAGCAGCCAAAATTTATTTGCAAATAACAAGTTGTCAATTGAAGGTTCATTGAGTGGAGATAAATAGACACCAATGGCAAACCTTTTTGTAGCTATAGGCTTGGTTATCAAATTCGTTGAATTTTTGAGATAAAATTCAAAATTCGACGAATTTAAAACCTGGCAAATAAATTTTCCAAACTAACCTTAAATTCGGCATGGAAAAAAATTAGCAAAAATAGGTTTGATATTTATGAATTCTCCTTTTTCTGGTTCTACATGCACGGGTCAAACAGTGTATTTCGTGTATCGCTCGTTAAAACAACTCTGATCAGGTCACATTTGTTGTTGTAGACTTTATTAACTGTAAATGATCCAGAATAAGCAGGACCTTGAATCCCCATGCATATACATATTTTTTCACCTTAGTCTCGTAAAAAAAGCCAGAATGCGCAGGACCTCGAAGTACCCAAAGTAACTTGCCAATTGCCCAATGCTGCCCTTGTTACTTTTTTAGCAAGCCCAGAGAATTTCTGCACCACTCAAACTTCTCTACCTTGACTGAATTTGTAAGCATATCTGCAGGATTCACTTTAGTGTCGATTTTCTGCAACAGGATCCTACCTTCTTCCACCATATTTCTGATAAAGAGGTACTTTACATCAATGTGTTTCGTGCGATCATGAAATGTTGGATTCTTCACTAGTTGAATAGCACTCTGGCTATCACAATGCAACATAATTTACTCCTGCATTACCTTGAAGTCACCCAACAATCACTCTAGAAAAATTGCCTCTTTGCTGGCATGAGTTGTTGCAATGTATTCTGCTTCAGTGGTTGATAAAACCAATAGACTGCAACTTAGAAGCCCAAATCACTGCTCCTCCAGCAAGAGTGAAGGTATATCCTGTAGTGGATTTTCTCCCATCTCTATCTCCACAATAATCAGAATCCACAAAACCTGTAACTTGCAAATCTACCGATCCAAAGTAAATGGCAACATCTGAAGTGGCTCTTAAATATCTGAATATCCACTTCACCACATTCCAATGCTCCTTACTAGGATTTACCATGTATCGGTTGACTACTCCCACTGCTTGGGCAATATCCGGTTTGATGCTCACCATGGCATACATGAGGCTTCCTACTGTTGATGAATACGGTACACGAGACATGCTTGTCTTCTCTGCTTTCATTCTAGGACATTGGTTGGAAGACAAATTTAAGTGTGGAAGAAGTGGGGTACTAATTGGTTTAGCATTCTGCATATTGAAGCATTGTAGAATCTTTTCCACATGACTTTTGACTTAACCAGATATTTCTTCCTTTTCTATCCCTGTGTATCTTCATCCCTAAAATTTGGTTTGCTGCTCCTAAATCCTTCATTTCAAATGTCCTAGCCAAATGAGCCTTAAGATCAATGATTTTCTTCATGCTGGGGCCTACAACCAACATATCATCAACATACAACAACAAAATAATAAAACTACCATCGTCAAACCTCTTATAGTATGCACAATGGTCAGCTTCACTCCTGCTAAAACCTTGGCTCTTCATGAAGGTGTCAAATTTCTTGTACCACATCCTTGGCACTTATTTCAATCCGTACAGTGATTTCCTCAGTTTGCAAACCAAATGCTCTTTGCCTCTTTCTTCATAGCCCTCAAGATGATCCATATATATCTCTTCCTTGAGATCACCATGCAAGAAAGCAGTCTTTACATCAAGCTGCTATAGTTCCAAATCCTATGCAACTACAAGTGCAAGTAGAACTCTAATAGTAGTCATCTTCACAACTGGAGATAAAATTTCATTAAATTCAACACCTGACTTCTGCACATAGCCCTTTACCACCAAGCGAGCTTTATAGCATTCCAACAACCCATCGTTGTTCTTCTTCACTTTGTACATCCACTTGTTTCCAACAATCTTCACAAGTTCCCAAGTTTTATTCTTGCGAAGTGCCTTGATTTCCTCCTCCATAGATTTCCTCCACTTTTTTGCATTCTTAGACTCTCTAGCTTCCTGAAATGAACTAGGTTCACCATCATCAATTAACAAAGCAAAAGAGGACTAATACACATGAGAATACCTTTCTAGACACTTTTGTGGACGTGTAGATCTTTTAACCCAATGATCTGTCGGTTGTGGCTCTTGGTCTTGAGACCGTTGTGGTTGCTCTACTTCCTGTTCTACTTGCTGTTATGCATGCTGAACATAAACTTCAGCATGTTCATCTTCATAGTCATCTTCACTCAATTCTACTTCAACAGGTAAAACATTTGGATTTTGTTTTACCTCCTTCCTTTGCATGGATTTTTCATCAACAATTACATCCCGACTAATAATTACCTTGTGGGTAGTAGGATCCCACAGTCTATACCCCTTCACTATATCTCCATAGCCGAGAAAAACATATTTTCTTGACTTCGGGTCAAACTTGGACATTTTTTCTTTGGGTACATGGGCAAACGCATCACAACCAAAGGTACACAAATGAGAGTAATCAACTGGCTTACAACACCAAACCTCCTCCAAAATCTGACCATCCAACGGAGTTGTAGGTGATTTGTTAATAAGATAAACAACTGTATTAATAGCCTCCGCACAAAACTTTTTCTTCAACATGGTTGTGCTAAGCATGCTTCTTCCACATTCCATGATTGTGCGATTCATCCGCTCAGCCACACCATTTTGCTATGGAGTGTATGGTATAGTCTTCTGGTGCTTAATACCTTCCTACATACAAAATTTATCAAATTCCTTGGAGCAATATTCACCCTCATTATCTGACCTAAGACACAAAATTGACTTGCCCAAAATCCTTTCTACCCGTGCTTTGAACTCCTTAAATTTTTGCAAAGCTTTCGACTTCTTCTTTAGAAAATATACCCACACTCTCATAGAATAATCATCTATAAAAGTCAAAAAATAGATGGCATCATTCAAGGACTGAGTGGGGACTGGTCCAAATATATCTGAATGTATAAGTTGCAAAAAATCAGAACTCTTACCAAGACTTGAAGTAAGCTGAACCCTCTTATGTTTACCAAAAATGTAGTGCTCACATAAGTCTAAATTGCAAGACTTAATCCTAGAAAGCATACCTCTATCATGCAAAATTTTTAGGTCTTTTTCACTCATATGGCCTAGGCGTTGATGCCATAGCATTATTGCATCATGAATAGAAGTTTCTACTATTGCATGGTTTATCATTGTATCACCACATAAATGGTATAATATCCCATAATATTCTCTCTTTGCTACTACAAGAGCTCCTTTGGTAATCTTACAGTAGTTGTTGTTGAAAGTGATAGAATACCCTTACTTATCTATCATTTTTATTGATAGTAAATTCTTCCACAAATCGGGCACATGTTGCACATCACATAGCATCCTTTCTCTACCATTGTCCCACTTGACCCTTATATCCCCTCTTCCCATAATTTCTAAAGGATGATCATCATCCAAATAGACCTTTCCACCATAGTATGGCTAATATTTGTCAAACCAGTCTTTGTGGGGAGACATGTGGAAAGATGCACCTGAGTCCAAAACCTGGTATATAAAATTGATCTACTATTACTGATATAGAAGGCTTCACATGTTTTCATCTCTCCTGAATCTGCTGCATTGGCTTCAGCTGATGGCTGATTTTATTTTTCATCATTCTTTAATTACCAACAGTCCTTCTTGGAGTGTCCTAGATTTCCACAATGCCAACATTTCCATTTTTGCTTATGCCCTTTAGACTTAGATCTGAAATACTTTCTACCTTGTTTACTCCTCTTAAAATATTGACCTCTCACAGATAGGGCTTCATTGGTTGAGGTTTCCAGAGATATTTTTCACCTCAACTCTTTTGCCAATAAAGCAACTACCACATCATCAAATTTAAGAGTTCTTGATGATGAATTAATGATGGTCATCACCATATGATCCCAAGTATCCAGGAGGGAAAAATGTAGGGTGATAGCTCTATCTTCATCCTCCATATTCACATTAACTAAATATATTTTACTGATCAGAGTATTAAACTCATTCAAATGATCTAACACAAATGAATTTTCCTTCATCCTCAAGCTATAAAGCTATTTTTTCAAAAAGACCTTGTTAGTTGCTATTTTTTCATACAAATTTTTAAGCTTTTGCCAAAGGGATTTTGCGGTCTTTTCTTTAGCTACATTGAACAAGACAGAATCCACTAGGTAGAGATGGATTGTATAAAATGTGTTCCTATCAAGAGTTACCCACTCCTCATATTTTATGTTTCTCGGTTTACTTGTGATCCCTTTCAAGGCTTACGCTTGGTCATTCTGAACCAGAAAATCCTCCACCTTCATCTTCCATAGAGCGAAGTTCCTGCCATCAAATTTCTCAATATCAAACTTGGTTACACCTTTTGTCATTGTTGTAGCTCCCACTCGTACAAAACCTTAGCTCTGATACCAAATGTTAGGGGAAAACTCCAAGATTTATCACCTAAAAGAGGAAGCACAATAATAAAAATATAGAACATGAAAATAGTAACACAAGTGACACAGAGATTTACGTGGAAACCTGCAATGTGCAGGAAAAACCACAGGGTAATGGAAACTTCTCTTTTATTATTTTTAGCAAAATTTACATCCACATATTTCAATGTTTTTAACCACCTTTATACATACGCAAGGGGTCAAGTCCCTTTTATAGAGCAGAAGGAAGACTCTAAACTATTTTTTTCCTCTTCAAATGGAAGCCTCCAAAATATTATTCATTTCTTCTCCCAAGACTGTTCATCTTTCATATTTCTATCGTATACCTAGATGGCAACTCCTATGACATCTACTTTACTTGACGTCTGGACTAGACATCTACTTGGTTAGATGTCAGCCTAGACATCTGGCTTCCCAGACGTCAGGCCTAGAATTCTACCAGCCTAGACGTCTGGTAACCTAGATGTCAGTCCTAGACGTCTACCAGCCTAAACGTCTAGCTGCCCAGACATTAGGCCTAGACGTCTACTAGCCTAGATGTCTGGCTGCCTAGATGTCTACCAACCTAGACGTCTGGCTGCCCAGACGTCTACCAGCCTAGATTTTTGGTAGCCTAGACGTCAGTCCAAGATGTCTACCAGGTCAGATGTCTGGCTTGTTTCCTAGACGTCTGACCCAGATGTATAGCAAGTCAGACGTCTAGATGACCTGCTTGCTGTATACTATCTTCATACCTAACAGTTGTTGCCTTATAAGAATAATATGAAATTGGTTTCACCAACCAGTTATTAAGAAGCTTTTAATAGAGTATTGAATTTGGAAAGTGAAATGAAGATTACAGCAGTTGGGAGAGGAAGTACGAGTCATGACCAAGATGATGATTTACAAAGTTATTGTGATGACTTGAGTGCCACAATATAGGCCATGTAGGACCTATAGGCCATGTAGAAGGACATTTGGTGTTCTTATTGTAAATCAAGACACACCAATGTCAACTATCTGAAGAAGGCATATTACAATATTTATGAAGTTATAGGACATGCTATTATGGACTACCTATTTAATTTGAGAAGTACAAGATGACAAATATCAATGGTGCAAAAAAGGTGAAAGACAAAAAACCTAGCACTTCAAAAAGTGGACAATAAGTAACAAGTGGTGGATACTGTTGGTTACGAATCCGCCATTAGGAAAGGATTTTAATCTTTTGCGCCCTAGATTCGCCCAACAGATTGAAAGGCCGGAAGGAAGGGATGCCTTCCGTGCCAATCTCCGGAGAAGGCCGGCTCCTATACTAATCTACTTGATTTTTTAGATAGAAGGGAACTGGAAAGAGATTGTAAAAATGCAGAAAGAAATGTAAATATCATGTGTTTCAGGTGGGGAAGAACAAGCAGCACAGTCACTAACTCATCACTAAACCAACAACAATCAAAACAATGTATGTAACAGAAACTATTACTGTGATTCTTTCCTATGTATCCTTCATTCAATATTCCAGGTCTACTTAATTGCCAATGCAGCCATCCAGGATTCAGAATGACAGCAATCAGAAAAATAAATGACACGATGCAGAAATACTTGCAGAAGGCAGCATAAAAGAAAGAGACAAATAACAGAGCCAAGTATACTTTGAATTGGAAGCAAGTGTTCAGTTACAGCAGCTTCTTAGCAATATGTTCCCCCCTTTTACAATGCAAGTTCACTGCTATTTATAGCAGAAATTTCCCCCCTTTTACAATCGGAGCACAGCTCCCCAAACCTGCAAAAGCTGTAGAAAGCTGCCAGATTTGACTCTTGTCGGCTTGTAGCATGGTCCTTCTGACTTCGTACAACTCCTGACAGATTCGGTGGTTGAAAAGGGGCGCTTTATGTTAATGCGGTAGGTGCAGTACAGTTTAGCCTTTAGGTTTGTCATTACTGCTCACCTACCCTGTCCTTGGAGTACCACTTCACCCTTCGTGAAATGTGGCCGAATACTAAAACTTTGTTTTTATCTGGGGAGGCATTATTTGCTTAACAGTTCTAAAAACTGGGGGGAATCCGGCTTTACTTGTATTAAAACTCCCCGAGATTCCGACGACTTCTTGCCTTAGAAATTAACTTGGGGCTTTTTTCCCACGATTGCTAAAAAACTTGAAGATGTCGAGAATCGTTGAATAGCGACAGCGATCTCCGGAATTGAAGCTGGGAGCGACCTCGGGTGAATGCTGAGTAGCGCCCAAAAATTGAGCGACTTTGAGAAAATTTGATGAGCGACGGCGATCTCGGGCAGGACCCTTGCCGCAAGTCGCCGAAAACCTGCAGCGCTGCTGAGAAAAGTGCACAACGACGACGATCACGGGCAAGATTATACTTGTTTTTTTTCTTACCCTCGTTTCCTTTCCGCGCATCGCCAAAAAATCGTGCGACGCCGGGCATCGCCAGGCGACGACAACGATCACGAGCACGGAAACATCTTTTCCTATCGTCATGTTTCCAAAAGGGCTGCGACGACGGGCATCGTCGGACAACGACGACGATCGCGATCGGGCAACACTTAGAAAATTTTAAACCCTTTTTTATGCTGCTCTCGGTCGCTGAAAAGAAGTGCGACGACGGGCGTCGCTGAGAAGCGACGACGATCCCGGTCATCGACACTTAAACAATTTTAAACCATGCCCCGGATCGCTCAAACCATCCGTGCCGCTAGGAATCGCCCAACAGCGACGGCGATCGCGAGAGTGCCATGCCTTAGAGATTTTTTGCATTTTTCTTTCAAATTTTACATCCAAATCTAGAAATCATCCTGCCTAACCTGAAAAGACTGAAATTAAAACATGAAAACTGGAAATTACATCGAGGAAGGAGGGGGGCAACAACCTACTTGAAATTTTCAAAATTCTTCTACCCCTAGCAAAATGTGGCAACATTCCTGGCGGCTCGCGGGGTATCGAGCTCGCCTCGATGCAAGGACCCATGCCTTTATCCTTTGGGCCCGGAGTCACCCCCGGTCCTTGCTTCTTCTTGTTGCTGGCCTTGGCCTTGCTGCTCTGGTTTCTGCTGCTCCTCCTTCTCGGGACTATCTTCACCAGATTCATTTTCAATGCCCTCCTCCTCGGACTCTTCTTCGGACGACTCTTCTTCTTCCTCTGTAGCTTGTTCCGGATTAGCGTCCCCAGAGTCAAGGCGGCCTTGGATGCGTTCGAATGTGACCTGAACCTGAGTCCAGGCCTCCTCTGAGAAGGGCTTCATACTGCGAATATCGCTCACCAAGTGCCTGAAGGTTTCCATCTGGAGTATACTAATCTGCTCAGCCTTCTGGCTCAAGTCTAGCAGGCAGGAGCGAATCAGGCAAAACCTGGAGGTGAGCTGCGTCACCTGTTCCTCTCGAATTGGGTCCGCCCACTCATCAATGTCTGAAGTATCATTGCCAAAGGCGTCCCATGCCGGCCGCAATTCTTCCTTGGGGAGGCAGTTGCCGTTGCTGTCTGTAAAGCTCGGGAATCCGAGCGAGGCAAGAGTCTGGAAGAGGTCCAGGCATATATCCTTCTCTTTTTCTAATACGTCTAGTAATGCTCTGGCCCTCTGAATCTTTTGATATCTTTCAAAGAATGAATGCAAGGTTGCCCTTGCAGCTGCCCAATCACGGGCAATGGAATCTGTAGGGGGAATTTGGAGGTTCCGGCGTTCAAGGGCCCAAACCTTGACAGCCAGATCGAGCCAGCGGTCTGCTTGTCGCTCTGCCTCCTCCACCACAGGCTTACCCTGGGCGGATGCTTCTTTCATCTGGGTGGCGAATGCGAGGACCAAAAGGGACTTAGAGGCCCGGGGTCTGAAGTTCTTCAACAGCCGAGAGCGGATTTCCTTGATGCGGTCCTTGGAGAATGTCTCCACCTGTACAACCCTTTCCTCCAGCTGTTGTTGAGCTTGCTGAAGCTGGCCCTGGAGTTCGGCTCTCACACCCCTCTTTCAAATCCTTCGCCTCCTTTTCCAAGGCTGTCACTTGTTGCTTCAGCTGCTGGCACTCTTTCTCAGAATCGTCCAATTGGGCCTGCATCCTTGCCATACCCTCCTCCAATTTGATTTTTTCATTTTCCACCTGGTAGTAGCGCTCCTTCAACTGGTAGTGCTTGATGCGCAGCGTATCTGTTCCGTCATGAAGAGCCAGCGCCTCATTTTCAAAGCTGACCTCGTTCAAATCTTTGGTCTTGCGGCGATACTCATAATCTTCAGGAGTCATATCTTTTAGAGGCTTCTTAACCTTGGGAACTCTTTTTTCCTTGACCAGCACCATGTTGTCGAAGTCAAATCTGGAGCGCTTCTCAACTCCGGCAATCTCTTCGCCTCTTCTCTTCATCACGCTCTGTGCCCATCTGTTGGAGGTGCGTCCAACCTGAGTTGCCACGGGTTGGTTCTCCATAATCTGAATTAAATCTGCCTCTCCGAACAGAGGCCTGGCCAAGGGCAAACCCTGCTGCGACATGTGCTCTTCCGCGAACAGGTAAGGGGAAATGGCAGTTTGGTGCTCTTCTGCTCTTGGGGACGGCTCAGCCTGAGCGGTGGAGGCAGACGGGTTTTCGGGGTTTACAGGCGGATTTTCAGTTAACGTGCCGGTTGCAGGTGAAAGACGTGAATGTGGTGGATCTGAGGCAGTGGCGCCTGGTTGGGTTTGGGCTAGGGTTTGGAGGACGTTAGGCTCTGCGGAAGAATGGCTAGGTTGGTTTTGTGCAGCGATGGAAGGCTGGATTTCTTCAAGGAAGGGGTGAGATGCGGCGATGGAAAGGGTGGCTGCTGCTCCGCTAACCAAAGGAATGGCAGCGGGGACGGGTACAACAGCAGAAGACGAAGGCGCCGCAGACACTGACTCGGAAGTTTGAAAGAATAGAGAATGCGTACCTGCGAGCTCCGCCCGAGCTGGTGTGTCGAAGAGTTGGGTCATCCATTGATCTTTTGCTGAAGAGTTGGGTCATCCTCGGATTGCGACACAACCTCCTTCACGGGCGTAGCCTTTTGCCCTTTAGACTTTTCTGTCCTTCTCTTTCTTTTGAGAGGGGTGACCTCTTCCTCTTGGGCGCTGGGCGTCGGGCTAACGGTTCCCCCTGAAGCTTTGGGGGGTTTTATCTTCAGCGTGAACTGTTTTTTCTTTTGGGGTGCCGGGAGCGCCTGTGTCGCTCGGGCTTGTGTTGCTTGGGCCGTGTGCTGGGCTACCTCTTGCTTAGATGGCACTGCTCCGGCTGGCTGTTTTTCAGAAGATTGCCGCATCCTGGGCTCTACAGCCTGACTTACTTGTACCCCACTGCTGGACCCTTCACCACGTGATTGCAACTGTTTGGGTGGGGCCTGCCCCTTTTGTAGGCGTTGAAAGCCTGGGGGTACGATATGCCGGAACACAATGGGCTGCCACGTGGCATGGTGTTTATCGTAGAGCGTGGAGAATTCATTGTCATTGGCCAAGTCCTTTTCGGACTTTTCCTTCCTAGTACGGACACGCATTATCCACCACTCTGATATCTTTTCGGGTTTCCACCCTTTGCCCTGCAGTTTAGTCAGCATCTTCTTGTACGTTTTCGTATTTGGCCTGTGGTCTGCATTGTGGACAGGATCAAATTCGGCCTCCACAAAGTAGAAGTCGTGCCACGGCGGGAAAGACTGCATGTCTTCAATATTCCATTCTAAGTCTCCTCCCGACGGGTTGTTGCGCTCGGCCATGATCTCCTTGCGGGGACAGATGTGGAAGTCCTGTACATTCGTGAAGTCCCTCACTATGTCGAGGGGATCGTACTTCCATCTTTGGGGCAGCTCGACCAAGCCGAAGCTCAAAAGCGTGGCAGTCAGGTACTGATGTTGTCCATTGATGCCGACTTCGATCTCTGCCCAGGTGATTGGATAATTGAACAGATGTCCCTTTTTCCTCCCCTGGCCATACTTCTGATCAGTGTAATCCATCTGTCGTGCTGCCTCTAAGGAGAACTGGTATTCTGTGGTGTAATACGGCAGCAAGAAGGGTTTGCCCGTGAACCCAAAAATTCTTATCACGAACCCCTGCGTTAACCGGAAAGTATCGCCAAAGTCCTGGCTGATCACTTGTTCTCTCATCGGACGCGGGACGCGCGGGCAGGCGCCGTGGAGAAGGGCTAGGGTTGGGCCTAAGAAGGCCAGATTGAACTTATAGTATGACTCCTCCCTCAGCAGCACCCTGGTCCATTCGTATACCGGAAGTTGCGCGCCATTCTTATCTTTGCGCTGAACTGGGAGCGCCTTCATTTTACTGTGCAGGTGAAACAAGAATAACCACGCCAAGGCCGAACAGTATCTGAAGCTTTCGCTCGCCTCGCTCCTCAATTCCTGTAGGTGCGAGTGAATCCCACGGGCCACGCAGTCTGCCCAGTCGAAGAAGACCGGCTTGGTTTTGTCTGTCATAACCTTGGGATCGTAGAATTCCTCTCGCAGGATGCATTCGGCAAGAGCGATTTGGTAGGGGAAGACCATCGCATCTGTGCCGCAGCCTAGAACCCAGGCCAGCATGGTATAAATACTAGTACTTTTGAAATCACTCAGAGGCCTAGGCTGCTTCGGCCATGACCGGAGTGGAGGAGGCTCATGGAGCTGGGACTCCACAAATCGCCGCATTCTCGGATTATCTGTGTATCTGTCCGTTTGTTCTCCGATATTGATATTTCTGATAGTGTAATTCTTGTCCAGTGATAGACTTGGTGCGAAGGCAGCACGCACAGTCTCTGGGTAAAGCGAGAACAAGACGGTGCCCTCATGGTCGCAGACCTGTCTGGTGTTTGGTTTGTAATATTGCACAATCGCTGCCACCAGTTCTGGGCAATGATGCACCTGTGGGCACAAGAACCAGTACAAGTGGGAGTGGTAAGCAGCGGCGAAGGGGTGCGAAGGAGAAACCTTCTCTCGCCAGTTCTCAATTGTATGCCGCAGCTGGCTGATACTCTGGGAGTAAATCCCGTCTCTGAGCTTTATCCAATTATCAATGGGAGGCGGGGGAATTGGCCTTGGCGGCGCTGTGCGGGCTCTCTTCACTGTTTCGGCTCCCGACGCCTGGGCTTTCCCCTTATCTTTTCTTTCTCTTTCCTGCCCACTCTCTGGCGTGCTTGAAGCTGCTCGGCCTGCTACTGCACTCTTCTGCCCACTTTCTTTCTTTCCCATGGCGAAGGCAGAATTCAATTAGTTGTTGCTCGTCTGTAAGAAACTTTGAATTTCACTCTCAGTGCAGCTTGGAGCGCGTCGGATTTTAACTTGTAAAGCGCTTCTGAGAGGTCGTGCTTTATAGTAGCGAACTCGGGATGGGCCTTTAATGGAGGGCACTTGAATTTAATGTTGGGCGCACGAAGTTGGTGGACGTTGATTTTATCCTCGGGTGGCCATGCATAAAATCTTCCTTGGAGGCGCCAATATTTAATTTTGATCTTTAAAGCACATCCCCTTTTACCCTTTTCTCTTAAAAACAATCAGCTTTGGAATCTGTGCAAATCCCTTTTCTTTGATGTGCGCCTTGAAAAACGGGCCTTAACCCCTTCTTGGCACACTTTCCCAGGTCGCTGGATGGAGAGAAACGCGGCCCGCAAAGAATCTTGCATGTTTTCCCAAAATCGCTCAAAACATGAGCGATCCCGGGCGCGGGCGCATTTGGCGAGAGACGTCGAGCATTAACACTTAGAATATTCTTGAACAATTTCAAACTGCCCACTTCCTACCAAGCCCGACGTCGCTTAAAACATGGGGCGCTTCTCGGCGTCGCTCAAAAAATGGGCGATCTTGGGAGAAGACGCATCGGGCGAGCGACGGAGGGCGGATCCACACTTAGAAAAATTTTCAATTACCTTTTATTCAAGCCTCCTCTTTCACACCTTTGATCGCCGTCGCCGAAAAACATGGGCGATTCTGAATTCTGAAATACGAGCAAATCGAGCGATATCTTAGAATTCTTTTAACATCCTACATGGCCCCTTTCCTTTTGCTCCTCCTTGAATCGTCGCAAAATACTAGCGATTTCCAGAATCGCTCGAATTGGGCGACTTTACTGAACCAACCCTTAGAAATCTCCTTTTAGCTCAGCGCTCGACAGGTGCCCGTCGTCGCAAAAACATGAAGCGATCTCTGGATTTTTAAAGAGGCGAGCGACGACAACGTCGCCTTGGCACTCTAGAACTTTTTCTTGCAGGGGAAATTGCTAAATGTTCTTGGCATCAAAAATTTTCAAACCGAAGGTTAGAAAGACAACTTGGCTCAACAACCTAAAATTAAAATAACTGAAAAGCATATTTACATTCAAGCAAATAAATAAATTAAAACAGCAGAAAAGAAATTATGTACAGAGGGAACCTCTTGACGCTTCTCAGTGACGATAGGCTTTCAGATGAAAGCCATTAACCGGTATCGGGAGGATATGACCCTCCATGTCTCTTAGGACGAATGAATTGAATTGGTTGACCCTGGCAACCTGGAAGGGGCCTTCCCAGAAGGCATCAAACTTATCATGATTACCTGTTTTTTTCTTCCAGGAATCCCATTTCAGCACTAGGTCCCCGATCTTGAAGACCCTGGCAGTAGCCCCTTTTGCGAACCATTTTCGTGTGGTGCCAGCGTGCTTCATAAAAGCCTCATGAGATTTTTCTCTCTGTTCTTCAAGATGCAACAACTGGGCTAGCCTGGCATCAAGGGGATCCAGGTTGTCCTTTTCATCATCCAACAACCAGAGTGCGGGCATCTCAATATGGGTAGGCAAAACAACCTCTTTCCCGTAAACCAGTGCGTATGGGGATGTCCTGATGGACTTCTTGACGGATATGCGGTCTGCCCACAGAGCCTGATCCAGGTACAAGTGCCAGGACCTCTTATTTCTCTCCAGAGTCTTCTTTATAATATTCATCAAATTCTTATTCGTCGACTCGGCGAGGCCGTTCCCCTGCGGGTAGTAGTTGGAAGAAGCCTTATGGTAAATACTGTATCTGCAAGTAAACTCTGTCAGTTTGGCTCCCGTGAACCCTGGACCGTTGTCTGTCACAATCGCCTCTGGGATTCCGAAGCGAGTTATCAAACTTTCCAGGAAGGAGATAACTGTCTCCTGGTCAGCGTGCTTCGTGGGTATAGCTTCGGCCCAGCGGGTGAAGTAATCTGTGGCAGTCAGGATGAACTTGTGCCCTGCAGAGGATTCTGGTGAGATCTTTCCAACAAAGTCTAAGCCCCACTGCTGGAAGGGAACCTCCACCTGGATTGGCTGTAAAGGCATTGGAGCGTTCTTATTCCGACCAGCGAACCTCTGGCATTTCTCACACTTCTGGCAGACTTCTTGCGCATCCGCGAAGATGGTGGGCCAATAATAGCCCGCTTTGATCATCTTTAAGGCCGTAGGCCTTCCTGAAAGGTGTCCTCCCGACATTCCGAAATGGAACTCGTCGAGGACTTTTTGTTTTTCCGTTCCCTTAACACAGCGTAAGAGAACACCATCAATATTTTTGTAAAATAGCCCCTCGGGGCGCAGAACATACTTCAGAGCATTAAGCCTAAACCTCCTTCTTTGTGAGGCATTGAGCTGATCTGGACATCTCCCTGTGCTGAAGTACCACACTATGTCATCTGTCCAGTCACTCTCCTCTGATAAGGAGTTGGCAAAGTTACCTTCCATCACGGGATCTTCCCACTGACAAGCAGACACCTCGGCGGCAGCACTTCTGGCTAATTCCTGGCATAGAGCCCGACCTCGGATTAACTTGGTGGGTCGCACCTCTATGTCGAATTCTTGGATTTTAGCAATCCATCCTGCCCTTTTGTGACCCGGTTCCCCTTGAATAATAAAATTTCTGACATCGGGGTGTATCACAAAAACTGTAATCCGGCTCTGAGAGACAAAGTGCTTAAACTTCTTCAAGGATCTCATGACTGCATGCACTTGTCGCTCAATAAAATTATATCTTTCTTCATGTGGTTGGATTACTTGGCTCAAGAAGGCTATTGGCCGCTCTTCGCCGTCATCTCCTTTCTGGGTCAAGACTGCAGCGTAGCTCTCAGGTTCCCCGACTGCATAAAGGATGAAATCCTTAGAGTAGTCCGGGTTTATCAACACGGGCGCCTGAGCGATCCTGGCCTTAATCTCTTCAAAGGCCTGCTTTCTTTCTTCAGTCCAGACAAAATCGACATCCTTTTTTAATAGTTCGGCCATAGGTTTGATGACTTGAGCGAAATCAGGCACGAACTTCCTCACGAAGTTGATCTGGCCGAAGAAGGACTGGAGCCCTTTCTTGTCCACTGGGATGGGGAGTTTCAGGAGAGCTTCTGCTCTATCAGGATCAACTGCTAGCCCTCTTTCGGAAATTACATGACCTAGCAGCTTCCCCTCCTTGACGGCGAAGACTGATTTCTTGGGATTGATGGATATGCCGAACTCACGACATCTTTCAAACACTTGTTCCAGATGAGAGGTGTGTTCTTCCCTCTTGTGGGAAAACACGGTCATGTCATCTAAATAAATGACAATGATTTTATTTAGCAGCTCCCGAAATGCAAGGTCCATGGCCCTCTGGAATGTGGCCCCAGCGTTGGATAAGCCGAATGGCATGCGCTGATAGGCGAACGTTCCCCATTTGGTGGTGAACGTCGTCTTGTGCTGGTCCTCGTCTCTAACCCAGATTTGGTTGTAGCCAGAAAATCCATCTAGGAGAGAGAACCTCTGAGCTCCTGCGACCACATGAAGAATTTGGTCGATCTGCGGGAGCGGATAGTGATCCTTGAGGGAGGCCTTATTCAAATTGCGGAAGTCAACACAGAGGCGGATATCCCCGTTCTTCTTTCTGACTGGGACCAGATTTGCGACCCAAGAAGAATGCTTGATAGGATATATGATCTTGGCTTCTAGCATCTTCAGGAGCTCTGCCTTCATCATAGCCTCGATCTTTGGGTTAACCGCTCTTTGTTTCTGTCTAAAGGGCTTAACCCCTTCTTCTAGTTCTATGGTGTGTTGTATAATCTCTCTGTCATACCCTTTTAGGTCCTGATAACACCAAGCTACAATATCTGGATACCTTTTGCACAAGGCCCGAATCTGTTCCAGTTCCTCTGGGGTGCAGTCTGTTCCAACTTTGATCACCTTTCCTGGTTCTAGTTCCAGATCCCTGTATTGCTTGGAGTCAACCTTGATCCTGTGAGATATAGCTCTATCATTTTGATCAAACAGGCTTTCAAGGGTAATGAGTCCCTTAGGGACGTGGTTATTCTTCAACTGTATCAACCCCTCATACCGCTCGTCATCAGGGTCTCTACCTTCGATTGAACTTGCTTCATGGATTAAAAAATTGATGATCTGCTCATCAGAATCGAACACCTGCCAGTGGGTGTCCTTATCAGGCACAGAAGGCCTGTAAATGGTATGAACCGGCTTCGGCTTCTGCATAGTGTCATCAACCGGAACATACCTGGCTCCAACAGACGCCAAGATGTCAGCATGTTTATTCTTTTCTCGGGAGATAGCTTTGACATTCAAGGAGTCGAATGACTCCATCAGGTCCCAGACACGGTTGCGGTACGCCTTGAGGTAATGCTTCTTGGAGGAGCACTTATTGGTTATCTGCTTGCACACAAGCTCTGAATCTCCAAAGATCTGAAGTTGTTTGATCCCCAATCTCTCCGCTTTCTTCAAGCCTAAGCACAAGGCTTCATATTCGGCTGCATTATTCGTGCAACTCCAGGCCAGCCTGTAGCAGTAATCTTTTTGTATTCCCGATGGCGAGACTAGAAGGACCCCTGCCCCGACGCCGTTCTTGCATCGGGCGCCGTCAAAGTATAGCTTCCACAGCTCATTTGGGGCAGGACCTATTTCTTCTTTAGTTGTCTCCTTGGGCTTCTCAGGCTGGGTAACAGAGTAGCAACCTATGTCTGATTCAATCATGGCATTAAAATCCAGCAAGGAGAACTCGTCCTCTACTTGTAGCTGCTCTATGGCTTCTTCCACTAGATCCACTTCTGCCAACTCCTCGGTCATCAGATGGACCGTTTCATTCTGCTGCCCTTCCTCAGGTATCTGCTCGACTAGGAAAGTGGATGGTTTGTCATTGTATATTTTCACTTTCCTCCCTTTGAAAGGGACTTCCATGTGTGAGTAGTCCAGCGACAAATATCCGTCGAGCTTGGCGGTAAACTCCCTCGAGAGACACATGCCGAAGTAGGGCTCCAGGTCAACGACCACAACCTCTTGGATCACCACGATCTCGGGCGCTTTGTGCAACTGGATAGGAATGTCTTTGATGACACCCACTGTTTTCACAGGAGTGTCGTCTAGCTGCAAGACGCCTTGACTGCTCCGCGTATATTCCATGCCGATTTCTTCACAGACAACCCTTGGCATGACAGTGGTTGAGGCACCGGAGTCAATCATGCAATTGTGTACCACATGCCCTTCCATCCGCAGAGACAGGTAGAAAGGCGGTGGTCTGTTCTTTCCGGTGATTGAAGTTGTCAGGGGCTGAGCTAACACGGGCTGTGGTGGCTTTCCTCCTTTAACGGTCTTCAGTGACTCTTGCAATAGGTCCACCTGACCAGGGAGCTGAAGAGCATCATACATGCTGATCTTCGCCGGAGTTTTCTTGAGCTCGTCAACAATGTTGTAGGCCGAAGTAGATGGGCCCTCCGTTTCTTTCGTCGGCTCGTACCTGGTGCGGTACTGCTGCGTTGCTTCAACCCTCTGCCGCTTTGTCAGCGACGGGTACTTAAGCTTTTCTCGAGCTTGCTCTTTGGTTTCGGTCGGAGGTTGAGTCACAGGAGCCTTGGCTGGTGGCGCCTTCTCTTTGGCGGGTGGAGGCAATGGTGCTTTATCAGGAGCTTCCGCGGCAGGTTGCACCTTTTCTCTTCTGGTGTACACCTTCAAAGGCTGCATCTGGGCCGCATCCACCTCAATTGGCTTTTTACCGCTCCTGGTCAGAATCGACACAGGATCCTCTTCTGAGACCGCAAAGTTGCGCTCTTCTTCCCGAATCATGTTTACTTGCTCCTCCGGGTTGCTGCTTGCAAGAGTTTGGACATAATGTTGATGCAACATGCAGGTAGCTTCACCGTGAGGGTCATTGCATGTAGAGCACCAGTGCACATTGTCTGGAGTGCTCGGTCCTGCATTGTTAGCAGCATTTCTAGCCGGAGGCCTATTGGCCTGAGCTTGGTCTCTTGTAAGCGTCGGAGGAGGATATGGCCGCCTAGGAATAAATTCCTGTTGGGCCTGCTTTTTCTTCATCACAGCCATGTCGTTGGACAGTGTCTGGCAAACGGAAGTAAGCGACTCTACCTGTTGCAGGATTTTGGACTGCACATCAATGTCGGGTTGTGCTGACTGGGCAGGCGGAGGCAATAGAGCTAACGGCGGTGCTGGAGGCAATGTCGGGTATTGTGGAGGAGCGGGAAGTGCTGGATATTGCGGTGTAGATGGAAGCTGAGGTGTCGGTGGCGTGGGAAAATGCACTTGAGGAGGGAATTGAGACACAGTTGGTGCGGGATTCCATGGTGGATTGGGATATGAAGAAGACGTTTGAGCAGACGCCGGTGGATATTGTGATTGAGGGAAATCTGGGTATATCGGCGGTTGCATCTTGTGCGGGAGTCTACCTATGGCAATCATATCTAGCTCTGCCCTTTGAGCTACCTCATACAACTCAGGAAAAGTGTTCACGCGGGCCAACTTGATGACCAAACTGATGTCCGAGCTAAACGCTCTGAGGTAGTAGTGGGCAGCTTGTCCATCGGAAGGACGTAGTTCAATAGGCACTCTTTTCCAGGACCGCGCAAACCTCACATTGAAGTCTGATATCTCCTCTTGCGGATGTCGTTGGATGGTTTGAAACTGGTGCAGCAACGAGGACGGATCTGCGGACTCATTGAACCCTTTGACCAGCCGACCAGCCAGTTGAGCCCATCCCGTGATAGCACCTTCCGGCAAGGATCTATACCAGTATAAGAGCTTCCCTCGAAGAGAGAGAGCCAACAGTCGGGTCTTGACACTTTCATTAGTGATGGCATGAAGCGCAGCTAAGGCCAGGATGTCTTGAATATGTTCATATGTCGTCTTCCCAGTTCCATCATACGTGGGAATAGCCTTTAAAGCAGCAGTTGGAACAACATCTTGCCCAACTAGATTGAGGGGTCCAGTGGAGTCAACAGCTGGGAATAGCTCAGGAGCATTTGGCTGAGGATTTGCCATGTCTGCGTCTTGATCGTCTTGATCAGGATCGTGGTAGTTGTCAGTGCTTTCTGAAGTTGTCTCCTCAGTTTCAGTTGTCTGCTCCAAAGCTTCGTCTTGGTAGGCTTGATAGTCAATCAGCCTCGGGTGCTCTCCAGCAGCGTTGATGTCAAGCTCGTAAAACTCAGGCACCTCCTGTCTTGCGTTCCTAGCTCTCCATCTTGTATGCATGAAGAAGCTTTTGATATTGGACCAGTCTTCGAGACTCAGAGAGTATTCAGGTTCAGCAGAGTCGCCAGGTGTTCTCCTTTGACAGCACTGAAGCGAACACCGATGCTTCAATACCGCTTATGGGGTGTGACACTCGTGTCCCACCGGGCGTGCCAGAGAAACTGTTGGTTACGAATCTGCCACTAGGAAAGGATTTTAATCTTTTGCGCCCTAGATTCGCCCAACAGATTGAAAGGCCGGAAGGAAGGGATGCCTTCCGTGCCAATCTCCGAAGAAGGCCGGCTCCTATACTAATCTACTTGATTTTTTAGATAAAAGTGCTGGAAAGAGATTTAAAATGCAGAAAGAAATGTAAATATCATGTGTTTCAGGTGGGGAAGAACAAGCAGCACAGTCACTAACTTATCACTAAACCAACAACAATCAAAACAATGTATGTAACAGAAACTATTACTGTGATTCTTTCCTATGTATCCTTCATTCAATATTCCAGGTCTACTTAATTGCCAATGCAGCCATCCAGGATTCAGAATGACAGCAATCAGAAAAATAAATGACACGATGCAGAAATACTTGCAGAAGGCAGCATAAAAGAAAGAGACAAATAACAGAGCCAAGTATACTTTGAATTGGAAGCAAGTGTTCAACTACAAAAACTTCTTAGCAATATGTTCCCCCCTTTTACAATGCAAGTTCACTGCTATTTATAGCAGAAATTTCCCCCCTTTTACAATCGGAGCACAGCTCCCCAAACCTGCAAAAGCTGCAGAAAGCTGCCAGATTTGACTCTTGTCGGCTTGTAGCATGGTCCTTCTGACTTCGTACAACTCCTGACAGATTCGGTGGTTGAAAAGGGGCGCTTTATGTTAATGCGGTAGGTGCAGTATAGTTTAGCCTTTAGGTTTGTCATTACTGCTCACCTACCCTATCCTTGGAGTACCACTTCACCCTCCGTGAAATGTGCCCAAATCCCGAAAATTTGCCTGTTTTTATCTGGGGAGGTATTATCTGCCTTAGCAGTTCTAAAAACTGGGGGGAATCCGGCTTTACCTGTTTTAAAACTCCAAACGGAGATTGCCGAAAATGGGCACTCCTTGCCTTAGAAATTAACCTGGGGCCTTTTTCCCACGGTCGCTGAAAAACTTGAAGATGCCGAGAATCGCTGAATAGCGATAGCGATCTCCGGAATTGGAGCTGGGAGCGACCTCGGGTGAATGCTGAGTAGCGCTCAAAAAATGAGCGATTTTGAGGAACTTTGATGGGCGACGGCGATCGTGGGCTGGACCCCTGCTGCAAGTCGCTGAAAACCTGCAGCGCTGCTGAGAAAGGCGCACAGCGACGGCGATCGCGGGCGAGATTATACTTGTGTTTTTTGCCTTGCCCTCGCTTCCTTTCCGCGCGTCGCTGAAAACTAAGCGATGTCGGGCGGCGACAGTGATCTCGGGCGGGCAACATCTTTTCCCGCCGTCGCGCGCCCAAAAGGGCTGCGACGACGGGCGTCGCGGGCGGCGAACGGCGATCGCGGGCGGGCAGCACTTAGATAATTTTAAACCCCTTTTTTTTATGCTGCTCTCGGTCGCCGAAAAGAAGTGCGACGACGGGCGTCGCTGGGAAGCGACGGCGATCCCGGTCGTCGACACTTAGACAATTTTAAACCATGCCCCGGATCGCTCAAACCGTCCGTGCCGCCAGGAATCGCCCTGCAGTGACGGCGATCGCGGGCGGGCCATGCCTTAGAGAATTTTTTGCATTTTTCTTCCTTGCATCCAAATCTGGAAATCGCTCTGCCTAACCTGAAAAGACTGAAAATAAAGCATAAAAACTGAAAATTGCGTCGAGGAAGGAGGGGAACAACAACCTGCTTCGAATTTTCAAAATTCTTCTACCCCTAGCAAAATGTGGCAACAGTACCAAAATAACCGCCAAGGAATAAGGTAGCCACAACAAGGGAATCAATCCAAAGGAGAGAGTCTATTGCAATATGACTTTGATGGAAGGCCAATCATTCAATGTTGAAGATGTCAAAATCTGGAACACTTCGAATACAATTGTATGAATGATCCAACAAAAGGGTAGTGGGAATAACATTGCAATAATATGCAGATGGTACGAACCTAGAAACCATAAGGAGGGAAATTGTCTAATGAAGACAAGTATGAGTAACTCATAACAATTTCATTAACATCAAGAAGCCTCAACAAGACCAGTAACAACCATAGAAGGAGAAGTATGTGGTCGTAGTAACTTGGGCACAAGCAAGTAGAAAGAAGCAATACCCATTCCTTACCAAGGAGAAGGAGAAATGGCAAGAAGCATGTGTGCAGATCAAGGAAGATATTCAAAAGACCAAACAAGAGAAGTTGAGCCAAGAAAAAAAATTAAAGGAACCCTTCACATATGAAGATGAGAAGATGTCAACATAATAGTTGGAAGCACAAGTGTTGAATATGAATGTCAAAGTGAAGGTATGCAATAGCAAGACAAATGGTGTGGACAAGAGGGAGTGGAAGAGTCAAAACATTGACTAGAGACAAGATGAATAGCAAGAAATCAGTACATTAACCTAATAATATTAATGATTGATACCAAGAAAAAACCAGTACTGATCCTTATAGAGTTGCTAAACCATAAGTTGACATAAGTGATCATTGATGGAGGATCAAACATGAATGTATTACCTAAAAATATGTGGAAGGACTTGGGGGCATTATTTCTATAGTCTACTAACTTTTAGTTGTATGACGCAGATCAATATGGCATTGAGATGAAAGGAGTATTGACTACACAAAAGGTAAATATCATTAATCAGATGTTCATAATAAATTTTGTGGTGATTGCTATTCGAAAGCCAATCTATGATGCATTTTTGGGACATGGGTGGTTGTGCATGACAAACATAAAACCACAATTAATAGAAGGATCACCTAGCTTTCAAGAAAGACCAACACCAGTATTGTAGCACAGTGGTGAGGATTCCTAAAGATGAGGCAATGACAGGTTTAAGCCAAGGAAATGCAATTAAGGGAAGAATATTCAGTCCTAGACAACAATTGTAGCTATAGACGACAACTCTGGCTAGACAACATTCTCTAGTCGACACACTATCTTGACAACATATGTCAGTCTCATAAAATACTCCTCATGACGGAATGACGACGTCCATGATGACATGATGGCATGATACTAACAGTAATCTCAGACAGTGGCACTTACACTCCTCGTTGGCTCCTTCCAATGTTGGCCTTGTTCTAATGTCTACAACTCCAACAATGATTGCAACCCTAATTGTGACTACAATTCTGGACAACGTCTGAATCTGCCAACCTACAACCAACCACTTGCACTAGGAATCTAACAATCTAACATACAAGTATCATCACACCATTGGACACACATTGAGAGCAAAATAATATGTCTTTCATTATCATAATGGCTTCCATGGCATACATGCAGAGATTCTAGTTATCTTTATAACTATTGTTAGACATCTTGCTTCTCCTATCAGCCAAGCATACATGCATCTACAACATAGCACATCCTCTCATAGCTGTCTATTGTATCTATATCTCCAAAATGAAGTAAGGGAGTCCTATTTAAAGCATTGTCCTAGCCATTGGAAACAATAGTTTCTAGGACGTCATTACAAAACTATCTACCTTCCTACTTAATCACTTTAGCCAACCTTATAATTAATCAAATATTAAGGTTTGGCAAATGATGACTACATTACATTGCATTTTGGCTACATTTTATTTCAACTCATTTTCATTACATGTCATTGCATTTCGGTTGTATGTCATTTTATTAAATACAAATTGGTGTTTGTTACTTAGATATTTTCACAAACACTTCATTTTTGCTTCTTAGAACTAGTGCCTACATTTTTCCTCCCCTTTAAAATGGTGGATGTCCTTATCGACTTCCTTCTCTACTCTGTTAGGGTTGAACTTGGCTTTGGTGTTTGTCATGATTAAGGATCAGGTACACCTCCTAATTTAGTAATTTGTAGCTTTAAGGCCCCTTTTCATCCTTGATCCTCTTGGCATAGTTGAAGTACTTAGCCCATTCAATACCAAAATGATTGGACTTCTTCCCCCTTTTCACCAACTTCATCAAGATCTCCTCCTCCCTCTTTGCAAAGGCCTCATTTTCAATTATCGACATCAATGCTACAATTTGCTCGTCTCGCTTTGCAATTAGCTGATATTTGTGCTCTAACTCCTTCAACATCGCTTCCTCCAATTGTTGCCGAAGTGAGCATTCATATTTGAGATGTGTAATATGTTTCCCTTGTTCCTCAACAATATTGTCTTTCTCCTATAATTCTTCATTCTTTATTTGTAGCCCATTCTATTCTACTTGAATCTTATTAAACTTCTCTTGTAACTTGGCCAGTCATCTTCCATCGTCTTATTTGCTTGCTAAAATTTTTCTTTTGTAATTTGTAGTTGGTGAGCCTTGTCTTTCCTGAAATTTGGAACTTCAATCAACAAGTGCTCACTAAGATCATCCTCTACCTCTTTTTCTATTGATTTTCCCTTTATAATCACTTGCTCATATTTCCTATCCAATCTACTCTTTCTTTGGTTGTCTCCCTCTCAATATACTCCACCTCTCTGAGATAGTTCTCTATCTCGTGAATCTAATTTTTGCTGCTCCAGTTGTTCCTACAACCCCAACTGTTTGGATTTTGCCTCCTTCCCTCTTTTTGGTGTCCTTGCCAGTTCAATTGGACTTTCCTCTTCTGGTACCTTAACAAGCATGACTATGTTTTGAGCTTGAACCTCCTCCATAATGGATGTTACTTCAAAATGGGGTTCTCCATGTAGTGGGGGTGATGCCATCAGATTCATCCGTTGAATTTTTACCAGAAATTCATTCACTTTGATCTATACTTCCCCACTTTCATCCCTTGTTTCTTTATTTGTAGCTCATCTGCCTGAAACTGCTCGTCTTGTCATTTTTCAACTGTAAATTTTGCCTCCATATATTTTGACATTTCTCCTATTTGTTGGTGCACTTCTCTCAAGGTTTTTTGTATTTTGTCCACTACAACTTGTCCCATTGCAATCTGTTGCATTGTTATCTATTGGGTTGATATCTGTTGTGGAGACTATGACTCTTCTGGCAACACAAATTTTCTTCTCTTCCTCTATAGTGGTTCTTCCCTTGATGATGATGACTCCTCTTCTAAAGGTCAAAAAGGTTCTTCCAGGAGCATCTTCCGTCTGTATATCTGCTTCACCCTTTTATTTGGAGTTTTCTTCTTTTGTTGAGGTTTCGCATTCATCCACCTCAATATTGTTGGTGCTAAGTTTGGCAACTCTCTAGGAGGATCAAATCCAAGAATATCCATTTCCTTTAGATATGCAACATTCAATAGTAAACCAATGGCATGTTGTATGGAGCAGATCAGTACGGGATAGAAACAAAAAGTGTACTGACAAATTAAAAAGTAAGAATAGTAGATCAAGACTTTATATTGAATTTGCAGACAGCGGTGAGGACTTCCCAAGACGAGGGAATGACAGTTTAGTGGGAGGTAAATTGCCAATATATAGTTAAGAATACATCTATGTCAACTCAGTTCTCCTTATGCTTGAATCACTCAGACAACAAGTATCATGATGTCTAGCTTATGATGGCACAGTTGTGACGGCTTGCTCCAAGACAACACTGGTTCATGACAATGTTGCTAATGTTAGTTGGGTTATGACAACAGCTCAACATGATAGCATGTCGACTCCCTTGTGTTATGGCAACTGATGGTAGCTCAGCATGACAACATGTCGGCTTGTCCCCTGTTGGCACTAGGCATGACTACAATGTTAATGTCGGCTCCCCTTGGTTGGTCTAGATGGTGTTGGTTCCTATAAATTGCTAGCTCTCTATAATCCGTTTGAGCGCTCCTTCCTACAACTGTAACACAACCTAGGAATATAACATGCTACACACATACATGAAGACATAATTGGCACAAAAGAGTATTCTTGTATTATCATGAAGATGAATACAATCCAATCGTATGATTGCAGCATTCTCACATCCAACATTACCAGTCTGGCGTCTCTCCCTTACAGTGGATTCTCTCCTCATGTAATGGATATCAATCAAAATAAAAGGGGATTTATATATACTATGACTTTGGTAGTTATTGTAACCAACCATGCATGACCACCCAAAACTACTTTCTAAACACAGCCTTAACAATGCGATTAACACAACCGTTAACCACTTGCAATGACAACTGTTTACATACGTTTGATTACATTGTATTGCTAATTACATTAATTTGTATCATGACATTACATTTGACCAAATTACACATCTTTGACTATATTGCATGCCATGTATACGTAAAAACAATTTACAATACTTTAATGCATAGACATTTTGACAAACACTTTATTTCTTCTTAGAACTATTGTCTACATCTATCCTCCCCTTTACATTAGTTGATGTCCTCAGCGACTTCCTGCGTTGTTTTTTTGGGGTTTCAGCCTCCTTCGGCTCTGATGCTTGTAGACCTTCCAATTCCTAGACATGAAGTTTGTAAGCTTCTCGTTCATCATGGAGCTTCTTAACATAGTTGTAATACTTGGTCCATTCTACTCCATAGGCATTCACTTTATCCTCCATTACCTGCAATTGTTTAAGTATTTCCTCTTCTCATTGGACAAAAAAATCTTTCATTTGTTGGTGTGTCAAGGTATTGGCTATTGGTTTCGTTTGCTCCAAATATTTCTTTAGGGATGCTTCTCGTTGTTGCATTTGAGTCAATTCCCTTAGCAATGTCACCTCTTGTTTGGCCTATTCCATCTCCTTCAACAAGGTATTTTCATGTTTATTCTTTTGAGCCACTAGCTCTACTTGTTGTTGCAGCAATAATGCCTTTGTCAACTACTATTGTAGAAGTTTCTCTTCCATCTCCATAATGATCCTCTCTCTATCTTTGAGTTCATGGAGATATTTCAGTTCTTTCTATGTTGCCTAAATTTGCTACATAGTTTTGTGTAGCTGAGTTAAATCATTATCCAACTTTTGTTCTATTTCCTGCAACTTCTCCTCTATGATATGTAGTCTACTCTCTGTCTCCTGCAATTTATGCACAAGGTTTTGTTTAACCAAGTGGAACTACTTGATCCCTTTAGCTAGCCAATATATCAAGTGTACCACAAAATTTATCTAACTATACATCGAGAGTAATTTTTGTACCAGTTCTACCTATGGCTTTCTTCCTGACATGCTGTCAAAAGATGTGTGAGTTCCATGACCCACTACATAAACCTGAGCAAGTTCTAGGTAAACTGTCGACATCCCTTCAGGTAGTTTCTCCACTCCTTCCATGGTCTTGAGATTTCTAGTAGGTAGACCCCATGGTTGTTCTTGGTAAATGTTGGAGATATTTGATCACCATTTGCCTTTTTTAGCCCATTGTACTAATTTATCCAACTCCTCTTCTGCCATCAACTACCACTTTTTCCACTGGCCGACACACCCTACTTCAAATTCTAGCATCATTCTATCCATAACTTGGGTTAGCTTGGTGAAACAAGCAATCGCTTATTGATTAATGCATGCTCCTAACTCCAGTGGATCTTGAAATTTAGGCAATTCTAACATTATATGTTCATATAGGTCATCATCTTCTTCTGCAATATCTTCTTCATTTGAAAACACTTATTTTATTTTGCCTGAAAGTTCAATTGGTTTCTTTGTTGCTTTCCCTTCCGTGATCATTTGTTAATGCAATGACAAATGTGGTTGGTTGCTTTCTCTTGGTACCGATTCTCCAAGAAGAATTTTTTTTGTGGTTCTTCCTCTTGTATGGCTAGCGCTTCAACATCTCCTCACTTTGTCCTTCCTCCACCGTATTAGGGTTTAGCTAAGTTCCCACTTGTTGACCTACTTCCTCCTTTTCTATTTATGTTAGTTGTTCCTTCTTCTCCTATTCTACACCCTTCTCTCTGCCTAGTTCTACTGCTTAGCCCATCTCTTCCACCTCTGTCGTAGCGAACATTTCCTAAAATGAATGAACTTGTAATGTTTGCATAACTGAGGTCTTCTCATACTAAAATTCTTAGGGTACAATAGGTGATGTCAAGGATTCACGAACTTGTGCTATTGCCAAAAATACCGAAGTCCCAATATGAACAACACTACTGGTTCCTTTTGGTGGGACTACTATAAGAGGTTCTAGAATCTTGAAATTCTCTTCTTGTATCCCCATCACCTTTTGTAGTGGTATTGTTTGTGCTTGCTACATTTTTTGCTCAATCTCCCGCACCACAACTTGACTTTTGGTAATATTTTTCATTGTCATCCTCTAAACAAAATCTGGTGACTGTGATGGCGATGGTATTGGTGGCACAAACTTCCTCCTCTTCCTTACTGGTGGTGTAGCTTCCTTTACTGGTGGTGCAGCTTCCTCCTCTTTTGATTCCTCGATTGGTCTTTCTTCAAGTGAGGCTTTATTGAACCATTGTTTCACTCTTTGCTTTTGATTTGGAGTATTCTTCTTTAGTTGTGGTTTGGCATCCATCCACCTCAAAATTGCTAGTGCTAAATCTGGTAAAAGTTTATAAGGGTCCAATTTTGGAATCTCCATTCTTTCCTTGTACACAACTTCCAAAAACAATCTAATTGCATGGAAAATCATGGAGAAGTTCTTGGTTGTACGCATTAGAAAATTATGGATACGTATCACCAAGTAGGTTGCCCAATCATAAGCTACACCCTTCTCAATGCCTTGCAAATAGGGTATCAACCAGATAGGCAATTTTGAGGCTCGTTGCTCTCCAAAAAATCTGGCCATCAATACATTCATAATACATTGGAGTCCCTTATTCGTTAATTGAGTTGGTTTTACTTCGCGACTTCCATGAGATATCAGAGCATCAATCTCATCCTTCAAAGTTGTGACACTCTGAATCAATTATTGAATTTTCTTGGAATCAACAACTCTTTCGTTCACTATTGGATGTCCTCCCTTAGGCAGTCTGAATGTCCTTTTGAAACTTTCGACTATGGATACCACACATATCTCTCTTTCTCCCACTTGGACCATGCTGGTATACTTGGAAGGATCATATGTTAGCAAAATTTGCAACAGGTATTCCTTATAGAATTCCTTGTCGAAGTTAGGGACTTGCAAGATCAAATGTACACCTACCTCTTTGATCTTTTGTGATGTGGGAAACACTCTTAAGAGAAGACACAAAATGGCACAAATGAAAACTTGCAATTACATTAATAAAAAACATATTTATAGGCATTTCTGTCTTTACAATTCAGGATTTAATATGCACGATCCATGAGTATTAAATGCAATATCATACTAATCCCTATTATTAACATAAGCTTCATCTAAAGCTAACACATTTATAGTAATCCACATGCTATATTTGGGCTAAATAAAGAAGCATTTCAATAGATCACAAATAAGATATTCATAATGCTAACAATTTCCACTTAGAGATCATAGATAATAACATTCCATCACAAAATCACATGTTTAAAGAAGTAGTAAGGACACTTGGCATGAGAACTAACATAAATCCAAAACCCCCTTATTGCTATTGCTTAAATCAAACTATTTCCATAATTCAAAACTACTATTTTGGAAATATATTTTCTTTTGAGTTTTTCCTCTAAACATTACAAGGCAAATTCTCATTTGCATATCCGCTTTTCGATCCAAGATACAACAATGTCATTCCACCTAAATGGTCCTTACACCACCTTCCTTTCACAATCTTCTTCATGTAAGGAATTACCCGTGAACTTGAGGAACATTTAGGGATCGGGACAACTCATTATGTAATGGAATTTAACATGCTATATGTAGTTGCAAGCACCCATGCACAATACTTTTTTTTCTCAAAAAGAGACAAACAAGAAAATATCCCAAACTTCTTTACTCTTTATGTAATTTTAAGCTAAACATGCATAGTACATTTTAAAAGGCAACCGATGAGAGAATCCCATACTTCTATCTATAATGGTTTCCCTACCTACTCAAGTATCAGGATATTGTTGAGCAAGGTGCAGCAAAAGTATTGCAAAAGTATTGTCATTGTTGTCAACACAGACAGATTGATGCAGTTGATGCAGTTCAGAGGTCAATCAGAACAAGTACAGTGAATTTCCAAGAAGAAAGAAGTGGCCCGGATTCAGAAATTTGCGAAAAAGACAAGTAAGAAAACTATCGCGATATCGCGATTTCATGACAAACGAGGAGAGAGAAGGCGCACCAAAAATGTCATGATTTCATGACAAACCGAGGAGAGAGAAGGGCACCAAAATGTCACGATTTCACGACAAACCGAGGAGAGAGAAGGACACAAAAATGTCATGATTTCATGACAAACCGAGGAGAGAGAAGGCGTAGCCAAAAATGTCACGATTTCGTGACATATCGGAGGAGAGAGAAAAGTGGAGAAACTGTCGCGATTTCGTGACATGCTGGAAGGAAAGAAGCAAAGTTGAAAAACTGTCACGATTTCGTGACATGTTTGGAGTAAAGGCGCAGGCAATGAAAAGTGTCACGATTTCGTGACAAGTTCGGTGAAGAAGCGCCAAGGATGAAAAGTGTCACGATTTCGTGATAGGTTCGGAGAAGAAGCAATAAGGCAAAAAGTTGTAGCGATTTCGCTACATGTTGGATTTTCGCTGGTCGAAGCAAAGAGAAAGTGCTAAGTCAAAAAGGTGTAGCGATTTCGCTACATGTCTTGATTTCGCTAGTGCATGAAGAGAGAGTTGTACGGATGCGAAAGATGTCACGATTTCATGACATGTTGCATTTTCATGGGCGAAAGGCAAAGAACAGCGCTAAGGCAAAAAGCGTCATGATTTCGTGACATGTTTCAATTTCGCTGAGGCATGCGAAGAAAAGTGTACGACAGCAAAAAGTGTCACGATTTCGTGACATGTTCCATTTTCGTGGGTGCAAGCGAAGTAGAGTGCAGGAAAGCAAAAAGTGTCACGATTTCGTGACATGTCCCATTTTCATGGGTAGGAAGTAGAGGCAGAGAGCAAAATGCGTCATGATTTTGCGACATGTTTTGCATGCCGAGATAAGGACTAGGAGGCGGAGAACGTCACGATATCATGACAGGTCAGGTTTTCACGGTCAACTATCAAGAAAAGGTCAAATGGGCAGAAATGTCACGATATCGTGACATGTCTTAGTTGCGCAGGTAAAAGCCGAGAAGCTTACACAGTGACAGTTGTCGGGGTAAGTGCAGAAGAAAATCATGCAGCCAGTTAGGTAAGAGTTAACTAGAGTTAGAACTAAAGCTACAGGTGGCAGAACAGTGCATTAAAGACAAGAACGACTATTACAGGGCCATGATGCTGCAAGGCTATAAAAAGTGTAGATATCGAGAATCTCGATAAACGAGAAATCCTCTCGAAGGTTGCGTGTGTCAGAAATGGAAGTTGCGGGCAGAAGAGAAAGTTTGACTCAGAATTGAAAAGAGTGCCATCGAAAAGTGTAAAGGTGCCGAGAGGGCAGTTACGTAAAGGATAAAAGAAAAGAATGACAGAGCATCGAAACACGCAAAAAGGTTGTCAGAATGAGCAGAGTAGACTGTCAGAATGAGTCAGAAAGAAAGTGGCTAGAAGACAGAGCACGTCAGAGAGGCTGTGACAGATTGAACGTAGCCGTAAATGCATGAAAAATTGGAGGGAAAATTAGAGTCATTTTGAAAAGAGCCATTCGAGTAAGCCAAGTATAAAGAATCGAAAAGGCGCAGTAAGTGAGGTTACTGCAACCGTGTTTTTATCTTGAAAAACTAAAAGTGAGGTTGGGTAAGAGTGCTGTAAGAAAAATAGCTACAGAACTGAAACCTGGTTTTATTCTTGAAAAATTGAAAGAGAGGTTTTAGTATGCAATAGAAGATATTGAGTTTCTAACAATTCTCTTTATGCTTCTATGAGATTGATTTGAATGAGCAATAGACCAGTGAGGGTCTTGTAAAAGAGAAGGCATTTTTATGTCAATCTATTATTCAAAATAGAAATCCAAGTTGGTGCTTGGTATAAGGGGTTGGTGCTCCTATCTATTGTTGCAGATAAATCAGGGGTTGGTGCTCCTTCCAGTGGGTGCTAGTAAACTATTTGTAAAGATTGAATCCTTGCAAAGGCTGGATTTGGATTGTAGTCCAAATAGTCATTATTTGAGGAGTAGCCAAATCGGTGAACCTCGTTAAATCTTGTGTTGTGTGATGCTCTTTTGTTATACTTGCTATATCTATTTTTAAGCTTGCATTTTTAAGTATTAAGAGTTGCAGATTCAAATTTTAAATAGTTACACTGATTCACCCCCCCCTCTCAATGTCATTGTGAGAATATCAATTGGTATCAGAGCAAGGTACCTGAACAAGCTTAATCACCTAAGGTGATCTTGGAAGATACACAATGGCCGGTGGTGAAGGATTTTCTTCCAACAAAGCTCCTTTGTTCGATGGAACAAATTACTCTTTCTGGAGACTCAGGATGCAGACATATCTGTGTGCATTGGGATATGACATTTGGGAATCTATTGAAAATGGATACACAATACCCTCTGCTCCTCCAACAGATGCGATTGAGAAGAAAAAGTTTGAGAACAACTCTAAAGCTAAGAATGCTATTATGTGTGGGTTAGTAGACAGTGAATTGATAAGGATCATGAGCTGTAAATCGGCAAAAGACATATGGGACAAACTGCAGAGCATTCATGAAGGAGATGGCAAGATCAAGGAAGCCAAGCTACAAACCCATCGAGCCCAGTTCGAAGCATTAAAGATGAATGATGATGAGAACATAGAGGCCTATATGCTGAGAGTAAATGGAATCATCAATGCGATTAGAGGACTCGGTGAGGAAATAGAAGATGCAATTGTTGTGAAAAAGGTACTAAGAACTCTCCATAAAAGATTTGATGCTAAAGTTTCTGCTATAGAAGAAGCTAAAGATTTAAATACTTTTAGCATGGATGAAATGCATGGTTCTTTAACAGCATATGAAATGAGAATAGGACAAACTAAGCCCTCAGACAGAGAAGTTGCTTTCCAAGCACAGAAAAATATAAAAGCTAAACAAGAATCTGAGGAAGAAGAATCTACAGATGAAATTGAAGCAAACTTTGTTAGGAAACTAATAAAGGGAAAAGGAAAGTACAGAGGTAAGCTACCGTTCAAGTGTTTCAACTGTGGAGGCATCGGGCACTTTGCAGCTAAATGCCCAATGAATGAGAAAAACAAAAGTGATGAAGGGACACATCAAGAAAGAAGTGACTGGAAGAAGAAACCACATTTTAGAAAAAGGAACTTCAAGAAGAAAAGTTTCATTTCCAAGAATGTTAACTCTTCTAAAGACAGCTCCAGTGAGGACTCTGAAGAAGAAACTGGTGAAGCCTTGTTCATGGCTTTTGAAGAAGAAAGAACAGAGGAAACCCAGGAGTGTGATGAAAAATTAGAGGATGAGGCTGAGGTAGATCCTGGAAGGTGAGTTGGTTGCTGCACTTGAAGAGTTAAGTACATAAAGGAAAAAGAATAAAAAGATTTCAAGAAAATTTGAGGATGCCAACGAATTAATAATCAGTTTGAAAGTACAGATTGAAGAATTTAAGAAAAAGTCTAAAGATTTTGAAGCACAACTAACCGTGAAAATAGATGAGTGCAATAAGCTAGAAGAAGACATAGTTGGATTAAGGATGCAACTAGAAGAGATGAATCGGAAATTGAGTTGTCATCATAAATTTGAAGACAGTTCTGCGAAGCTGAATAAAATGTTAAATAACCAAAGGCCTACAGGCATCAAATTTGGTTTGGGATTTGATGAAGGAGAATCCTCAAAGGAATCAAAGGCTATAACTATAGAACCAATAAAGAATAAAGATAAGATCAGGGTTGATCAAGAAAAACCGTATCATGCAAAAGAAAACAATAAGGCCAAGCATGAAAGGAGTACTGCAAATGATGGATTCACCAAAGTCACATATCAAAGAAGAAGAAGACCCATGGCTCCTACTACAACATGGCAAAAACCATTACCTAGGTACACTCGTTCCTTTTCTGGTTATTGTTTTAAATGCAATGCTTATGGTCATAAAATTTCAAATTGTAGATATAATGTAGGACAAAGGAATTTCACTAGTAGAAATGCTTTTTCACCTTTGATAGATTATGTAGTAGAATGTTATAACTGTCATAACTTTGGACATATTGCAAGAAATTGTCGTAGCTCTTTTGCAGGAAATAAATATCAGGGAAGAAAGTATCAACCAACTGGATTGAAACAAAACAGAAAATTTCTCGAAAAACAGGCACAAGCCAATGAAAGGGAGAAGGTAAAACAAGTGACCAAATCTGCTATCAAATCAGAGTGGAAAGAAAAGGAACAACCTAAGAAAGATAAGGAATCCTTGATCGTTCAAACAGCTCTCAAAGCCCAGAACAAATCTGCACCATGGATTCTGGATAGTGGATGCTCCAGTCATATGACAGGAGATAAACAGAAGTTTGATAAGTTACAGACTTACGAAGGTGGTTCTGTAAAATTTGGAAACAATGATGGAGCCAAGATAGTGGGTAAAGGATCAGTTAAGTTAAGTGACGAAAAAATCAACTCTAAAGAAGTCCTTTTTGTGGTTGGTCTGAAGCATAACTTACTGAGTGTAAGTCAAATTTGTGACAGAGGTCATGAAGTAATTTTCAAGAAGCAGTGGTTGTGAAGTAAGAAAGACAAAAAATGGGAAGTTGATAGCTACTGGATTGAGAACTTCTAGAAATCTGTATACTCTCTCAGAGACTTCAGAAGGAGCTTGCTTGGTTGGACAGGAAGAAGAAAATTGGTTGTGGCACAAGAGACTCGGTCACATAAGCTTTGATAATCTGGTAAAAATCAGCTCAAAAAGGGCAGTAAGAGACATACCCACTATTGGTAAACCTTCAAATAGTATTTGTGAGTCATGCCAAAAGGGGAAGCAAACCAGAGCCACTTTCAAAGCAAAAGAGTACTTCACAAGCAAGCCGTTAGAACTAATTCACACTGATTTATGTGGACCCATGAGAACGGAAAGCATAAATGGATACAAATATTTTATGTTGTGTATAGATGACTATTCCAGAATGACATGGGTACTATTTTTGAAACTTAAATCAGAAGCCTTTGAGATGTTCAAAACTTTCAAAAATCTTGTTGAGAATCAATCAGGAAAAAGAATTAAATGTTTAAGATCAGATAGAGGAGGAGAGTTTATTTCAGATGAGTTTGCAGAATACTATGAAAAACATGGGATTAGAAGACAGTTTTTGACAGCAAGAACACCTCAGCAGAATGGAGTAGTAGAAAGAAAGAACAGAACTATGCAGGAAATGGCACGGACCATGTTGACAGAGAGCAGAATTGCTGATAGGTTTTGGAAAGAGGCAGTTCATACTGCAGTTTACATCCAGAATAGGTGCATGTTGAGGCCGCATGAAAGCAAAACACCTTATGAACTGTGGTTTGGCAAAAAGGCTACAACAAAATACTTCAAAGTGTTCGGCAGCAAGTGTTACATTAAACGAACTGAAGACAATCTTGGCAAGTTTGAAGATAGAGCTGATGAAGGAATTTTTCTTGGTTACTCAACAAAAAGCAAAGCCTACACATGCTACAACAAAAGACTAAAGAAAATTGTGGAGAGTGCGGATGTTAAGGTTGATGAAGGTAGGAAACAAGAAATCAGCCATAATGAAAACTACCCGACTTATGAAGAATTTATTGAAGAGGATGAAGATCAAGAAAAAGAAGAGAGACAGAAATCAGATTCAGATGATTTAGAAATAGAAGAAAATAGGAAATCCAAAACAGGCAGCTGGCAGAAAAATCATCCCAGAGAGCAGATTATTGGGGACCCCACAGTTGGTATTCAAACAAGAAGAAGAGTAGTAAACAACTACTCTCTGTTATCCAGAATTGAGCCCAAAAATATTATTGAAGCAAGCACAGATGAAAGCTGGATGGAGGCAGTAAATGAAGAACTAGATCAAATTGAGAAAAACAAAACCTGGGAATTAGTACCAAGGCCTGAAAATAAAAACATAATCGGTACTAAATGGATATTTCGAAACAAACTGAATGAAGACGGACAGGTTGTAAGGAATAAAGCAAGATTGGTCTGTAAAGGATATGCTCAAGTTGAAGGGATTGATTTTGAAGAAACTTTTGCACCAGTGGCCAGACTTGAAGCAATCAGACTGTTTCTGGCTTTAGCAGTTCATAGGAATTTCAAAGTTTATCAGATGGATGTGAAATCAGCATTTCTAAATGGAAATCTTGAAGAAGAAGTGTATATTGAACAGCCTGATGGTTTTCAACTCTGTGATAATCCTAACTTTGTTTGCAAGCTGAAGAAAGCATTGTATGGCTTGAAACAAGCACCTAGAGCTTGGTATGCAAGATTGGACAACTATCTCACTAAGCAAGGATTCAAGAAAGGTATGGTGGATAGCAATTTATATATCAAAACCGAGAATGGCAATTTCATTGTCCTTGTTGTTTATGTAGATGATATAATATTTGGGAGCAACAATGATGAATCATGCAAAGACATAGCAAATAAAATGCAGAAAGAATTTGAAATGTCTATGATTGGTGAACTTTCATATTTCCTCGGACTGCAAGTTAATCAAACTGAAAAGGGGATTTTTATTTCTCAAATTAAATATGTGAAAGAAATGCTGAAAAAGTTCACAATGGAGGATAGTAAGCCTGTTAGCACTCCCATGACAACAAGCTGCAAGTTGAGCAAGGATGACAAATCTCCAGATGTTGATCAAACAATGTACAGATCTATGATTGGGAGCCTATTGTATTTGACAGCCACCAGACCGGATATCTTACAGGCAGTTTGCATGGTTGCAAGATTTCAGGCTAGTCCCAAAGAGACTCATGTGACAGCTGTGAAAAGGATTTTTAGGTACCTCAAGGGTACTATGGAGTATGGGCTATGGTATCCAAAAGGAAAAGACTTCACTCTTTTTGCATATTCTGATGCAGATTGGGCAGGATGTATTGATGACAGAAAAAGTACCAATGGAGGAGCATTTTATCTTGGAGATAAGCTGGTAGCATGGCACAACAAGAAACAAGAATCAGTCTCTCTATCCACAGTAGAGGCAGAATACATTGCAGCAACAACATGTTGTACACAGATATTATGGATGAGACAAACACTGAAAGATCTTGGTATTCACTTCAATGAGCCAATTTCAGTTAAATGTGATAACACTAGTGCAATCAACATCTCAAAGAATCCGGTTATGCATTCCCGCACCAAACATATTGCAATCCGGTATCACTTTTTGAAAGATAAAGTTGCAGAAGGAGAGGTCAAATTGGAGTTTGTTCCAACCACAGAGCAAGTAGCAGATATATTCACAAAACCATTGCCCAAGGAAGTTTTTGAGTACCTTCGGAGTAAGCTGGGAGTGGTCACACTACCCAAGCACTGATTAGCTATGGGGAACACATTCTCAGGGGGAGCATTAAATTATTTATGCCTGAGAATGTTGTGCATAGACTCAGGGGGAGTCTGCAGCAGCCCTTTGGTATTATTGGCAAAGGGGGAGAAGAATTACAAGAAATTGCACATGTGTTGCCAACAATTCCAAAGGGGGAGATTGTTGAGCAAGGTGCAGCAAAAGTATTGCAAAAGTATTGTCATTGTTGTCAACATAGATAGATTGATGCAATTGATGCGTTAGAGGTCAGTCAGAACAAGTATAGTGAATTTCCAAGAAGAAAGAAGTGGCCCAGATTCAAAAATTTGCAGAAAAAGACAAGTAAGAAAACGTCGCGATATCGCGACATGTTTTCTGTCGCGATTTCACGACAAAACGAGGAGAGAGAAGGCGCAGCCAAAAATGTCATGATTTCACGACAAAAACGAGGAGAGAGAAGGCGTAGCCAAAAATGTCATGATTTCATGACAAACCGAGGGAGAGAAGGCACCCAAAATGTCACGATTTCACGACAAACCGAGGAGAGAGAAGGCAACAAAAATGTCATGATTTCATGACATATCGAAGGAGAGAGAAAAAGCTGGAGAAACTGTCATGATTTCGCGACATGCTGGAAGGAAAGAAGCAAAGTTGAAAAACTGTCACGATTTCATGACATGTTTGGAGTAAAGGCGCAGGCAATGAAAAGTGTCACGATTTCACGACAAGTTCGGTGAAGAAGCGCCAAGGATGAAAAGTGTAGCGATTTCGCTACATGTTGGATTTTCGGCAGAAGAAGCAATGAGGCAAAAAAGTGTAGCGATTTCGCTACATGTTGGATTTTCATTGGTCGAAGCAAAGAGAAAGTGCTAAGTCAAAAAGGTGTAGCGATTTCGCTACATGTCTTGATTTCGCTAGTGCATGAAGAGAGAGTTGTACGGATGCGAAAGATGTCACGATTTCATGACATGTTGCATTTTCGCAGGCGAAAGGCAAAGAACAACGCTAAGGCAAAAAAGCGTCACGATTTCGTGACATGTTTCGATTTCACTGAGGCATGCGGAGAAAAGTGTACGACAAGAAAAGTGTCACGATTTCACGACATGTTCCATTTTCATGGGTGCAAGCGAAGTAGAGTGCAGGAAAGCGAAAAGTGTCACGATTTCATGACATGTTCCATTTTCGTGAGTGCAAGCGAAGTAGAGTGCAAGAAAGCAAAAAGTGTCACGATTTCATGACATGTCCCATTTTAGGGTAAGCGAAGAGAGGCTAGAGGCAAAAGTGTCATGATTTCGTGACATGTTCTATTTTCATGGTTGCATGCCGAGATAAGGACTAGGAGGCGGAGAACGTCGCGATATCGCGACAGGTCAGGTTTTCGCGGTCAACTGTCAAGAAAAGGTCAAATGGGCAGAAATGTCACGATATCGCGACATGTCTTAGTTGCGCAGGTAAAAGCCGAGAAGCTTACACAGTGATAGTTGTCGGGGAAAGTGCAGAAGAAAATCATGCAGCCAGTTAGGTAAGAGTTAATTGGAGTTAGAACTGAAGCTACAGGTGGCAGAATAGTGCATTAAAGACAAGAACGGCTGTTACAAGGCCGTGATGCTGCAAGGCTATCAAAAGTGCAGATATACCGAGAATCTCGATAAACGAGAAATCCTCTCGGAGGTTGCGTGTGTCAAAAATGGAAGTTGCGGGCAGAAGAGAAAGTTTGACTCAGAATTGAAAAGAGTGCCATCGGAAAGTGTAAAGGTGCCGAGAGGGCAGTTACGTAAAGGATAAAAGAAAAGAATGACAGAGCATCGAAACACGCAGAAAAGGTTGTCAAAGTTGCACAGAAAAAGTCGTCAGAATGAGCAGAGTAGACTGTCAGAATGAGTCAGAAAGAAAGCGGCTAGAAGACAGAGCGCGTCAGAGAGGCTGTGACAGATTGAACGTAGCCGTAAATGCATGAAAAATTGGAGGGAAAAATAGAGCCATTTTGAAAGAGCCGTTCGAGGAAGCCAAGTATAAAGAATCGAAAAGGCGTAGTAAGTGAGGTTACTGCAACCGTGTTTTTATCTTGAAAAACTAAAAGTGAGGTTGGGTAAGAGTGTTGTAAGAAAAATAGCTACAGAACTGAAACCTGGTTTTATTCTTGAAAAATTGAAAGAGAGGTTTTAGTATGCAATAGAAGATATTGAGTTTCTAACAATTCTCTTTATGCTTCTATGAGATTGATTTGAATGAGCAATAGACCAGAGAGGGTCTTGTAAAAGAGAAGGCATTTTTATGTCAATCTATTATTCAAAATAGAAATCCAAGTTGGTGCTTGGTATAAGGGGTTGGTGCTCCTATCTGTTGTTGCGGATAAATCAGGGGTTGGTGCTCCTTCCAGTGGGTGCTAGTAAACTATTTGTAAATATTGAATCCTTGCAAAGGCTGGATTTGGATTGTAGTCCAAACAGTCATTATTTGAGGAGTAGCCAAATCGGTGAACCTCGTTAAATCTTGTGTTGTGTGATGCTCTTTTGTTATACTTGCTATATCTATTTTTAAGCTTGCATTTTTAAGCATTAAGAGTTGCAGATTCAAATTTTAAATAGTTACACCGATTCACCCCCCCTCTCAGTGTCATTGTGAGAATATCACAGGATACCATTATAAATATTTTTCTTATAGACCAAATGCCTCTCACAAATTGATCAACAAGCAAAAGTTCATAACTTTTCTCTACTAACTTTTCCATAAAGAAACATCAATAGAATAGGAGATCAAGGTATTCTCTAATAGCATCCTACAAAATAACAACAAGATAGGATATCAAAACTATTATCTACTAACATTACATAGAAGGACATCCACAAGCTAATATACATTTAATAAAAATCTCACTAAATCAACTTTACTTCTTCTTTGGAATAAATAGAAAATGCACACACGCACACACATATATATAGATATATACTTTATTAAATTAATTGCCAAAATATCAATCTATTTAATTATCGAAGTCTTCTTTCATATTCGAATATCCAAACCTACGTATCCAATAGCTTTTACATTTAAACCTAGGTTTTCTTTCATATTTGAATGCCTCTTTAATTATCAACCTATATATCCATTAGCTTTTACATTTAAGCCATGCCTCAGATAATATAATGCAGTTCACGCAGAAAAAAAAACTCCACAACATGCATAAAGATGACTCGTAAGCACACATTCCAAGCTTAGCTACAAATATTTTAAAACCCATTTCCAACAACATATTGCAAGCCAAGCTTGGCTACCCTTATGTGGAGGAATGCTAACATTGATAATATAAAAACAATGATTACAAAGTAGACATTACTCAAGTGATCGAAACCTTCCTCACACACAACAATCAAGCATATGATAATAGAAATATAACAATTAGCCCACGAGCCAACCTGGGTCTACTTGGTTACCACTCATGATGAAGGGCCTCATAACAAACCAACCATGGTACATCTATGTTTACCACCAACATACCAAACAAGCTAGCACAAAGAAGCACCTTAGGTAATTTTGGTGCATATGTTGTCTTACTCAACTCTGGAAAAAAATAATACAACAGTAATGGGCAAACAAAAGGCTACATGCTAACCTAAATTTGAAATGCAAACCAAAGGTTCCCACCAAAGAAGGTTAAAAACAAGCTACAAAGATTCCATCAAACCAAAACAAGGGGATCACAACTCATACAGTTAGGAGACAATAAAAAACATGATACAATGATTATGTAGAGTTATAGAAAAGAGTCGAAGCTTCAACACCATTAAAACTTATCTCTTTTCACCCAAAACTAGAGGAACGCCTATGTTGTGTGCCTTCCTTACCACTTTCCCCATTGTCTCCTTCACCCAAAAAGCCCCCCAAAATCTTAACTGAGCCCTTCCTCAAAAAATCTAAGGTGACTCTCCAAGATCTTAACGTTCAACCTATGGTCACAAACATTTGAGTTGGCTACCTCCATCTCATAACGTTCTTAGCAAACATTGGCGATGCTAAAAACGCTTTCCAAGATTATCCCAGCATAGTTGAGAGAGGGAAAAGTAATACTTCCTTTCCATAATGTTATTTTCCAAAAATAAATAAGCAATCATTTAATTCTAAACATACAACATTAAGCAAGCAAGCATACCTTTAATTTTTCTCATGCATCATCAAGGCAACCCTCTAAGATATTATAAGAATTAATCCATTAATTCTCTCCTAAAACTTATTATTTTCAGCAATAAGGTATTTAGATCATTTGCTTTCTAATTAGTGCCAATTGTTAATATTAGTTATTAATATTGACACTAATATTCTCAAGTATTAAATGTTATAAACAATTTAATACTTAAATGATTTTTATCCATCAATCTATGCTTACTACACACAAGCATATATGTCACTTAGACAAACAATATTACACACCATTGTTTTATCCTTAAGTAGGTGGCTCTTTTTAAGATAGTCTATTGCTACCATCATCCTATTAAGGAGACTCATTGCGCAAGAAACTTCTCAATCCAATGGTGTGAATATTCAATAAGCACAAATGCAATGCACCTAAATGAAGGGTATTTTGTTACTCTGAGTTGTCGATGAACAAGTCATCACCATAATTTACCAAAACTTTCTCTTAACTCAGGTGGTTATCCGTATAAATCCACCAGTGATAGAACCGAGTCCTGCAACCACAATTTACATCAACAGTACCATATTCCAAGAGTAGAACCAAAGCATATAGTGTGACTACTTATTGATAGCATAAAATAAAACTTCTGCATTAAACATCCATAGTTTATTGTCAAGAATAAAACATTAATGTGTCTAAATTGGAATGACATAAATTCAAGGATTTAGAGAAGATATTCACCAATAAATTCCAACAAATTTAAGCTTTGGCACCTAAGAGGACCCATGTTGGTATGCTTGAGTAGAGGCTTATACAATGAGAAAAAATTCTAATAGATAAATAACCATGTCACCTATCTATGATGCAATCCCTTACTTCTCAAATCAATGCTTTAAAAGAACAAATATCCATTGCATAAATTTGACTTGAATAAGTGTAGCCATATAAGCCATGAAAGTAAAATCTGACTTGAATATTAAGTTTTTTTTTATTTTTTTGTGAGACTATTAAGGTGAAAATTTGTCAACAATGAGGAAAAGTTGACGTGCTACAAGAAGTTATCCTATGCACTCAAAATGGTTTAATGAATATAAACCAACTAATAAAGGATCCTAGAACCGATTCATCTATGCCTACTACTACTGAAGTTTACAAATACTTTGCTTGGATTATATTTGATCAAGAGAGGATTAATCATGCTCATAGGGTGTTACTTGATATTGAGTCCATCATCGATAAAGCTAGTGAAGGGGTGAATAGTATGGCAAAGGAAATTAAAATCGAAGAACTGTATGGGAGTGATGGAGTTTTAATTGATGAGGAAAATTATAAGGTAAATGTCTAGAATGCTTTAGAAAAAATGAAAAATATAATCAAATCTATGAAGAAATTATCTTCAAAAGTTTTAAGAAATGGCTCATAGACCCAACATTTAACAATGAAAACATGAGTGGTTATCTTGGCAGGTTTATCACCATTGAGTCATCACTTGAAGAGAAGTTCATAACTTTCACCTCAATTTCTAATGTATTTCACTTTATGATAATGATCTAATTCTAAAGTCCTCCCAATAGATGGAGGTAGTTTGTAACAACCCACAAAACCAACCTGAGAGAGAGAATTGTTTTTTAAACACAAGCTAGGTTCTTAAGAGTCACGTTATTTATCTTTTCAGCATTCTCAAGGCTTCATCATATTTGATTTCAATGTCACTATAGATGACACTCAGTGGACAGGAGTAGCCAATGTCTTATATTTTTTGGGGTTCACCTTACTAAACCTTATTGTTTAGAAGGATGCCAAAGCAGTTCCCCCAACTTTCCCATACCCTCATTGACACGGGATAATGTGACCATAGTGTAGGGATTATCCTTTAATGCCCATAACAATTAAAGGGTAATACATATTCCCTAACCTCATTCGAAGTCCTTTTAGGTAGGTTAATTAGGTGTAAAGCCTTAGTGTTTAATTACCAGACCTCTACGGGATAACTAAGGTCATTACCACTCAATTGGTAATGAACATGATCACTTGAACCTACACGTTTGAGGGACCACCATTATTATCTTGTGAATGATCCCACAAACTTCCTACTTGTGGTACACCCGATCCTCAACATTCAAGGTGCATTGATTCATAAGAATATGACTATTGCATCCATGCAACTCCTTCTAGATTCATGAGTTTCTAGCTATTGCATCCTCGCAACTCCTTCTAGGACTCATATCTACGTCGTTATTGAATATTTGCAACTTCTCCCAGGATTGGGCTATTCCTTTGACTTAGATTCTAAAATCAATTCTAGATCCATCCCCAAGAACTTTACAAACCCCAAGATAGCATTTAAGTAATATAAAACCACTCTCTCTATAATCAAATGCTTCACTTGAAAATAACATGCTTAAAACTATAACACAACATTGAGCATGGGAAATAAAAGGATGATATATCATAACTCAAAATAACATAAGCTACAAATAATGTTATCCCTAGCAGCATTTCATCCATTTTTAAAGCCATGATTTATTTGATCCAAGTGCTATCATAAAGCTATGTAAAGAGACGTTAACAATGAGAGTACTAATCAAATAAATCAATCCATGATTTTGTACAATGATCAAGCTCTCATTGTCTTACAAAACTTGACTAGTTTGAAAGTTTCATCTAAGCAACTCTTAAACAATTCCAAGTCACAATAAAGCCATCTTCCTAAGAGATCTCTACGTCTCTTTCTACCATGATCTTCTTCATGAAAGGGATTACCCACGAGCTTGAGAATTACTTAGGGATTAGGACAACTCCATATGCAATGCATTCAATCATGCTCTAGTATAATGCAAGCAACCATGCATAAAACATTGATAAAAAAACAAGGAGAGAATCCCATACTTCTCTCTATAATGGTTCCCTTACCTACTCAAGTCTCAAGAAACCATTATAATTATTCCAAGCTAAAGTTATTCCATTAAGAAAATATGCATAAAATAAATACAACACTCAAGGAGATAATCCCATACTTCTCTCTATAATGGTTCCCTTACCTACTCAAGTCTCAAGAAACCACTATAATTATTTCCAATCCTTTAAAGCAAAGAACCATCCAAATTTTCTTCCAAAACAACACAAAATACATAATCTAAGGTGCTACCATACATAGCAAGCAAGGAGAATACAAAGCATCAAAATAATGAATCTATATTTTTGCCAAGCTTCCAAACATTTTCTCCTCCTAAATCATGTTGCAAACCTCCTTTCTCCTCAAGCCCGAGATTGCTTTCCTTCAACATTTCAAGAAAATTCATCCAATAGGTTTTCAAATAGGTTTTGGAGTACAATCTCTTGCATGGCCAAAGTTATGTAAGAGCATTTTCAAGGCAACATTGATTAATCTTACCACTTTTTCTCTTGATTTAAAGTGCCACTAAGCATGGCATTAAAAAGGTTTACCAAACCTTAGCACCACATTAATTATTATTATAATAACTATGCACTAATTGAATCAATGACTTAATTAGTTAATACCAATGGTTAATATTAATTATTAACCTTAGTAATAACATTTTCAAATATTAATAAGGCTAGTTATAATAATACTCATTTGGATTAATTGATCCCATGCTTCAAACAATACAAAGCTTAACCAAGTCCATAATACATCTTGTTGCTTTATCCTTGAGTAGGCAACTTTTTAAGATAACCGTATGTTAACCCCTACCTACTAAGAATGACTCCTTTGCCAATAGCAAGCTCATGGTCCAATGATGTATTCAAACAACAAGCAAAATGCAATGCAACTACATGAAGGGTATACTTTACCTTGAAGTTATCGATGAACAAGTCATTAACCATCATTTCCTTAAAATTTTCTCTCAACTCGGTGGTTGTCCCTGTTTAATCCACCGATGAGAGTACCTGGTCCTACAACCATAAACGCATCAACAATACCATATTCCAAGAATAAAAATCAACCATAAAGTACCACTATCATTTTTCTGATATCATAAAATGAGACTATGCATTAAATTTCCATACACAATACATAAGTCAATATCAAGAATAAGTCCTACCAAGGAAGGGTGTTATCTAATTTCTCCCTTGGACTAAACATATTCCTCTATGTTTCGTGCAAAAATAAGCATTCATATTTTGTTCAAATTGATGAGTGTCATTGAGTCTCATCATTTAATCTCAATGATTTATCAATTCGGGGTGGTGTCCAAGGCTATCTACGATAGAAGGTTAGGGCAGAGTACAATTCAAGCATTCAAATTTCAAGCAATTATTGGGTGGAACAGATTTGGTTTAGCCTTTTGGTGTCACACTAAACCTAATCTGTAGAACGAAAACTTGCAAGAAATAAAAACTAATTCTAAGTTCAGAAAATTAAAGTTAACTACAATTGCATGAATTGAAATTGCTGAATTGAAATCTAATCTACTTTTGCAGAATTGAAATAACAGAATTGAAATTGCTAAATTGAAATGTTGCTGAAATAAAATCCTAAATTACACTTGCAAAATTGAAATGATACTTGTAAATGAAACTTATGCTAAAAACACCTGTCAATGTCCTGCCACAAAAGGTCGTCAAGCTTCTGCTATAGGAATTGACAACAAAATGAAATATGCTGAAAATGGAAAGTTGCTAAAATAGAAAGTAGGGAAAACATGGAAAGCAAAGGAAAAATGCTTAATATAATTTTTCAGCTGACACACACACAAATTTTGTACACAAACATAATAGAAAACATAAAGAACATTATACAAACTTAAAACAAGAAAAGTAAACTTGACAAGTAATCTATTAATTCTACTGTAGACAAAATTATAGATTAAAACCTGCCATAAAAATCCTCCTTCTAGATCTGAAAGTGGGCCCATACTTCCTGATCTAGAAGGAGGTGAAAAGCACTCCTTAACTAATTAACACTCAGAATAGAAAATGATAAAATAACTACACTTTTATTGATGACAAAACATGCTGAAAACTGTTACAGAAAATTACTGTACAATCCTAATTGTTGCTATTGAAAACTCTCCTCTATTCTAATTCCTAATTGGCTCAACCAAGGAGGGAGCTGTGTTATTTATATAAATATTTACAACATATCCCATGCTCAAATCAGCCTATGTGCTACTTTACAGATGATTTGCCAATAATTCTGGATCTGAAATAAATGTAAATCTGACTAGTTTGTGTTGCAGTAGTAGTCATTGGCCCTTAGAAAGCATCTTCAGTGGTGGGAGTACGTGGGAGGAGTCTAGAAATATCTCACACATATTTCTCCACTTCAGAATATGCCATTTCTATCTTGCAAACAACTTTCTATTATGCTGCAGTTTTTTTGGGTTTATCCTAGAAGAGGATCAAAATTGATCTTTTCCATGAATGGTGGCTTTGGATGGCAAGGACGACAAAGTCAGATGGGAGATATTTTCCTTTAACCTTTTCAACCTTCTTTCCCTTTTTCCATCATCAAAAATCAGTCAACAAGTCAAAAAGCACTTTTTGTTCTCATTTCGAAGATAAGTGGCTCATTCCGAAGAGACTGTATTTCTCATTCCGAAGATGTCCGCTCATTTCGAGAAGCGTATTTCTCATTTCGAAGATGTCTGCTCATTCCGAAGATCTTCGGAATGAACAACTATGTGCTCTTCAAGTGATTTCATCTGCATTTCTCAGGTGGGTTAGCTCTTAGGATCATATTGCAATAGCCTTCATCTCTCTCCATGTGTGAATTCCATGCCTTGCCATTCATTGGTAGCTTGCTGGAATTTACATGGTAAATTACTGCATTTTCCAACTCTGCTGCATAGTTGTAAAATATTGGTATTTCTTGCAAATTCAAACAAATTAGAACATGGAAAAATTATTCAAATATCAACATGAAGGAGTACATCAAGTTGCTACTGAATTTATACACTTCATTCACCAAGTAACCATGCTGAAATAGTGCAATAGTGTTGCACAATTGTCCCTGCTCTGTTATACCCTGTTGTCTGCCTATTTAGACCATGTGGGAATGCTTCTAAATAGGTCAGATGTCTTCTGTAGTCCTTCTGAACTCATTCCATCCATATCCTCATGCTTTGCTTGACAACTTCAAGGTGTTCCTATAAAGTGACAGCTTGCTGATTTTTATATGGCTATTTTTTTCAGATTTTCAGATTTATGACAGTCCTAATAATTTGGCTTCAATGTGGACTTCAAACAAGTTGAAGGGCAGGAAAACATTCATAAACCATTGTGAATTTAATGGATATCAAGATACCACATTTGGCTGTTTGAAATGCATATTTTTATTTGCTACTTAATCAAGCAAAAGCAGTCACAAAATGCTGAAAATAGTCAAAAACAGAGATATAATGATCCTAACATAAAATCATGCAAACACTTAACAAATATATATTCTAATCAACTATTTGGCATTTAACTTAATAATATGACAGTTTTTTATATGTCAAACATAGTGTAAAAATGAGGCATTTTCAGGCCTCATCATCCCCCCCAGCTTGAACTGATGCATGCCCTCATGCATCCTAGTAGGCCATAGTAATATGTTGGTTTTATCCTTGTGAAAAACATCCTTTGCCACCTGCTACCTGAGAAATTTCTCCTTGCTGCACTACACCAAGCATTTTTTAATTTAAGCACAGGTATTTCACTTTTCTACAACCTTGCAAAAAAAAAGTTTTCAATCAATTTTTTTCAATTTATTCTATTTTTTTCTTTTCTTTTCTTGCATATCTTTTTTTTTCATTTGCAACTTGCAACTTTTTAACTTCTGCACTTTCATCCTTCAATATTGCAATTTCTGCAACTACTGCAATTTTAACTCTTTTTCTGCCCTTCTACAAGTTTTAGTGTTGCAAGGTACCTCTTAAAGGCTTGGTATCATGTGATTCATCTTGCAATAGCCTTATTGTGGAACCATATTTGGCAGATGCACTACTACTGGTGAAATTTTTTGTTCTTAACAACATTTCAGCCTGAATGCCTATTTCTATTGTTTGCACCTTTTGAACAAAATTGATAAAATTTTGATTTTGAAATGCTTGAGGGATGTACTTACTTGTGGTAGAGCCTTATAAACCTCAATATTTGATGTACCCTACTCTTTTTGCTATTCTGTAGCATTTTCAGCAATTCTGGTGCAGTTTCTGCTCATTCCGAAGATATCCTCCTCATTTCGAAGATATGCATGTTCATTTCGAAGATATGACTGTTCATTCCGAAGATGCATCAAAAAATGCAGAAATGACCTCCTATGCAAAAGTTAGCTACAGATTCTATTGTGGGCCCATATCTAGAGTGTATAAGCCTTCCATAACATCAAAAATCCCTTCTTCATCCTTTTGTTTAGATGTTATTCTTTGTTTTGTATGTTGCTGTTTTATTCCAGTAGTACTAAAATAGAACCTTCAGGTGCATTTTGCTGATTATCCTCCTTCAATTTATCAGACAATTGTGAGATAAACTTGCAGTCCTACTTCTGAAACCTGCCCTACTAATTGAGATAGAATTTATGCCATGTCTGTCCCAAAATCAGGTTTTTGTACAGTTTTGAAATTCTCATGCAACTAAGGGCAAAAGGGGGTGTTTCTTGACATTTTGATCATGTTCCATTTTCAACTTACCAATATTGTATGAATAGTTTATGCCAAATACCGATTATCATACATTAAATGCTAAATGCTTACTATGACTTAAATGCAAGAAACGCATACCTTACTGTCCTGAAAATTAATCATGCACCTTACAAGCTGCTTTTGATGATTGTTAGCAGGCTATCTAAAAACATAAAAATAACACATGTGCAGTGTGAGATTTGTACAATGGTGGAATAATGATGGGTAGATCAACAAGGCAATGCATGCCGAAAAATCGGTTTTCATGCAAGCCAACTCAGTAGCGCCTCCAAGAAGGTTTTCACTACTGAATTATTCATTTTTTTTCATTTCCTTTTTTTCATTTTTTTTTCATCTTTTTTTTTTCTTTTTTTTTCATCAGAAGAGGCTGCCATTTCTGGTTTTCAACCAACTTCTGTCCCCCTTTTTTTTTTAAGTGCTTCAATGAGAGAGAACATCTCTCACTCTTATTTGGATAAGACCAATCCTTATTCTGCAAAAACATGTCAATTGTTGTATGAAAACACCATCTCTTTCTGTTGAAACCTGCAACATTGATGCAACCTTCCTTTCTAGATGAGCGAGTAAGAATCTTCATACATCATAATTGCCTCCTTAGTGCTGGAAATGAAGTATTGGCTCCATTGTTCCTCTTCCTTGCTGAAATTGATGCTTATCCTCATGTATCCCCATTTTGTGGGACATGCCTTTGCTGCAAAAAATTTTTTCTCTTCTTTTTTTTTCAATTTTTCTTGTCTTGCTTGTACCCAAGAAGGAAGTTCACAAACAAGACTATTCTTCTTTTTGCTTTTCTTGTATTTTTTTTTCTTTTTGTCAAACTTTTTATCATCACTCTGAATCTGATATTGAAGAGAAATTCTCTTCCATTATGTGTACATCCAATGGAATCTCCTTCAAGAACTCCTCCTTAGTTAATGGTGCATGGTATACCCGAAGGCAATGTCCATTCACCACTAACATCCTCCATGAATTACCAATGGGAGAAAGAAGCAATGCTCCATATCTGAAAACTTCTTCAATCAAGTGTTGTCCATGCCTCCTAGTCTACAAAATCTTGTCAATATATTCTTGAAACAATTAAATACCAATTCCCAAAAGATGTTAAGTGCTTACATCAAGATAAAATCTTGATATACCCTTGTAATTCCATGTAAAGGGATTGAAATATTGTTTCAAAATAGCAAGAATTTTGCTTTTTGTTTATAAGTCAACTAGCTAATAATGTTCAAGAATTTTCTTGGCTGCACTTCAATTTGTTTCATTCCTAGGAGGACAGAATTTACCCCTTTGTAATTTCTTACTAAGGAGTTCAATGGAAGTAAATTTTCTATGTGCAGTTTTTCTAGTTTTTCTCCTTTATCCAAGGCTAATTTTTGTGTGTTTGGACTAAAGGTTTTCTGTGTATCTCCATTGATTTTTGTCTCTTCAAGCTCAGGTAAGTTCTTGTTTGAGCATAGTTGGATGTTGTTGCAGTCAATAACATTTCCTGCAGTTTTTTTTTTTATACCAGATTCAACTACATAGACAGGGGTTGCCTATCCTGTATTATTCAGATTGATCATAGGTTGGGCTAAAAAAGAAATATTTTTGGTTTGCACAATAAGACAAGAAGTGTACAACTTTAGCAGATCAACTACTTGTCAGGTAGGATCACCTCTAATGAGATCAACTATTGTCTGTGTAGGCTAAGAATTGCTAGGTTGCGGTTTAATGCGGTAAAATCCTAACAATATTTAAGTAATAATGGAAAACTCTAGGATCATCATTAAGTTGTAAACTCCTATTTTGATTGTGCAAAAGTTTTTGTGATTTTTTTTTAATAGATTCAACTTACATAGATAGGGGTTGCCTGTCCTGTATTATTCATATTGGCCATAGGTTGGGCTGAAGGTGGTGGTTGATTTACTTGCCCTGTTTGTTGTTGTTGGGATCTCTCTTTGAGAAGAATTCAGACTAGGCAACAGATTTTGCATCTCTAAGTTGTGGAAGTAAATGGCATTCATCAATGATATGTCCCTATGAACAAATGCTACAGGTAGCTGATATGGCTATTTTGTTCAAGGGATAGTCTTGTATATCTACCATGATATCTTCCCAACACCTAGTACAAATTTTTTTATACTACCCTGATGATATGGATATAAAAAGGGCAGTACTAGCAGATGGCTCTTCTAAATATTTTAAGAGATCTTATGTTTCTTGATAATGAGGATGATGAATTCTTTCAATTTTTATCAAGAATTTCAAACATAGGCAATTTAACCCCCAAGTGTGAAGATCACCTCCCTATGGTTGCTTATTTTCTAAATGGACTGAAATGCAACTATCAATAATTATTATTTATACCAGCTATTACATTCAGATTTTACTCTGAACTTCATAACTTAGCACAATAATAATTATTTGACTACTTTTACCCTCTAACAACACCATGATCCTTGACAACGATGCCAAAATGATGAGTGTCATTGAGTCTCATCATTTAATCTCAATGATTTATCAATCCGGGGTGGTGTCCAAGGCTATCTACGATAGAAGGTTAGGGCAGAGTACAATTCAAGCATTCAGATTTCAAGCAATTATTGGGTGGAACAGATTTGGTTTAGCCTTTTGGTGTCACACTAAACCTAATCTACAGAACGAAAACTTGCAAGAAATAAAAACTAATTCTAAGTTCAGAAAATTAAAGTTAACTACAATTGCATGAATTGAAATTGCTGAATTGAAATCTAATCTACTTTTGCAGAATTGAAATAACAGAATTGAAATTGCTAAATTGAAATGTTGCTGAAATAAAATCCTAAATTACACTTGCAAAATTGAAATGATACTTGTAAATGAAACTTATGCTAAAAACACCTGTCAATGTCCTGCCATAAAAGGTCGTCAAGCTTCCTGCTACAGGAATTGACAACAAAATGAAATATGCTAAAAATGGAAATTTGCTAAAAAAAAGCAAAGGAAAAATGCTTAATATAATTTGTCAGCTGACACACACACAAATTTTGTACACAAACATAATAGAAAACATAAAGAACATTATACAAACTTAAAACAAGAAAAGTAAACTTGACAAGTAATCTGTTAATTTTGCTACAACAAAATTATAGATTAAAACCTGCCATAAAAATCCTCCTTCTAGATCTGAAAGTGGGCCCATACTTCCTGATCTAGAAGGAGGTGAAAAGCACTCCTTAACTAATTAACACTCAGAACAGAAAATGATAAAATAACTGCACTTTTATTGATGACAAAACATGCTGAAAATTGTTACAGAAAATTATTGTACAGTCCTAATTGTTGCTATTGAAAACTCTCCTCTATTCTAATTCCTAACTGGCTCAACCAAGGAGGGAGCTGTGTTATTTATATAAATATTTACAACATATCCCATGCTCAAATCAGCCTATGTGCTACTTTACAATGATTTGCCAATAATTTTGGATCTGAAATAAATGCAAATCTGGACAGTTTGTGTTGCAGTAGTAGTCATTGGCCCTTAGAAAGCATCTTCAGTGGTGGGAGTACATGGGAGGAGTCTAGAAATATCTCACACATCTTTCTCCACTTCAGAATATGCCATTTCTATCTTGCAAACAACTTTCTATTATGCTGCAGTTTTTTTTGGGTTTATCCTAGAAGAGGATCAAAATTGATCTTTTCCATGAATGGTGGCTTTGGACGGCAAGGACGACAAAGTCAGATGGGAGATATTTTCCTTTAACCTTTTCAACCTTCTTTCCCTTTTTCCATCATCAAAAATCAGTCAACAAGTCAAAAAGCACTTTTTGTTCTCATTTCGAAGATAAGTGGCTCATTCCGAAGAGATTGTATTTCTCATTCCGAAGATGTCCGCTCATTTCGAAGAGACTGTATTTCTCATTTCGAAGATGTCTGCTCATTTCGAAGATCTTCGGAATGAACAACTGTGTGCTCTTCAAGTGATTTCATCTGCATTTCTTAGGTGGGTTAGCTCTTAGGATCAGATTGCAATAGCCTTCATCTCTCTCCATGTGTGAATTCCATGCCTTGCCATTCATTGGTAGCTTGCTGGAATTTACATGGTAAATTACTGCATTTTCCAACTCTGCTGCATAGTTGTAAAATATTGGTATTTCTTGCAAATTCAAACAAATTAGAACATGGAAAAATTATTCAAATATCAACATGAAGGAGTACATCAAGTTGCTACTGAATTTATACACTTCATTCACCAAGTAACCATGCTGAAATAGTGCAATAGTGCTGCACAATTGTCCCTGCTCTGTTATACCCTATTGTTGCCTATTTAGACCATGTGGGAATGCTTCTAAATAGGTCAGATGTCTTCTGTAGTCCTTCTGAACTCATTCCATCCATATCCTCATGCTTTGCTTGACAACTTCAAGGTGTTCCTATAAAGTGACAACTTGCTGATTTTTATATGGCTATTTTTTTTAGATTTTCAGATTTATGACAGTCCTAATAATTTGGCTTCAATGTGGACTTCAAACAAGTTGAAGGGCAGGAAAACATTCATAAACCATTGTGAATTTAATGGATATCAGCATACCACATTTGGCTGTTTGAAATGCATATTTTTATTTGCTACTTAATCAAGCAAAAGCAGTCACAAAATGCTGAAAATAGTCAAAAACAGAGATATAATGATCCTAACATAAAATCATGCAAACACTTAACAAATATATATTCTAATCAACTATTTGGCATTTAACTTAATAATATGACAGTTTTTTATATGTCAAACATAGTGTAAAAATGAGGCATTTTCAGGCCTCATCACAAATAAATATGGAAATTACTTTCTCATTACTTCAACATCTTTCCAAGTTGCACACTTTTTAGAATATTGGTCCCACTAGATCTTACATTTATCTAGGATTTGTTTCCTCAACATCTTGGAATTAAACCCTATAATCTTTACTAGTTTCACCTTAATGGTTGAGTAATCTACCATCTACAATTTAGAAACATTTCAAATGTGAGTAAGATCAACAACATATTTTCTAAGCAGGGATATGTGGAAAGTATCATGGATCTTTAACAGTTTGGGTGACAAGGCGAGCCTATAGGCTACTGCACTAATTTTATCAATGATCTCAAAGGGTCCAACATAGTGAGGATCCAACTTAGTTGATTTGATGTCACTTTTCATGGGTCTAACTCTCAATAATATTGTCTCCTACAAAGAAATATCTTGGTGATATTTTTAGATTAACATAGCTCTTTTAACAATCGATCGCTTCCTTGAGCCTAAGCCAAATCGCTTTGAGCTGGTCCTCCATCTCTTTGATAGTGATCGATCCTTGATCCTCCAAATTATCCCATGATAGAAGTGTTCTGTATTTTTTTCCATACAAGGCTTCAAACAGGGCCATTCCTAATGATGCATGGTAACCATTATTATATGCAAATTATACAATATGCAAGAAGTCCTCCCATTTGGACTTTTGGTCTATGTAGTACATGTGGAGCATGTCCTCTAAAACTTGGTTTACCCTCTCTATTTGACCATATATTTCTGGATTACATGTAGAACTAATATTCAACTTAGTGCCCACTGCATATTGAAGAGCCTACTAGAATTTTGATGTGAACCTAGAATCCCTATCCAATATGATCACCTCAGGAAACCCATGTAACTTGAAATTTTGTTTAGCAAACCTATTTGCCACTAGTGCATCGTCCTCGATGTTTCTCGATATGAAATATGCAACCTTGGTCAACTTATCAACCACTACCAGTATTGCATCATGTTGGTGCCTAGTCTTAGGTAAACCTACAATAAAATCCATAGATATTATCTATCATTTCTATGTAGGTATATCGTGCAGATATAGTTTCCTTGCTAGGTGTCAATTTTCTACCTCAACCTTCTGGTAATCTAAACATATTGCAATAAAATTAGTGATATATTGATTCATTCCTACCCAATAGAAGGTCTTATTCATGTTTTCTCTCATTTTTTACCATCCTAAATGAGTAGAATATGGAGAATTATGTGCCTCTTACATAATCATTATCCTTAATTCACCAGTTTTGGGTATGAAAACCCTATCTTTGAAACATAAAAGTTCATCTTTTATGTTGAAATCCTTATTCTCTTCAATATTTCTCTTAATTTTATCTTAGATTTCCATGCAATATAGATCTTGTAGCTACATTTCTTTGAATTTATCCATAAGTCTATATAGCTTTGGGTTAGCACTATTATATGCCTTCTCCTACTTAAGGCATTTACAACATTTTTTTTTCTTCAATAAACTCAATCTCAAAGTTGTATTCTGCTAAGAACTCTATCCATATTCTTTGTCTTGTGTTTAGCATAGGTTGGGTAAAAATATACCTTAGAATTTGATGGTTTATCCTTAGTTCAAAAGGTTTTCCTAACAAATAATATCTTCATACCTTTAATGCATGCACAAATGCTACCAATTCTAGGTCATGTGTAGCATAATTTACCTCATGCTTCTTGAGTTTTCTAGACTCATATGCTATTGTGGCCTCTTCTTGGGTCAATATCCCACCTAATCCTTCTAAGGAAGCATCTATACACACTGTAAAATTCCCAAGAGGATCCGGTATCTTGAGAATAGGTGTCGTAGTTAGATTGTTCTTTAGAGCCTCAAAGACGACCTCACACTTATCTATCCATTTGAACTCCTTTCCTTTTTTGTGAAGGTTGGTTATGGAATAGGTAACCTTGAAATAATATTTCATAAAACGCCTATAATAGCTAGTGATTCCCATGAAAATCCTAACTTTTAACACATTTATTGGTGCATGCCAACTTAATATAGCCTCAATTTTTTTTGGCTCTACGACAATTCCTTCTATCAAGATGATGTGTCCCAAATACTGCACCTATGGGGTATAAAACTCACACTTGGATAATTTTTCATATAATTGGTTTTTCCTCAACACCTCTAACACTAACCCTAAGTGATGGTCATGTTCTTCTTTGGTGTGATAATATATCAATATATGATCCTAGAATACCAAAACAAATCAATCCAGGTATTTCCTGAATATGTTGTTCATCAGATTCATAAAATTTGTCGATGCATTCGTTAGACCAAATGGCAACACTATGAACTCATAGTGTCAATATCTGGTCTTAAAGGTCATTTTATGAGTATCCTCTTCTTGGATCCTTACCTGATGGTACCAAATCTCAAATATATACTTTAAAATATGATAGCATCATTGAGCTAATCAAAGAGATCGTCAATCCTTAGCAAGGGATACCTATTCTTGATGGTTACATTATTCAAAATCCTATAATTTATGCTTATTTTCAAGGAACCATCCTCTTTTTTCACAAATAATACCAGAGCACCCCAAGGCGACACACTAGGTTTGACCAAACTTTTTTCTAACAAATCTTGAAGTTGCACTTTCAATTCTTGCAATTCAATTGGGATTATTCTGTAAGGCATCCTTTAAATGGGTTTAGCCCTTGTTATTAACTCAATAGTGAATTCAAATTCCCATCAAGGTGGTAGACCTAGGAGATCTTCAGAGAATACATCTTGGAATTCATGTAGAATTGGATATTTCTTAAACACTTCTTCATTCCCCTTTTCTCCAGTCCTATTAATCTTAACTACATACAGTATAACACCTCTTTTAATGGCTTTATTTAGTTGCATAGCTAATAAGAAGTGAGGTTTTAAATATCCTTACCTACTTTGAATTCTTACCCTCCTATTATCCTTATCGATGTAATCCATCCACCTTTCTTGGAATTTAATTAAGGTTCCATGAGCCTTTAACTAGTATATCCCTAGGATAATATCAAAAGCATGAAGTGGTACTACATGCAAGTTCCACCTGGTGGATCCATTAGGTAAAGTTATCTCTATTATAGGTAAACATTTATCCACTAAGTAGGTTTATCCATAACCATACTTGACCTTCCACCCTTGTGCCAAAAATCCAGGTCTTTTCGACATATCCCCGATGATACTAGTGGAAATAAAACTATCTATAGCTCCACTATCTATTAAAATTTTGACATCTTTGTCAAACAACTTACCATTCAATGGCAGAGGTGTTGTTTATCCATCCATGCTTTGGTCCCCTGAAGTGGAATAAAACTGATATTGTGGTTTCTCTGCTCTACTGCTTGACTAAAATCGTCGAGGGCACTTATTAGCATACTGAGGACCACCATAAGTAAAGCACCCTATCTTAGGTGGTTGAGATTTTGTTTTACCCCTCTTACTAACTATAGGTCCCTCTTTTGAATTTCCTTTGTCATTTCCATTTTTTGCTCAAACGTCCTCTCTAACATTGCTTGTTTTTGTTCCATCTAGTCTCGCAGTGACTCAACTAAATAGGTAAGTTGCCTCATTTCCTCTTGTAGTAACCCAAGGGAGGAAGTAACATCAAGCGTACTCCCAATAGGACCCTCTATGTTCCCAACTTCCATGTTGGAGTCTACCACTTTTCAAAATATCCTACTAGAGTCCATTTTTCTCCCAGTTCTCTAATTTTGCCTGATTTCTTTGGTGGATGCACTATCACATCTTCCTACAAAATTGGCCCCATCCTCTTAGATGATCTCAATATGGTTGCCATCTCCTATCGACATAAAGGAGAGGAGTAAGTGATAATTTTCCTCAATTGTACTTACAATTAGTTAGTGTCATTTCTTATCATGAACTAACTTAGACCATTATCACTCAATTGATTATGGTCAGGGTCATGCTTGCCTCATTACAAGATGCCATTTTCCAATAAGAAATTATACCCCTTAGGATGTTTACTTCTTGATCTAGTCTGTCCCAATGGCATGCAATACTCAATGTATCCTAGATCATGTTAAGGTATCTAAAGAAGTAAGTCTCCCTAAAGTAGCACATCAAGTCAAGGCTCATCATAGGCGCATTCCATGCACTACACCAAAAAAGGCTTTTAAGGGCAACTAAAATAAGGTGTTTTTTTACGACGATAAAAAACCACCCTAATAAATCCTAAGAGGATGGTTTAAAACTGCCCACTTAGGGTAATCGTCCTCTTAGGTCACCCTAAGACAACGGTTTAAAATAACCTTCTTAGGGTCTCACCTAAATATATATATATATAGAGGACGCACAAGAAAATCCCCTTTAGTTGAAATATCTTATCTTTTCTACCCTTGTAATGTCTTCTATTTTTTGCCCTGCATTAACCCAAATTCCCATCGAAATCAAAAAAAATTCATGAAGTATATGTCAAGCATCCTTTATTGTGTCTCTGGCATTCTCTCCCATTTATCAAATTGCTTCAAAACACACTCATAAGATACATATTTTATACCAATAATTTCAAAGAATTTAAGATAGAACGGGTTGCAGGTAAAATTAAGCTGAAATTAGGACTGATGCAACATCTACATCTATAGTGACCTCCACCTCAATCGTGATATAAACGTTGCAGGTAGGTGTCCATGCTGATTTTATCACATCGCCTTCCAAGGTCTAACCCTATAAGATTTCTGACGTTTCAGGTGTCTACGTTGCAGGTATGTAAACCGAGTTGTGTTATGTTGTTCTATTTTATTGTTACTCAGATCTTTTATGTGACTTATGACTTTAGTTGTATGCCTCTCCATATGTAAATGGATTTATATAAAGTGAACTTGTATTCAAAAGAACATGTACAATATGTTGTAGTAAATTTGTCTCACGATGACATATTTTGAGTGTTTTATGGTCAAATGAACTTTTTCCACTATACTTTGTAATTTCATGTGGAATTAAATCTGGAGATTGCTTTCTGATCTATTGATATTCTATTATCTTTACTATTGCAAATGAAAATTAGAAGTGGCAATAATAAGGTGCAATTCTGCAAAATTGATAATAGAGATAGTGATTGCTATATGATGATTGAATTCATAATTTCATGAACTGTTGATAGAATGTATGGTTGTAGCAATAGGATCGATAGTGTGTTATTGATCATATGGAATGGAAGCTTGACAATGCATATATCAAATTGATAGCAAATAATGTTTCCTTATAATTTAGAAGGATAATGAGAGTGTAGGTAGTTGAACCAACATTCCCTTATAAGATGTTGCTAAGAGTATAACAACTCTGATTTTAAAATACTTGGTGAAAATTTGATAATAGATGTGTTATCAAGTTTATATATATATGGAAATCATGTAGGGTGCCTTTTTTGTAGTGACTTTGTGATCATGTATGAACCTGATTTTCATAGTGAAAAGAGTCCTTAGACCATAGGTGTAATGCACCTTGCAAGTGTTGGATTCAAACTTGGAAGTATTAATTTATGAGACTTTGTCTCAGGATGAAATGTTGTCCAAACCAAACCAGCTAGGGAGGCTAGTTTGAAGACTCAAACTGCTTCACTCTCAACTGAGTGAATGTTTGGAACTGAGATGAGTTCCTTTACCATCAAATGGTTGAATAGAATTGATAGAAAGAATCAACTTGTCCATATGGAAGAATGAACCACTAGCCTTTTTGGATAGATAGTGAATCACACATATGGAGAAGTGTGCCACTAGCCCTTATGGATAGATAGTGAGCCACATCCTCATCACATAAATTTTAAAGTTAGGCATGTCAAGTATCAGTGTTCTCAGTATAACTTAGTCAATTGTATTCACATCGAAGATAATGGATAGGATGAGCATGAGTTGTTCATCCTAAATAAATACTTTATAACATGTGAATCATATGTACTTAAGATTGTTGTGATCTGCATTGTTTAAGCAAATTGTATTATTGCCAAGTGGCACTTAGGTGTAATTGCCAGTATTATTTAAATAAATATAATAATTATAATAATTCAAATTTGAGCTCCTAATTACTGTAATCGAAAACAACAAGAACCAACTATTATAGAGCTTGAGGGTTTTAAAAATACTTGAGCATCAGGAAGAGTCTTTTCTTGTGACCATCTCTATTTGTAGTCATACATTTGGCCAAAAAAATTTAAATAGTTTATAGACAAGCATCTTGCCTCCTTGAATTGTCTAGCTTGACCACCTTAGCGCAGGGCATTCTCATATAAACATTAGCAGATCTTGTATTGTCCTTGTTGTGCTAGGTGATAATGTTGCTAGTTTTATATTTTTGTTGTGTGCATTGAGATAAATATGTGGCAGTACCGATCAACAACCTCATTCTCCAACTTTTAGATGGCTATTTGTTTATATACTAAAATATCATGAGTAGGGTGTACCCACTTTGAATTTACCTCTTGTCATTATTTATGCATTGTGTTAGAGTTTTATTACAGTCACTATTTCAGTTCCTATTTGTTTTATTTAAATGGCTATTTGTTTTTAGACTAGAATAACAGGAGCAGGGCTTACCCACTTTGGATTTAAATTTTTCTTTTTATTTTTACATTGTTTTAGATTTTTATTACATAGTCACTATTTATAGTTTTCTATTGCTTAATTAATAGATAATTCTCTAAATTTTATCCTGAAAAACTTCTTTTGGGTAGAATTGTATCTATTATCCTTGTCATTTTCAATTTTTGTTCATTTGCTTATTATTTTTAGCATAGTTACCAGGTATGGTTCAATTTGGTAGATTTTGAAGGGCAAAAAAGTTTGAAGGTTCAATTTTTTCAGGAAGGCTTGGTTTGGTCTAGAAAAGTTTGGATTATATATAAAATATACACCCCACACAAAATATTCATAAAAAGTATAAATATATGAAAAATGAAAAATTCAGATTCTTTAGAACTTTTGTATATTTTATACCTTGTTAATTTATAAGGTAAATTTTTTTGAATATATAAAAAGATTTACAAATGGAATAAAAAAGAAACGAACCAAACCAAACCAATTAAGTCCAGCCCAAAAAGTTTGAACCAGACCAAACTTGGTAACTATGGTTTTCGGTCATGATAAACAAGGAGTTATATTTGACATGAAGGAGGGTTGTATTGTGCAACACATTATAAGTTGTGAATTTCAGTCTAATATCAATTTTTAATGTAGGAAAGTGTTATATGCAAGCGATATTATACAAGGGACTAGCCTTTCTAAAAGTTTGCATCTCTTGTGTCCCATTGGATTAAACAATACCTTTTAGATGACCCTTTGGTCGATGGGCAAGGACCATTGACTAATTATATTTTTGAATTTAGATTACTTGTGATTCACTGAAGATATTTTATTATAAAATTTATGTTCCAAAAAAATACCCTTAACCTCTTATGTGCATATGCAGTTTAAGCCTTGTTACACAATCATTACTCATGCGGATTGGGACAAGTCTATAGTAAGAGGCCAATCAAAAGAAATGCATCTATTTTGAAAAGATGAAAATGAACTATTCCATTCATTTAAGATTTTACTTAAGATTCGTTGACCTTCCTTTCAGTTTTGAATGAGCAGGCGACTCTTTAACATCAGTGCTTTTTCTTGTATCAATCTTTCAAATGCTAGTTTTAAATTTTTTTGTTGATCAACAATCATTTATGAACTTTATAGGTAATAGAAAGTTTTTTTTTAATGTTTTATGGAAGTATCTTCTTGTTTTGTGGTTATTTTTCAGCCATATGTAAATGTCTATATTTTTAAATTTGTTGTCCACTAGTGACCTCAATTTGTCTATGAGATTCAAGAAAATAATAAGAAACAATGAAAAGTACTAGGAAGAGAAACCTAGTACTAACTATGAAAACTAGAGAGGAAGAAAATCGGAGGTTCCAAAGGGGTTATTCCCTTGTCCTAAGGAGTCAACAACATAAATAAAGTTGGAAGCAAAACAAAGAGGCAATTCCACTCACTTCAGCAATGTGTTCACCCTCTCCAAATATGTAAGAACATGGAAATGGTGTTAATGATCCAAGATATTTTCTAGGAAATTAGGTTGACCTGTTTACAATTTTGTTTTTATTGTGTGCATGTTGCAAACTCAAGAAATTTATATTCTCAATATTAAACATGTAATTGTTGAACAAAAAGATAATTAATTGGAATCTATGTGTTGTGAAAAAGTCACAACGCCACCTACAGGTCATATTCTCTACTTTTTGTATGTGTAAATGCACATAGATCTTCATGTTGATATATTCATACATCTATAACCGTTATGCATATTGAGAAATTTATTGGTTGTGTCATTCAGCATATTCTCTACTTTTTGTGCGTGTAAATGCATATAGATCTTCATGTTGATATATTCATACTTCTATAACAATTATGCATATTGAAAAATTTATTGGTTGTGTCATTCAGTTTGTGTTTGTTTGTGTTTGAATGTTGTACCACATCAGAAGACAAAATATCTTAAATTAGCATTGGTAAGTGCCAAAATATTCAGTGATGGAGGGGAGGGTAAATGAAATTCAAAAATAAATATATGAACATAATTTAGTATGTTATTTTGTATAATATTTTTGTTATTATAATTTTATCATTTAGTTTTAAATGTCCCGTTTAAAATGAATGTCAAATTTTATTTAACAAAGAAACACACAGATACGCATACATACGCTCAAAACAAAAATTACAATTGTTTTGCATTTAAGTCTCCAGTTGACTTATTTAATATTACAAAAAAAATATTGGATCATGTTTTATCTTATTTTGAACATTTGTCTAACATGTATCACACAAATGAATTTAAAAGAAAAAAAACCAATGCAACATGACACATACCAATTGAACTCAAACTTGTTTATTTAACCTTGCAAGGCAAGTACAATGAAAGAGGCAAGGAATGAATTCAGTTTTGAGTCTCGTGTCTTGGCTTCTTAGTTATCTTTTAATCCATTATCTTTGTACTCCAATTTTTCATGACACTTTTTTAAAATTGGTTATATGGAAATGAAACGAGCCCCACCCACATTACATCATCACCATATAGTGGTATTACAATAGTTTGGTTATTATACATGTATTGTTTGGCAAGATTTGAACCTAGATCTCTCATTGAAAGTTGAGGAATTGAACTGGCTAAGCTAATACCATTTGATAATTTGTCATGAAAATTAAATGTTTTATTACCATTCTTTTTCACTTGCATGAATATAATACACATTTATCTTTTATGCCTTCATGATTTTTGATAATTTTCCCACAATTGATAGGCTCTCTGCAAAAACAAAAAATTCATGAACGAAACACTAAATTAGAGCAAACAAACTAAAAATGATAAATTAAAGTGCATCAAATCAAACTTGTAAATATGAAATCAACCTCAAGCAATACTTGCATCTGTAGTTCCTCACAAAGGTGTGGTTAAATAATATTTTCATTAATAAAATATAAATTTGTGTTACATCAATTTTACCTGTAACAGATTAAAAAGTTATCAAGTTTTTATGAAGAGAGGAATTCTGTATAATATCTTATTATTTAAGTTGACTAAGTTTCTTACCATATTGTTGTTTTCTACTATTCCACATCGTTTACTCCAGGAAGATGTGTTGTAAACAAAATTACCTTTACCACACTATTAACATATGAATAAGATTATAAGAGTCATTTTGGCATTCAACTTGCAAAGAGTGTTACAGTTCCTTGTTGACCCACCCTCTTTTCATCTCCAAATTATAAAGGATCATGACTTAAGTACCCATGCGATGAAAGCTCCTTCACCACCAAGTTGGGGCCTCACAAACTCATGACCACTTTCCTGAGCATTGGAGGGCATTATTTCCTTACTGAAAGCCATGTCAGCCTTGAGGGATACAACTTTGTGAATCTGACTACCAAGAGATATTCCTCAGTAAGCATTTATGCCAATAGTTGGCTTGGAAAGTGAAGAGGGACCTGAAAAAGGTCCTTGATGACCACTAGTTGCAAGCCACTGAACTCCCCATAAGTTGTCTATTATTTCATTATTTTGGCAATAAAGTTGAGCTTGTCAAAAAACTTACAATTAGTCAGATTGGTCTCATCGATTACCAAAAATTTTGCAGTCTTCTACGTGGATTTAAAATTCTTTTTTTTAGTAACTTCATGCGAAGCTCTTCACATCTAAAATGTAACTGATTGTGACAAAAAGAGTGCAATGTCATTTCATTCAATGCAGAGAGGCCTCAATTCTCTTGAACTTTGTGATGAATCTAGAGCATTCACAATCTAATGTGTGAGAATGTTTGGCACATCAAAGGCCTTCTGGCGGTATGCAAGCGGTGCCATAAAAAATACTGATACCCTTTATCATTTATTGCCTAAAACTTTTCCTATTATTTAGAGGTAAAATGGGTCTTTAATTCAATGAATAGAAACACCTATTGTCTTGGACACACATTGCATTTTCAATTCAACACATGCATGAGAAGATTGTGCCCACATGTAGAAACCAATATATCAGCAATTGATCAACTAAACACATGCTTGATACTGATAGTAAGACTATGCATGTAATCCAATTTGCTTGATAAGATTGTGCCCACATGTTGAAACCAATATATCAGGCAATGATCAACTGAACACATGCTTGATACTGATAGTAAGACTATGCATGTAATCCAACATAATATTCTGAGGTATGACAAGACATGTTTCTCACTGATAATTTGCCTATTGGCAAAACTATCAATTGATTGCTGCAAAATGTGGCATGGTGATATTTCTTCTTCAATCCACATCTTTACAATTGATGTATTATCTTGATAGTTGTCCTTTTTCCTCGTCTATCATGAACTGGAACATAATTATCAGTGGTATATAAATATTTGACAAGTTCTTGTATGTTCAATGGATATTAAATACTGCTAAGAGAGTGATAGTTGTGATGAATTCATGCTTGCAGTCTTCTATTTTTCTATTACAGTAGAAAATATGATTTAACTGAAGTTGGTTTTACCTCATGAAAGCAAAGAAACTGAAGGGATGTTTATTGGAAAAAGTTAAGACTAACAATTATGGAAGGAAATCATCATATGGAGCTTATCCAAAAATATTCTATGTCTCGAGGTCATGCTATCCCTCAACCTACTAATTTACCTAAACTCGTGGTTGGGCCATCCTCAAATGATCAACATTTTTTGATGATATTTATAATGGGTTCGTATTTTGGACCAGATTTGAAAAATGAAGTATCTAGAAAGTCAGTCTTGCAAAGATTAGCACAATGTCTTCCTCCATATACTTTTGATCAACTGGGAGATTCATTTATGAAACTCTCAGAAATCGAGAGCATATATTATTATATTATAAGGAATGCACACCCAAGTTGTGCAGTGAAGCTTCATTCTCTCTATAAGTTTCTTCAAGGTCATCTTACTCCACCTTACAAAGAGATTATTGAGGATGATCGACAGTTTCTAAGCTTTTTTCCCAGGACTTGCATAGGCAGAGCAGGCATAAGAAAGGATTCAAATTTTTTGAGGGTATTGTTTTCATAGATGATCCAGATATTTCATATATGAAAGCAGAAGATTTAGAAAGGTTCAAAAGGCTGACTGGTTTGAATGATTTGAAGATAGATAAAGAGGAGGCACGGAATTATCGTCATACTTATAGTTATGGACCAAGGACAGATGGAGATGAGGATGCTAGGATGTATGTAGGTATTCAATATGGTAGGCCTCTTGTTGTTGTTATGCCAAATGGTTTGCAGGTCCATTTGAGAGGAAGACCAATAAAGAAGTGGATTACAAAGCCACAAATGCCAACACAAGAGGAAACCCCAGTGAAATATCTAGACACTAACAAAAAAATGTGTTAATGGTTTCTTCAATGCCTACTATAGAGGGCGGTTTTAAACCACCATCTTAGCCCGAAGAGGGTGGTTTAAAATTGCCCTCTATACCACCCTAAGATAAGGGTATAGAGGACGGTTTAAAATTGTCCTCTTAGTGATAGAATAAGGCGATTTTCGAGGTAGTTTTTAATCGCCCTAATAGACCCTAAGAGGGAAATTTTTTGAGGTAGTTTTAACCATCGTCGTATGATGTAAAATTTGTATGATGCCCTCATAGACGATGACTGAATAACCACCCTTAAAGACCCTTATTAGTGTTGTGATGGAAGCTACTAGTCCTACGACCTGGAGCTCTGATACCAACTATAACAAACCACAAAACCAAATCAAGAGAGATATTTTTTAAACATAAGTGAGGATCTCAAGAGTCCCAATATTTTTCTTTTCAACATTCTCAAGGCTTCACCATATTTGAGTTCAATATCATTATAGACAACACTCAGTGGACAGGAGTAGCCAACGTCTTGTATTTTATGGGGTTCTCTTTACTAAACCTCATCATTTAGAAGGATGCCAAAGTGGTCCCCTCAACTTTCCCATACCCTCATCAACATAGGACAATGCGACAACAACATAGGGATTATCCTTTAAGACCCATAACACTTAAATGGGTACACATATTTCCTAATCTCATTCTAAGTCCATCTAGGTAGGTTAATTAGGCATAAATCCTTGGTGCTTAGTTACCACACCTCCATGGGATAACTAAGGTCATTACCACTCAATTAACAATGAACATGTCACTTGAACCTACACGTTTGAGGGACCACCACTATTATCTTGTGAATAATCCCACAAAATTTGTAATTATGGTACACTTTATCCTCAATGCTCAAGGTTCATTGATTCACAAGAATATGGTTATTACATCCATGCAAATCCTTCTAGATTCATGATTTCCTAGCTATTGCATCCTTGTAACTCTTTCTAGGACTCATATCTACCTAGTTATTGCATCTTTGCAACTCCTCCCAATATTGGGCTATTCCTTTGACTTAGGTCCTAAAAGAAGTTCTAGATCCATCCCTAAGAACTTTATGAACCCTAAGATAACATTTAAGTATTATAAAACCACTCTCTCTATAATCAAATGCTTCACTTGAAAATAACATGCTTAAAGTTGTAGCACAACATTGAGCATGAGAAATAAAAGGATGATATATCATAACTCAAAATAACATAAGCTACAAATAATGTTACCCCTAGCAACATTTCATCCATTTTTAAAGCCATGATTTATTTGATCCAAGTTCTATCATAAAGCTATGTAAAGAAGCATTACTTTAGAAATAAAAATGATAAATTACAATGTTATCTACTCCATTTAAAGATTACAATAACTTCACATTAGAATAAGATAACATTTAACTTTTTCAACAATGAGAGTACTAGGCAAATAAATCAATCCATGATTTTGTACAATGATCAAGCTCTCATTGTCTTACAAAACTTGACTAGTTTGAAAGTTTCATCTAAGTAGCTCTTAAACAATTCCAAGTCACAATAAATCCATCTACCTAAGAGATATCTTCGTCGCTTTCTATCATGATATTCTTCATGAAATGGATTACCTACAAGCTTGAGAATTACTTAGGGATTAGGGCAGCTCCATAGGAAATGCATTCAATAATGCATAAAATATTGATAAATAAACAAGGAGATAATCTCATACTTCTCTTTATAATGGTTCCCTACTCAAGTCTTAGGAAACCATTATAATTATTCCAATATAAAGTTCTTCCATAAATAAAATATGCATAAATTCAATACAACACTCAAGTAGATAATATCATACTTCTCTCTATATTGTTCTCTTACCTACTCAAGTCTCAAGAAACCACTATAATTATTTCCAATTATTTCAAGCAAAGAACCATCCAACTTTTCTTCCTAAAGAACATTCATCCATAACCAAAGCTTTTATGAAACAAGAGTGCTAACTTAACATGATATTACTAGCACAAAGCTTCACCTTCCATTGCAATAATAAGACTAAAAGGAATTAAACTTTTCTTTAAAGAAGAATGAAAACATAACAATACTCTTTCCAACATCAAATCAAAATAAGACTAAAATAGAATCATCTTTACTTTTAAATAAAAATAGAAAACATAACAATGTTATTTCCAACACTAATTCAATAATGATATCTTTTAAGGTTCTAGGTGTAGACCAATTGGTGTGATGAAACCCTTTAAGGGGGACGAATGCCCAGGGTTCAAATCTTGAGCCTTGTCAAACTAAATGTTTGTCCCTTTCCTAGTGCTTTTAGCGATGTAAAAGGTTTAAAATGAATGTGGCATGGTGGTTATAGAGGAAGACTACATAGAGTATTATATGAAAACTTATAGAGCAAACAATGCAAAATGCCATGGTGGCCATAGAGGCAGACAATGCACCCAAATCATCGTGGTAGCTATCGATTCCACCATTTAAATTAAAAAAATGATCTCTTTTAAAGAAGAATAGAAACATAACAATGTTATTTCCAACATTAATTCAATAATGATCTCTCTCTACTACTAAGGAAAGAACATATTCTATTCTCAACTAAATGGTTTGATAATAATTTAATAGCTACATCTATCAAACCTTTAAACCCAATTTTTAAAAGGTTAACTTTAATGAACCCCTGATTTTCCAAAGCAAAATATCATCCAACTAATTAAACAACAAAAATACACAGGGGTGTCCAAGGTATGAACAGAGATAAGTGCCAACCCAAGTCCTATCCAAGCACCAAAGGGAGTGCTACTCTATCACACAAGCCAAGGATGACTAGGCGTTATACAAAGGCAATAGAACAGGCTATCCTGGAGAGGATTATGGTCTATGCAACACAACAAAGCCCAATAAAGCAACCAAAACTTCCTTGCAAGGCTTAAGAAAGCTAGTATGGGTGTTAAGTCTGAATTTGCTATGGGTTTTTACAACTAGAATACCAAGCCAACTATAATTATAGGCTTAGGAAAACATTGTCCAATAGAAGAAAAATATAACTAAATAATATCAAGCACAAGAAGCAATCGATGCAGGGCTAAAACAAATAGCAACCAGATCCAACATAGGTATATGATGACTCTTCAAGCAATATCTTAAGGAAGTGTCACTAACATAGCAACTAGCTAAACCAAAACAACATAAAAGACATAATCTAAGGCGCTACCATACATAGTAATTAAGAAGAATACAAAGCATAAAAACAACAAATATACCTTTTTTCCAAGCTTTCCAACATTTTCTACTCTAGAATCATGCTACAAACCTTTTTTCACCTCAAGCTCGAGATTGTTTTCCTCCAACCTCCCAAGAAAAATCATCCAACATGTTTTCAAATAGGTTTTGGAACATGGCCTCTTGCATGGACAAAGTAACGAAAGAGCATTTTCAAGGCGACAATGATTAATCTTGCCACCTTTGCTCTCTTGATTTAAAGCACCACTAAGCATGGCATTAAAAATGTTTACCAAACCTTAGCACCACATTAATTATTATTATAATAACTATGCACTAATTGAATCAATGGCTTAATTAGTTAATACCAATGGTTAATATTAATTATTAACCTTAGTAATAATATTTTCAAATATTGATTTTTGTTTTTATTACATAGGGGAGTTGGTTACAGCCACAATTTTTAGTAACTAGAAATAGCAAGGTTCAAACCACAGGGATTGCTCCCAACAAGTCTATCCATCTCGTTATTGTTTACCTAGCATGATATGGGGACCATTGATTGCTCGAGGTTCGTATCATTGTCATCGGTCTGGCGCACACTCAGAGGATTTGGAGTAGACTACTACCTTTGTAAAGGGTTGGCTTCCCCCCCAAGGTTTGAACCTAGGTCTCTTCTTGTTAACATTTTTAAATATTAATAAGGCTAGTTATAATAATACTCATTTGGATTAATTGATATCATGCTTCAAACAATATAAAGCTTAACCAAGTCCATAATACATCTTGTTGATTTATCCTTGAGTAGGCAGCCTTTTAAGATAACCATATGTTAACCCCACCTACTAAGAATGACTCCTTTGCCAATAGCAAGCTCATGGTCCAACAATGTATTCAAACAACAAGCAAAATGCAATGCAACTACATGAAGGGTATACTTTACCCTTGAGTTGTCGATGAATAAGTCATCAGCCATCATTTCCCCAAATTTTCTCTCAACTCGATGGTTGTCCCTGTTCAATCCACCGGTGAGAGTACCTAGTCCTGCAACCACAAACACATCAATAGTACCATATTCTAAGAATAAAAATCAACCATAAAGTACCACTATCATTTTTGCTAACATCATAAAAAATATTATGCATTAAATTTCCATACACAATACATAAGTCAATGTCAAGAATAAGTCCTACCAAGGAGGGGTGTTACATAGATGTAACTTTAACTAATTTGGTAGTTATTTAACTACTCAATTATACTCTCTATCTAAGAGAGAAAGACATGGTGGTTAAGGGGTTCAAACTTCTTTCTTTTTATTGAAATTTAAAAGGGACTTTAATGTTATTGGCTTTTTATGACATGTTTATAGCTACAACTTTTATTAAAGCGGGGTCAAGATCGTCTTAGTTTTTCTTTTGAGAAAGTGTTTCTTTTTTTTCTAAATGTTTTCACTTATATAAAACTTAAACTCTTAGTGATTAGGTTTTAATGTTTATTAGTTTGAAATTTAATCATTGATATGCTTCATGTGTTCAAATATTTGGTGAATGAACTAAAGTATACAGATTTCTAATTGTCATTAGTCCAATTACCTGCCTATTAAAAGTGAGTAGGTTGCTAGAAACAATAGTCATTATTAGTTTTTAGGTTATAGAAGGAAATATTTTATTGTTGAAAAAAAAAAAAAGCAACTAGTGCTTTGAATTGGAGGCTTGCAAACCCCTTGAATATTTTTTTGCATAAGAACCAGTAAAAACACTCATTATGCCTCTCTAATTGGATTGGTTATATGTATTTGTCCTTTTATGAAGCATCAAAACTTCAATGTGAAACCGAGATGAGGGTTTTTAATGTAAATACCACTTGGTTGGATTATAAAGTGCCCTGGTGTGTCTTCCATCCTAGATGTAATGTAAGATAGGTTGTAAATAAGTTGGAAAACCACTCTTCAAAGTAAAAATAACATAGTAAAAGTTTTGTTTAATGTATATAAAAAGGATATATATTGTGTCTTCAACCTTGTTTATGAACACTAGACACATTTTACAAGTGGTTGATTGTATTTTTGTTCCTTAAAGGATTGGTTATTGTTGTATAAGAGCTTTTTGAAACAACTAATAAATATGCAATATTTGATGGCTTTATGGAAAGGCAAATATATTTATATTATTGATGCTAAGTAATGGTCAATGGATTATATTTTGTTGGTTGTTGAGTTGCTTTGCTACTTTTTGGAAATGATTCATTTTGAGAATTGTATGTTATAATCTAATAACTAGAAGGAAGGATAACAAAGTGCTTATTGTAAACAACCTAACTTGAATAATAGTACCCCTCTAAAACAAGAATTATTGCATGTATTATATGGTCTTTCCATTAAAATTGGTTGATAGTTTAGGTAGGTGATAAGGCATTGGGTGTCTTTGAGTAGTTTTCTATTTGAAAGAATTTATTGTGAATAAGTTGATTGTTATGATTTATTCTTAAGTCGATTGGAACTATGTGATATAAATGATAGAATGTTGTTGTCCCTTGCTCTAGTACTTGAAAATGTTTTTTTTATCTTTGGGGAAAGCAAGTTGTATATAATGTATTGTGCTATCTAGGAGTGGCTTTTCAATTATTTCTTGGATTTTTCTTATCAAAGGCTACTATGTATATGAAATTTAACCCTTGTCAATTGCCTTATCTTATGGAATAATGGTAATAATAGTAAATATAATTACTTTCCTTATAAGGTTAATTTTATGGTAATCTACTAGCATAATTATATGTGTAAAAAGATAAAAAAACAACTACCTTTACAAGTGGTGGAGAGTTTTGTCCTTCTATATATAAGATAGATATGGGCTAACGTTGTTAGCACTTCGGTAGGACAATAGTAAGCTATGATGGTTGATGGCTTTGACTCCCTTTCTTCATCTACTTCTCACCTTTCTACCACCTGTATTGGTAATTTTCACTTTTTAACTTTTCCAAGATCCCAAAATAAGGATAGAGTTGAAATTAAGGGATATGTTTATATGTGTCATCCAAAACACTTGTCTTAAAATCAGTGGTGTTGATATTGCAACTTTAAGTTGGGATTGTGGTCATCGATTGAGTTTTACAACTTTCAATGCAAGGTCAGGATTCTAGCATATTTTTACACCTAGGGTTAAGACGGTGCATCTTTTGGATGAATAGTTATAATTTTATGGATCCAAAAAGAGTGCAATTGAGTTGTCAACCTCAAAAGAGAAAATTATTCATTTCATCTACTATAAATACATATTTTATTTCCTTATTTAATCACCAAACATTAAACTACTACAACCATACATTCATTGATCAATGATTATTACTTCTAACACTACTCTCAAGGTTTTTACCTTTGTTGCTTTCATGACACGACCATTTTGATCTCTTTCTTTCCCTCTTACCCTAGTAGGTACAACTAAAGTCATTGATTGTTGATTTACTATCTTTCAATAAAGGATGATGGGACACTTTACTAGGGTTTACAACCAAATATCAATAATTGTTGTTCAAGGACAGGTTTCTAAGGTATGTCATATCCTCTGTATACAGCCTTAGTGTGATCTCTCCCTTCTTAGTGTGGTGACATAGCAAGCAATATTAAATAGGAGTAGGTGTTTTATTGTGATGTTATGGTCCTTGATACCCTAGGTGTCAAGTAATTTATTCTGCTACATTAGGATTTGCACTAGCTTATGTTTTTTGTGGCTATAATTAGTGTGCTCTCTAATGCTCTCTTTCAATTTATGCTTAGATAAAGATAGTTTTAGCTTTTATTGCTTTATTATATTGGTTTGAGTATTTTTGTATATTTTTTATTAATTAGTGTAATTGTATGAGATATCCCTTTTTTTCTTGCATACATTTTAGTGAACTCAAAATGAACTCTACCTTCTAAGGCTATTTATTTTTTATCCCTTAGGGTTTAGTAGATCTATTGTTATCGATTTTATGTCGATGACTATTGTAGCTAAAAACTTAATAATCATGACATAGCTTTCTTCTTTCTCTTAGGGATACCTTAAACAATTTGATTTTGTTTTGTTGTGAGGGTTTTTTAATTTGGCTTCCTTAGGGATAAAAACTTTGGCAAAACCCTAATTTCCCTTTAGTAAGTTTTTTGCTTGCCCTTATGGCTCCTTTCACTTCTTCCAAGGACTTCAACATGACTACTAGGTCTACAAAGAAGCAAGTGGAATTCCTAAAACTAGAAGAGGATCTCCCTCAATCCATTGCTCATGGAAATTATATTGCTCATCCTATAGAGGTTAATCATGATCATGAACTTCAAATTAGAGATTGGTCAGATAGAGATTATGATTCTAAGGAAGAAACTAACTTCAATATAGAGGTTTATTGTAGGGTCCCAAAAGGCTTTGGGAAAATCTACATTAGGTAGCAATGATGAATGATGCATTTAACTACAATTGCAACTTAATGTGGTGCTCATGACAAAATAGTTGTAGGTAAAAATAGTGAAATTCAAATGCACCTCCCAAATTCCCATACCCATTCTACGCCTCATGACAAAAAACTAGTTATGTTTATAACAACCTTTAGGTAATCCTTGGCGTACAAGTTAGATAGTCAAAGGCATGATAGTAAGAAGCAAATGGAGGAATCTAAGATAGAAATAGTCAATAAAATGCATGATATGATCACCAATATTACTCAACTTTTGAGTTTTAACTAAAACCATGTAGTGCAAGTTTGTTGGAGAATATTTCATTTTTTGATACATGCAAATGTACCCCCATGGTACCTTCATGGTACAAATGTAAATATGTAATATATTAGGTTTAAGTCTATAGTTTAGATGAGTGATTTATATTTCCCCTTTATGTAAGTGTCCGTCTGTAGGAAATGCACAAGTGTCATGTAAGAGTGCAATGTGCAGGAAATACACAAGTGTCATGTAAGTAAGAGTGCAAGTGTGTATTGAGAGAATGTGCACAAGTTTCATGTATGTAAGTGTGCAAATATGTAAAGTGATGATGTGCACAATTTCTTGTATTAGGGGTGCATGTAGGAGAGTAAGAGTCATTTAGAAGTGTGCAAGTGTTATAGAGTCAAGTATGCATGTAAGAAGAGAGTGAAGAGTCTAATATACAAGTGACAATATGAGAAGCCAAAGGTCAAGAATAGAAAATATCACATCTCCCATATATGTGAGGATTGCAATAGACAAGTGTTGAAGAGACACATTACTATGTCTATATTATGGAGATAAAGACCCATAGAATGTAAGGTATGAGTAAGAAAAAATGGTTTGTAACGATCACCACATAGTAAGCCTTGATAATAAAGCTTGTATACATATTTTGAGCTATTTATATTGTAAGTATTCTTCATACTTGTATACAAATATTCTTAAGTATTTTGGAAATTATAGATCCACTTAAATCGAACATCCGAACCAGGTAAGGATCTAAATCTAATTCTTCTTGGCTCCTTCATACTATAGATTCATATTTCTCTATTTTTATAAACATTTGCATAAAACAAAAGAAAGAAAAAGAAAAAAACAAAAGAACATAGATTTAATTACATCATATTTTGCATTTAATCACATTAGTTGAAAAACTCAAAAGAAAAGGTCAAAATACAAACTTAGTTGCATCATTTTACATCAATCATATTAGTTAAAAGACTCAAAAGAAAAAGACTAAAAACTTAGACTTTGTTGCATCAATCATATTAGTTTAAAAGAAAAATACAAAAGGACAAAAAGATACAAACTTAGTTATATCATTTCCATATCAATTGCATTTAATCAAAAGGTTCCAAAGAACGAAAAGACAAAACATAGAATTTAGTTAAATTATTTTATACTTAATACATTAAATTGAAAAAAATAAAAAACATAAAAAGAAAAACAACATGTTAGCATAAACTCCATATTTCACTTTCAATCATTGCATCAAAGTTAGATTTACAACGCTTTCTAGATAGACTTGTATGCCATTTGTTCTCAAGGAAAGAGAAATTGCATTTAGTATAGAATAGTTGCATTTTGGCCAAACTAGGTGATTGTGAGCAAATATAAAAAGAACACATCAAACAAACTCCAAAACCTAGGCGTGGAAACTGCCACAAAATGTTTCTTGGTGAACCCACCCAATTCATTGAAAAATCACCAAAGAAGGCACGATCTTAAGTGTCTCTCTCCGAGGTGTAGACCTATTATTCTCCCATTCCCCTTTGAGGTATGGATCCATTAGCCTGGAGGAAAGGAGTGCGAGAATTTTAGAGCTACACTTTGATAGATAAACTATAGATCCATAGAGATAATTTCCTCTCTACTAGAGGTCATTGATATGCTTATAATGGTAAACCATAAGATCCTATGGGTTGCACTTGGTTTTCAATTTTAGGTGGGCCTAAATAAGTAAGATTGAAGTTAATGGTCTTTTATTTTTAAACCAATTATAACATGTTATTGGGTAGGCCTTGGACTAGTAATATTAGAGCCATAGTGTTTTTTGCTTGTCAAGTGGTTAAATATGTCGATGATGATAATGTTTTCACCATAGAGGGAGACTTAGATGCTTGGAGGCCTCATCCTCCAAACCATGAAAGGTGTTTTATTCCTTCTATGGATGAGACACAAAAGGTTCCAATTTATGAGCATGAGCCTTAGTGGATTTTCAAAATGAAGTTATATAAGGGGTATCTTAATTTTTTTTTAAATGTTTCCAATATAGGTAGGAATCAGAAGATGATCAACCAAATATCAATGTTATTAATCCCCTTTCTTAAGTGGTAGTTGATAAATTGTCATCATTTTTAAAAATAGAGAAGAGCCTATTATGTTCTATCTATGGTTGGAAAAAGTATACAATGCCCGTGAGGATATACCAAATTGAAAAAAGTAACATTTCATGTGGATAATGACAACATAGGGGAGAAAATTGATAGTGGTGTTGACAATGCTTTTAACCAATCCTTTAATATTAAAACTAAAATTTTATTTCTTCTACTACTATTTATAAGGTGGGGGTTAGGCATTATCAAGTAGGTTCAATGGAAGTTCCCATTGAAATTTATATAAATTTGGTTATAGAGATAAGAGTAATTTGTTTGCTTATTGCATGCTTATAAATTATGAACATAATCAATACAAATTAGGCTTGATAGGCATATAATAATTAATGTTTATGTTATGTAACAACCCAAATCTACCAACCCAAAAAAAATTGAAGAGCACTTACAAAACAAAGGCTCTCAAGGGAGACACCCTTACTATAATTATTTCAGCATACAAGGCTTCACCACATTTGAGTTCCAAGTCACTACAGACGACACTTAGTGGATAGGAGAGGTCAACTCTTGTAACTTCTAGGGTTCACCTTACTAAACCTACACATTTAGAAGGATGTCATAAGTGGTCCCCTCACCTTTCCTATACCCTCCTCAATATAGTACCATGTGACCACAACATAGGTATTACCCTTTAAGGCCCATAACACTTAAAAGGGGATGTCAATTCCCTAACCTGAATCTTGCTCCTCCTATATAGGTTATTTGACGTAGAGCATGAGGCCTAACTAAGGTTATCATCACTTCGATGACAACTAACATTATCTCTGGATCCTACACGATCAAGGAGTCACCACTATTGTCTTGTGAATAGGTTTTCCCACACACCCGATCCTGCTCGTTCAAGGTGCGACTACTCACAAGTACCTTGGCTATTGTATACACACAAATCCTTCCATATTCATGAGATCCTAGCTATGGTATTCTCATAACTCCTTTTAGGACTCTCGTCTACCTGACTATTGCATTCACGCAACTCCTTCCAGGATTGGGTTTCATGGTTTACAAGATAAAATTCTACCCACCCCAAGAATATATAACAACATCATCATACCATAAAGCTAAACCAAAGCATTAAGCATAAAAGCACATTGTAATATTCATCTCAAATAAAATACACAAAAATGGATTTCTCTTAACCATAAACCAAACTATGCTCTTATCAAAACTTGAATCTCAAAAGCTTTCCATCAACATTTATGCATTAGCAAGATAACCTATATCTCTAACATAAGCATGCATTTCAAATAGTTAATGGAACACATTAATAACCATCTCAAGAGATTACTCAGGAGTGCAACTCCAAGTTAACATTAAACAACATAATATTTCAGTTGAACAATAATCAACATTTAATGTTTAACTTAATCAATACAAGGTCTCAAATTTCCACAACATCAAAACCTTCAAGCTCTATGAAGCCAATAACCAAAGTTCCTTGATCCATCCACAAGTCAATAAGCCTCTTCACGATAGGGAGAACCACCATAGTTTTTATGAGGTATACTTAGGGATCAGAACAACTCTTCATGCAATGTAACTTACAACATGTCATATAAAAAATGCAAGCAACCATGCATTATAACATAAGCAAATACAAGAAGAGAACCCTACTTCTCTTCCAATGATTTTGTTAACTATCACCAGTATCAAGGAACAAAGTATAAGCTTTCATTTCATCACATAATACATTAACAAGAGAATCCCATACTTCTCTTAATATGATTATTTTACTATCACAAGTCTCAAGAATCAAGGTAATAATAGTTTCTCTTTCATTAAGCAGCATAAGAAATTTAAGTAAATCATCATACAACAAAACATTATAACAAGTAACTTTCCAACAAAAATAATTGAGTATTGCACTAACCAAGATAATCTAAAATTATCATTTGAGTGCTTTATTCACAAGGAAACCAAGCACAAAAATTAAATCCAAAAGCAAGGCATACAATCAACTTTTAAAAAGGTCCTCCTTCCATGTAAGCCAAAGGTGCCTAAAAAATAAATAATCTGATATTAAAACCTTAGCGTAGGACCAAAGAAAAATTTGAGTGCATACTTAAAATAAACATTAGGCAAGTGCCCAATTAAATTATTAATTCAAACATAAGGTGGTGCTTTGTTAATCAACGTCAACCAACACAACAAGGATCACACAAATAATCAACCGCTACACATCGCAAGTCAAAGGTAAAGTACTTGATGATTTAATCAATCATTAATCAACGTAGCAAAAGGATAAACCCTATCCAACTTCAAAAATCAAATGTGGCATATGCAGAAATCCTAGTCTTCATCCCTGAAACTCGCTTTGCCAAGGAGACGCGTAGGTAGGAGGGAACGTCATCCAACTGACCTGCACTCCAACTGACTCAAGGGAAAAAATATGTGCACCAACCACTTAATGCTCGAAGGCTCTCCAAATGAGGTGCCTTCCCATGAGCAAAACAATAGGTAATATCACAACAAAGACATTGCTAGATTGAGCAAGGAAGTTATACAACACAAATAATGCTATATTGAGCAAGGAAGTTCTACAACACAGACATTGCTAGACTGAGCAAGGAAGTTCCATGACATAGACAACAAAGAAGACATAAAACCAAAATTCAAGATATCTGCTAGAATAAACCAATAGACAAGTGTGAGTTTATTATGCCTTATAGTTAATGAAGAAGGGAGGAATCAAGCATGAAAAACATCCAAGAAAAGCATTAACTAGATCAACAACAAAGCTTATCATAAAGTGAAATCAAAACCACCTAGTAAGAGCTCCCTTCTATGTTCTCTCTAATATTGTGCAATGCTCGTTCTGGTCCATACCTTGTTGTTCTAATGATCCTCCACTCCTTCTTTTGATCCACCAACCAACAAAAAATTTACTCCCCGATCCATCATATTATAGAGCAAGGATAAATTGGCGTGCCTTGGTGCATGGGGTATTCCAAAGAAATGCTCAAGAACACGTTCTTTTCAAGATCCAAGCACCAACCCAATTCTCATCAAGAGCCACTCTCTTACGTAGCAAGGTGGATTATTAATTAAGCATATTAAAGCAACATTTAGTTATTTTAAAATAAACCAAACATTAGAATTCAACCCTTAATTCTAATATTCAAGGCCAAACTTAGATTTAATTCCATAACTCCAAGATTAACAACAATGCTTCTTGAATCTAAAGTAATTTAGCCCATTATTTAACATGCCAAAAACAAGCATTAATACACTCTCACCATGTTCTACACCATTGTTTTATCCTTAAGTAAGTGGCATTTTTTAAGATAGACAAAGCTATCATCGACCTACTTTAAGGAGACTCATTGTAAGCAAATTTTCAATCCAATGTTATAAAATATGGAATTAAGCAAACATGAAATGCATCTACATGAAGGGTACTTATCCATGTTACCCTGAGTTGTTGATGAACTAGTCATCATCATCATTTCCCTAAGTATCTCTCTCTTGTAAGTGGTTTACCCATATGGTCCCACCAAGGAGAGCACCTAGTCGTACATCCACAAATACATCAGCAGTACCATATTCCAAGTTTCCAAAAGAATGCATCATTCCAACATATATAGATAAAGGAGAATATGCCATTAAACCTTCACATTAATAAATAGTTCAATGCACATAAAGCGTTCGATCCAAATATGGGTGTTACATGTTATCTCTACATCCTAATAGGCTAAGTGAAACAAGAAGTATTCCCTTGTTTGGGTATTTAACAATAACTAAAATCTATCAATTCTAAAATTTCTATGTAGATAGTGTATCGCTCCAAATTTTTCGCACCCTTACCTTCAGGCTATAGGATCCGTGCCCGGAAGGGGATGGGAAAAGGATGTCGCGGTACCTCGGACTGAGAGGACTTGCGAAGGTCCCGCCTCTCAAGGGAGGTGTATTTTGATGATTTTTCGACGGATGGTGGGTTCACCAGGAAACATTTAATGGCAGTTTCCACGCCTAGGTTTGGAATGTGTTTTCATGTGTTCGTTTTTAGCCTTAAGCATTCATATCCTAGGTTTGGCCAAATGAATCTAAATTAATCTATATGAAAGTGCAGATTTAATGAATACAGAGAACAAATTTAAGACAGAAAAACAGAGAAATTAAGGAAGAATACGATTCGGATGTCTGATGGAGATTCTGGTGTTTGAAGCAGTCAGGATCGTTTGGAATTCGATAGAATCATCGAGATCGACAAGATCGTCGAGATCGACGAATTCGTCGAGAGACCACAAACGAGAAAAATAGATGCCAAATACAAAGAATACCACTATGATGACAGAGGGAAACAACACAAAATGACAATATGAATACTAAACAACGGTTATGAATAGAAATTCAAACAAATTATGATATTCTAATGAGAAATTATGATCTTATCATGCAATCTAAGCTAAATGGGTGAACTCCAAATGCAAGATAGTAAGAAATAAGGATAAAACTAACTAAAATGTAGAATAAAACAGCAAAAGGTATAAGAGAAAGCGCAAACTCCTGGGCACTAATTGCCCCCAATGCGGTTGCAGTCAAAATCGTCTGGAAGTAATGAAATCGTCTCGAATTGCGACAGGATCGTCCGAGATTTGAACGAGATCGTCTGCGACGATCTGAGCTTGCTCTGGCTGAAAATCAATGAGGTCCCTGCAAGAAAACTTCAAAATAACAAAGGCAAAATGATACTCTAGGTATTCTAATGCACGCAAAATCAAGTTACTGAGAGAAATTCAGCCAGGTGTTGGGAAGGGAAGGTCCTAAGGATTAAATAGGCTTAGGGGAGTAGTTAGGAGGTTGGAGATCATCCCTATTTGGGAGATCTCCAATGGGGAGGGTCCCTAACGGTGCGAGACACGCTTACGCCGGATTAGAGACCCGTTGGAACAGAAGCTAATTGTGCAAAATTAGTTTTGCGACAAGATCGTACGGACGTCCTAGCCCGAGACGAAATCGTCGGATACGGGGCGATATCGTACGATCGGCGACGATATCGTCAAACGGTCAAAACAACCTCTAAAAATGGCGCGAAAAAGGGGAAACGGATTGCCGACGGTTAACGGGCGGTTTGGGAGGTTAAAATTTGAATTTAAATTATTTACTGGAGTGAATGTAATTACTAGAATTTCACTGCGCCAATTTTAGGGTGCTACATTTTGCCCCCTCTTTAGCGAATTTTCCGAAGAAAATGCGTTAAAGATGAGTTCTTCTCGATCTACGAGAAAGCAAAAAAATTATTCCCATTTTTAGGCGACGATTCTTGGTCGAATCGTACGACAGCTTACTATGGTGCCCCCTCCAGTGTTTTTACCCAAATCGAACGTTTGAGGTAAAAACGCGGAAAAGCAAAATTATTTTTGAATAAAATTAAGAAAAATAGGGTAAAACCCTAATTCATTTTTCTGTTCATTTTCTTGGTTTTAGAGCTTTGGAAGCAAAAAATGGTGGAGACGACGCACAGATCAACAGAGGTCAGACGCGGTCTACGGGTAAGAGTCTAAACTTAGTTTAGAATGCTTTAATTTGATTTTACATGCTTTTTAGGTAAATTTTAGATGAATTTTGAGCATCGCGGCCGTTTTTGGGCCGTCGACGTCGTCGGGACGAAATCGTCCCGATTTCGACGAAATCGTCTCAATTTCGCCAATTTCGTCGAGGGCGAAATCGGCGAAAGGGGACGATTTCGTCAAATTAGGGACGATTTCGGCTTGCGAAATCGGAGACGATTATGCTCAAATTTGGGACGATATCGTCCAATTGTGGACGATATCATCATTTGATTAAATTGAACTTATTTTACTTGCATTTTTAAATACTTGAATTGTTTATTAATGATTGTTTGTTGTTTTGTTGTTTATGTTGCGAGAGAGGTTTACTAAAAAGCGGGGAATGGAAGTATGGAGGTTTGAGAGATGACTTGGCCGCTCTTACACGGGCGGAGCGGGATCGAGTGGCACAGGCCGGCTTGCGGCATGTGGCGAGAGATGCCACAGGTGTCTACGAGATATGGGGCTAATGATAGCCCTAGCAGAGATATGATATCCAGGTTCGTCATGTTTATGGCTACCGACAGGGGAGATGACTTCCACTCTAGAGGATGTATGGAGGATTATGAGAATCCCCATACAAGGACGATTGATTACTCCTACGGCCAATCAGGGCCATGCTATGGGACGATTGTGTGGTGACCCGAGCTTCACCCTGGAGAAGGGCGGAGTTAACATCGAGGCACTGCGTCGGATGCAGGGCATCTAGACTCACACGGGTTCTAGCTGGAGTAGTTGGTGGACTTCGTTGTGCCACCAGAGTGGATGCAGGGTACCATGGATCTTGGCAGATGTGATCTACGATATGCGGGACCATGGGTATAGATTCTCTTGGGGCAGCTTTGTACTATGCCGGTTGTACAAGATCCTACATGGGGTCGTGTACAAGGGCGGTCGATGTCTGGTGATGACATCGCTCCTACAGGTTTGGTGCTGGGAGCACATTGCAGTGCGGAGGCCGGTAGGGCTTCCTCGATAGGGATTGACGGGGAGAGGCCCCGAGTTTTCTACTGGTGGCTCCGAAGAGGGTCACAGCGGCGGATCGACCTTCCTATGTCCCGGAGACTGCTAGATGACCTAGTCCCGGACCAGATTACCTGGAGGCCATGGAGGGAGCATCCAGGGTGGGCCGAGGATGGACAGGAGTTGGCTCGCATTAGGCGAGTGTGTTGGCTACGGATGGAGAGGGGAGAGGTGGAGCTCCATCGCTATGACCGAGTTTTGCGATAGTTCGGTCTACAGCAGGGGATCCCATCTCTCGGGGATTACGAGTTTTCTCGGACTATCCGGGATAACACCACGGTGAGCGGGGCTCCGGACATGCGGCGCTTACGGAGTCGGGACACGGATGATGCCCCCATTCGGCCAGTGGATGGGGATGACGCAGGGGTCGCGAGATGGCTACGATGCCTGGTATGCAGGCATCTGCCCTCCTTGGATGACGAGGGCTCAGGGTTCGATACACGCAGTCGTGTGTCGGATAGGGAGGCAGTGCTAGGCGGCTATGGAGGCGGCCCAGGGTCGCAGCGGGAGAGAGCCGAGGAGGCCACGAGGCACGGGAGAGGCCGCGGCAGAGGGAGAGGAGGGAGGCGAGACCCCCTTCTCCATAGAGAGAGAGGCCACCATCGCCCGATAAGGGCAAGGGTGTTGACACAGGAGAGAGTAGCGAGATGGCTACTCTTCGGACGGAGAATATCCATCTCCAGGCACAGGTGCAGGCTCTACGGGATGAGGCTGCATGCCATCGAGCTGAGTCTACACAGCTCAGAGACGAGATTGCACGCCTCAGGGAACTGGGCTGAGGGGCGAGCACTGGGGAGGCGACACGGGCTATTGCCCAAATTACTTTCTACCAAACTTTGTACTATCAACTGGTGCCAGAGGAGGATAGACTACCCCTGCCAGCCAACATCACAGAGCCGATCAGGATTGGGTCGTCTAGGACTTCGTCCCGATCGAGGACTAGGACTCACAGTACTACACAGACTGCGATGGGGCCACCTCGTCCACCTCAGGGCGGGGGAGGAGATGAGGCTGAGAGCTCGAGGGGCTCTCGAGGCTAGAGGACTGCATTACACTGTACAGATTGATATGTAGGTTTATTATTTTTGATAGAGGATTGAGTATGCCGAGGTACAGATTGTGGCATACCGATCCAGTTTTGATGATGTATATATGCGGTTGATATATATATGAGATGATATAGTTTTGATCATATGACTTGTGTTATGTGTATGTTTATGATGCTTTTATGTTTGATTGATTTGATTTGATAATTGGATTGAGGATTCATGAAATTATGTCATTTTGAAAATTTATAATTTTGATGTCATGCGGTAATATTTTAAATGAAATAATCTAATGTAACAAATGGATTGTTTGTAATGTGATGTGGTAAAAGAAATAAAAAGAGACTTCTAACAATAATTTCAAAGGACATTGTCGCTATTATAGACCATTTCATGGAGTCGCTGCTCACTCGGTCGTCAAGCTAATCCCAATTATAGAAATATTGTTAAAAGTAAAAGAGTGCTTAAGAGATTGTCTTAAGACTTTGGTGCAATGGTGCAAATGATGATGATGATGGTTTGCTTTCAGATTTTTCATAAAAATAGTATGCATGAAATAATGATTTTTGCTAGGCATAAATTCCTAAGTGTGATAAAATTTTTGGATAATTCTTTAGGAATTATACCATCTTTGCAAAATTTGAAGGTTAACATAATGACATGAAATAATGAAAATGTGTTTGCTTTTTAAAAGCATAATTTGTGTAACATAATGATTTAAGTCATATGGTTTTCATGATTTTTAAATAAAGGGGGAATAACATTGTTGCAATGATTTGCGCTAAGCATAGAATATGTAGGTATAGACTTATACCATCATCGCGAAAATAAAAAATAGATAGTTTTATTGCATGATTGACTTTTAATAAACAGAAAATATGAAGATGAGGACTTGCGCTAGGCATAAAATTCCACTTTTGGTTTTGGAATTATACCATCGTCGCGAAAGTCAACCAGATATATATGTTTTGATTGTATATTTTTGAAAGAAAATTTTGATTTTTCTATTATATAGTTATCTTTATGCTAAACAACTGTACTTGAATTATTCCAAACAAGTTGCAAAAAAGAATATTTCAAAGTATTTTGAAGACAAAAGTTAGATTTATAAGGAATCCCATGTGCATATGTGAATTCATTTCCGATCTTGATTTATCATAATGATACACAAAATCTCTCAAATACAAATGTGTGTGCAATTGCTTTGTGCATTTACCGGTTTTGAGCAAGATAATATGATACAAGTGATTTGAAGAAACCAAATAAGTGTTCATTAACCATGATGTAGATGCATATAACCATACTAGACTACTATGTAGGTCGGATTATCAAGAGCTAGCTAATCCATAAGCGAGACATAGGTCTGTACAAAAGAAGGTCGCTAATGTGACGGACATATCACCATGCTAGGAGTTACCCAAGGCCAAGCGGGTTGGGCACAAACCACTGTTATGGGGCTTACCTCACAGTTTTCGAATAATTGAGAATTCCAGGGATTCAAGCTCATCAACCCTTCTTTTCTTTTCAAAGGGTAGGGAAAGGGATTTTATTGCTTTCTTGCTTTCTGCTTTCTTTTGCTTTTCTTTTCTTTTCCTTTTCTTTTTCTTTTTGCTTTTCTTTTTGTACTTTTGCTTGATTTTTGAGATAGTGCTTGAAATATTGCTGTAATGATATAAAATAACATTTTTCTTTTCTCTTTTTTCTTGAACTTTTCTTTTCTTTTTCTTTGCTAGGGATACTTGCTCAGATTAGCTTGTAGAGCAAGGGATTTTTATTCCGGGTAGGGGTGAGCTTGTCCTTTTGCCAATTCTCAAAGATTCTAGACCATGTGCATGATAGGATAGCGGGGGAAACTTTTCGCTCAAGAAATCACTTCTACTATGTAGCAAAACATGGAAATTACAAATATAATCATTTTATTGTGAAAAGATGTGCTTGGTTTAAGTAAATAACAAGATCAATTCTCTATGCTCAAACTTTATTTAATTGAATTTTGTGAACTTTGATATAAGAGAGATTAGTAATCATGCCAGATAAAATCAAGATATTTATTTTTGTGAGTGTGCAAGTGAGGGATTCCAAATAAATGCTAATTTATCAAAAATAATTTGAAACATATAAGCTGCAACATTTGTAAGAAAATATATATAAATACTTTTTGAGAAGTTTTGAGAATACTGACTCTTTCTTTCTTTTGTATATTGTTTTGGTTTCGAAAGAGTCAAGCATATTGTTGTTTTTATATTTTTATCATTATTTTGTTTTTTTTTTGGTTTTATTTTTGTTTTTGAACAAAAAATTTAACAAGTGCCATAAATAAATGCAACAAATAGTTTTGAAGATTTTTGATGATTATGAATGTTTTTGATGTTTTTGAATTGATAAATTTGAAAGAAATACAAGATAGTGATATATACAAGGATGAAATGACCAAATTTATGCATAGTAACGTTTAAGATGCAAAATATTCATGGGTTCTTTAAGTTCTTTGCCATCTAAGGTAGACAATTTGTATGCTCTGAATTCAAATTTAGCAGTAATAATGTATGGTCCAAGCCAGTTGGGCTCAAATTTACCTTTAATGTCCTTAGTTGCATTTGTATTTTTTTGGTTTTCTTTTAAAACAAGGTCGCCGATCTCAAAGGATCGATGGCGAACTTTTTTGGCATATGATCTTTTAAGCTTGTTTTGGTAGGCACGGAGATGCTCCAAAGCATTGATGCATTTTTCATCTAGGAGTTCCAGCTGACTAAGTCTGCCAGCACGATATTCATCTCCTACTTCAGTATCTTGAAGTAGCAGAGCCAAAGAAGGAACTTCTAATTCAAAGGGAAAAAGCTGCTCGACACCGTAAACCAAAACAAATGGTGAAGTTCCGGTGGGGGTTCGAACACTAGTTCGATAGGCCCACAAGGTTGGATATAATTGAATGTGCCGATCCACGGCCGGTTTATTGACCAATATTTTGAGAATTTTGATTAAGGTTTTGTTAGATGCTTACCTTGACCATTACTCTTAGGATAATAGGGAGTGGACCGGCGATGTTGAATCTTATATTTTTGGCATAATTTTTTGACATCTTTATTTTTGAAACAAGTTCCATTTTCGGAGATGAGATTTGCAGGAATTCCGAACCTACAAATGATTTGATTAAAAATAAATTTAGAGACTTGTGTGCCGGTGCGGGAAGCTAAAGGCATAGCTTCGACCCATTTCATGAAATACTCGGTGGCGGTTATGATGAACTTGTGTCCATCAGATGACACAGGATTGATTTTGCCAATAATGTCTAAACCCCATTTGGAAAAGGGCCAAGGAGATGAAATAGCCTGCAGTTCTTGTGCAGGCGCATGGACAAGGTCGGCATGTTTTTGGCACTTGTCGCAATGGCGCACATACTCATGTGCATCCGTTTCCATGGTAGGCCAAAAGTATCCTATCCGAAGGAGCTTTTTAGCAATGACGCTACCACTAAAGTGTCCTCCACAAGATCCCTCGTGGGCTTCACTCAAGGCTAATTTAGACTCTTCTAAGTTTAAACATCTTAATAGGATACCTTCAAAAGATCTCCTATATAAAGTATTGCCAATTATTACAAATCGACTTGCTCGTCTACGTAATAACCGACGTTGGTTGCTAGTAGAATTGGCAGGGAAAGTCCCATTTTGGAGAAAATCAAATATGTCCGTATACCAAGTTTCATTGATTAGAAACACATCCAAAGGTTCTAAGCATGACTTATTTGAAGCGGGTTCCTGGAGTCGACGAATAATGATAGTGGCATATTCGTCATCTAACTCCAAGGGCGGGGAGAGATGCAGTTGCGGCCATAGCATCGGTTGCACGGTTGCTAGTTCGAGGAATAGCTTCCAAGGTAACTTGATCAAATAGAGACATTAATTGTAAAACATAGGCCTTATATGGACGCAGTTTATCATCTACGGTCCGATAAACTTCATTAATTTGGTTTATAACCAGTTGAGAATCACCATAAACTAAAAGGTGTTTAATTTTTAGCGCCAAGGCGGCTCGTAATCCAAGGATTAGAGCTTCATACTCAGCAGTATTGTTGGTGCAAGCAAATGTCAATTTGAAGGACGAAGGAATAAGATGTTTTTGCGGGGATATTAAAATAATTCCCGCACCAGCCCCACTCATGCATCGGGCTCCATCAAAGTATAAGGACCATTGTTCAATATGGTCTGCCTCTGATTGAAGGCATTCATCCGAAAACTCGATGATGAGGGGATGGGTAGACTCTAAGGGTGCGGCGACTAATTGATCTGCTATGATTTGACCCTTAACGAGACTTTTGTCCTATGAATGTGAGATCAAACTCGCTTAGAGCAAGAACCCACTTGGCTGTGCGACCCGATAAATAAGGTCGACTCATGAGATACCTTAAGGGGTCGTATTTGGCAATGACATAAGTTTTTTGACTAAGCATATAGTGTCGTAATTTTTGCGTAGCAAAGACGACTGCTAGACATAGTTTTTCTAATGTTGTATAGCGGGTTTCATAACTGATGAAGGTTCGGCTAATATAATAATTAGCACGTTCTCTCTTTTCATCGTCAAGTTGAGCTAACATAGCTCCTAAGGCAGAATATGAAGCTGAAATATATAGGAGGAATGGGCAATCAGGTTTATGCGATGAAAGCACGGGTGGATTAAGGAGGTATTGTTTGAGAAGTTCAAAAGCTTCTCTACATTCGGTGTCCCAATTAAAAGGGACATCCTTCTTAAGGAGTTTAAGAAAGGGACCGGTTTTGTCCGCCAGCTTATCGATGAAGCGACGGATAGCTTGAAGCTTACCTTGTAAACTTCGTAATTCAGATATATTAGTAGGTGCGGGCATATCAGTGATGGCCGCAATCTTGAGAGGGTCGATTTCAATACCACGAAAAGAAACTAAAACCCCTAATAGTTTGTCGGACTTAACTCCGAATATGCATTTTGTTGGATTTAATCGAATAAGATATTCTCGTAATCGATTAAAAACTTTTCTCAAATCATCTAAATGATTATCTTCAATAATAGAGCGAGCTATAATATCATCTACATAATCGTGTAGGATATCATGCATCATATCATGAAAAATATAGGTCATAGCTCGTTGATAAGTTGCACCTGCGTTCTTTAAGCCAAATGGCATCACTTTCCAACAAAAGGTACCCCAGGGGGTAATAAAGGTTGTTTTAGCCTGATCTTCAGGAGCTATCCTGATCTGATTATAATCGGAGAATCCATCCATTAAGGACATCATCCCACTTTCGGTAGTAAAGTCAATGATTTGATCCATGTTTGGAAGAGGAAAGTCATCTTTAGGGCATGCGGCGTTAATATCTCTAAAATCTGTGCAAACCCTAACTTTGGTAGCTTCTTTCTTGGTGAGTTGGAACTACGTTTGAGATCCATTCGGCATAATCAATAGCTTGTATAAAGACAACATTCGGGAGTTTTTCTAACTCCCCTTTGACTAGCAGAGCCACTTTGGGATGCATTTTTCTAAGTTTTTGTTTAACAGGTTTAGCATCCGGATGGACCACTAGATGATGCATGACTACAGAAGGGTCTAGACCTGGCATATCTTCATATGTCCAAGCGAAAACATCTTCATACTCTTTAAGGAATGCAATGTATTGTTCTTGTTTTTCTTGACTTAATTCTGATCCAATATTGATTATGTGAGGATTATCCTCAGTTCCAATATTAATTTTAATGACGTTTTCTACCTCCATGTGTAGGTCTCTTTCAAAGTTAGGTGGGGCGGGTGAAACGCCCAATTCTTGTAATTCTTGTAAGGTTAATTTGGATAATTCATCTTGAGGATTAGTGGCCTCAAGTTGGGCTATAGTTGGTATAGAACCATCAAAATAAAATCCATTGTGTAACATCTCTTCAACAGAGACATCATGGAAGATATCTCCTTCCAACTCTTCATCGGAGTCGGCAATCATTTCAGGATAAGCTATGGATAGCATGTTACATGAAAACGACTGATTTTTAAGAGGCAAATCATCACACCTATCCAAATAATCTTGATAACATATGAGATGATCATCATCTTCAACAGGAAAGGGTTGACCCTTACTAGGAAATAGGCCCACACCACGGCGGGCGAGGCCACGGTTCTACCTCGAAAGGTTCTTTCATGCCATTTTGGAAAGGTCCCAAGCCTTTCCCTTTATATCCCATTTTAAGCATCATGGGTTTAGCTTTAATATATTCATTGGTAAAATAACACCGAGCGTATCCCTCATGATGAGTTTTGATATTCCGGGGGATTCTTCCCCAGTCATATCCTTTATAAATGAAGGCGCAACTCCCGACTTGGTAAGTGCTTCCCATAGGTTGTGGGAGGCCCAAAGTACGAGGAGATGGCGGTAAGTTATTTAAAAGAATTGAATCTTGCATGAAAGCATTTGTTTTTTCTGATATTAATGTTGTGGATAAATCTGGTAAAAGTTCATCAGAAAGGGCATAAGATGTAGAAGGATCATTTCCTATATCTTGAGATGTGGAAGGTATGATTGATGTGTTTATAGGTTTTGAAATTAAAGGAAGAGAACATGAAGGATTGGTTATAGATTTAAGATCTTTTTGAGGTTCTAAAGTGATTTGTTTAGAAAATTGTTGATCTATATCGAAGGATGAAATTACTGGAGGGGAAGTAGGTGAGGTTGTGGGTGTGTTTTTCACATGTTTAGATGAAAAATAAGAACTAGGATGTGTGGATGACGGAGCGGGGCAAAATTGCACTCCAACGGGTTACTGCCAAAGCACACATATCAAAGGGTCTAGGGTCACCATGGATAGTGACCAAACTGATTTTTAAATTCAAACTTAACACATTGGTGTAAAGTTGATGGGACAACCCGCATTGCGTTGATCCAAGGGCGACCCAAAAGTATATTGTACGATGCTGGGCAATGTACAATAAACACGGTTGTTTCTAGGGTTCTAGGACCAACTTGCAATGGGAGGGTAATAACTCCACACGTTTCTTGTGTTTCGTCATTGAAAGCTTTGATAATCATATCGGTTTTCTTCATTTCATCACTTCTAAAGCCAAATCGTTGGTAGAAGTCAAAAGTGCAAATGTTTAGAGATGAGCCATTATCAATCAAGACTCGTTTGATGGCTACATCTCCAATTAGAGCGATAATGTATAAGGGATTGTCCTTATGTAAACTGTGTTGTGGTATATCTTTATCTCGGAAGTCAATACAATCAACCTCTCGAGTGATGATAGTATTGGCCATAGCTTCAGGTTGGATGTTTTGAGGTACCATCATTTGGCTTAATGTAAGCATCAACTCATCCCTATGGGTGGGAGAAGATCTTAACAGATCCAAAAGGGAAATTTTGGCTGTAGTATTGGACAATTGCTCATTAATATTGTAAGGGGGTTTAGGTTGAACATTAGGAGCATGATTCCCTTTATTGGGATTTTTCAAAACGAATGGAGCCGATCCATCGTTCTGATTTGACTCTTGTTGGTAATTTTGAGCTTGTTGTCGGGTAACGACTCCAATGGTACCTACAATGTTATATTGAAGACGTTGAAGCTGGTCTCGGTCTAGCATTTATGGCTTGTTCATTTGAGAGGAATTGATTAGAAGAGGGTCGAGTAGTAACTCTTCTAGGAAATGGTTCTTACGGAACCATAGCATCTGTGATGGGTTGAATAGGATCTGATTCATTTTCAGAACTATTCGATTGGTTTGAAGTAATGTCTAGTTCACTTTCACTATATGATTCTACATCACTAGAATCAGAAGTTTGAAAATTATGTAAGGGCACTGGTCGTAACCGGGGATAAGGTCGTGTCAAATATTTGAGGATCCTGAGCAGGTAATTGTCCGCTAATGGTTCCTACATATCGGGTAGGAGGGGGAACGTTATGATGTTCGATTTGATTGGCTACCTCTTTACCATGTCTTGGTAAAGGGTGTTGAAATATGTCTAATGTTTGATTAGCATTTTGATTTTGATTTTGGGGAACGGTCTTTTGAGTATTATTAGGAGGGTTTTGTTTAGGTTGGAAGGCTTGCACTTCCATTTCATTATTATCAATCAAATCTTGTATTTTATGTTTCAACCTTTTACAAGCATTGGTAGAGTGTCCGGGTCCTCTATGGAAATCACGGTGTAAGTCGGCTCTGTATCCGGGTATAGTTGGATCGGGTTCCCGGATAGTTGGTAATTGGATCAAACCTCTTTCGAGTAATTGAGGTAAAATAGTTGATAAGGGTTGGTTTAATCTAGTAAATTCTCGAGGAGGCTTATCGGGGAGGTTTCAATATAAATTTTTTTGTTGTCTTCGTTGCATTGATATTAGCAACATTTTCTGCTGTCGGTGACTCCATCACCGACAACCTGTTTGTTTTTATATTGATTTCTGGATGTTTTCTCATCATCCTTCTTCCTAAGTTGGCCTCTCCTAATGAGGGCATCTTCTACTCTTCGAGCTAAATCTATAGCTTGATCGAAGGTAGTTAAAGTAGCTATTGATAGCTCATAAGATATTTGTTCTTGTAAATTATTGATAAAAATGTCCAACATTTCCCTATAAGGTAGCACAAAGTGCGGTTTTCCTATCAATTGCCTCCATCTAGCTAAGAAATCGGCAAAACATTCATCCTTGTCTTGTTTTAAGTTGTATAAATCTTTAATGGTTACATGCCTCTCGATGTAGGCACTAAATTGATGGACAAATGATTCAGTTGTTTCTTCAAAGTTTCTCAAGGAATGAGTGGGCAATTGATAGTACCACTCTAATGCCATTCCACCTAAACTTTTTGGAAACATTTTTAGTAATAGCAAGTCATCATGTGATATATCATGACATGCTATCCTAAACATGCGAAGATGCTCTATGGGATCTTCGGTTCCTTTATATATAGGCAAGATGGGCATGGGAAAATGCTTAGGGTACGGTTGAGCTACAACTATGGGATCCAAAGGTTGACTACGAGATCTCTCGATAATTGTATGAGGGACGGTAGGGATCTATCCGGTCCATACGTGAAGCTAAGCTGTTTCACCATGGTTTCCAGATTACTAGTTTGCCCCATATTGGTTTGGTAGGGCATTGACATGGGTTTTGTGAGCATATGATGGAGGGACATGAAGATTAGATGCCATGTTACTATTGTGTAAATTATTGGTAGGAAAAGTGTTATGAAGGAATTTTGAAGTTGTATTATGATGTATTCCAGATTGTTGAAAATTGGTATTTGGCTTCGTTTTAGGTTTTTGTTTACTTGAAGCATATTGCTCAATAGTTTGGCGGAATAAAGTAGTGAAGGAAGGTTTCTTTTGTGTGGGAATGATTTTAGGTTGAATAATAGGTTCCTTAGGAGGTTGGATAACCTGTTGCTTTGACATGTTTTGAATCATAGTGACCATGTCTGTATTGGATGGCCCAACCTTGTCACTTTCTTGGTCAATGAAAGACAAGGGATTAGTGCGCACATCATACATATATTCCATGGCTGCTTGAGTGTTACTAATTTGCCCTTTATCCATACGAACTGCCACATTAAGGGCGTCAATGTTATCATCAAGAAATTTCTTGAAATGATCTATGTTGTCAAAAGCAATAGTTCCATCTGGAGCTACTCTAGGGGATGAGGATCCATCCTCTTTAACACTTCCTTCTTGTTCATTGTCTTCACCTAGGTCATGTTACGATTGATCTAGAGTTTTTCCTTCCGGAATTGGATCTCCGGGGAAGGACATTTGGGTCTCTAGTTGTATCTTGTAACCAATCTTCTTCTTCTCCTAAAGTTTCTTTACCATTCCTAAGTTTAGTCATGGTGCTTTAATTTTGTTAAGAAAAAAATATATATATATATATATATATATATATATATATATATATATATATATATATATATGCAACAAGATTAAGAGGTATATATTTACTATATACCTACTACAATATTTGAAATGAAATGTTTAAGTTTTTGCTATGTTTTTTAGTTTTTTGTTTTTGAAATAATGTTGTAAAAATGACAAACAATACAATAAATGCAAGAAATAAGACTGAAAATAACAATCTAGTTTTCTATAAACAATTTATAAATATCATTAATGGGCTCTAATTCTTCGGGAGTCATGAAGTGTTCTTCTTCAAATTGAAAGTTTTCTTTTAAAAATTTAATGAAAAGAGCTATAGTGATATTATCTGTCTCGGATCTTTGGTTGATAAAAGTAAAGCTCGTGGCAATACTCTCGATATAACACGGCTCGAGGAACTCTATTCCATATTTCCCTATCTGTAAGAACAACCTCTTGGTCTTCTACAAGACCTAGGAAGCTGGTGTACAATGGCTGCGTTCTCGAGGTATTCCTCGAAGGTGAACAATTACGAAGATACAAGAGCTCTCCTATAAGCTAACCATCTATGGCAGGCTCTCTGAAGTTCATGATAAAAGACAAGTTGATGAGGATCCAGGATTCTATCTAGGACTAGCCTCTTGATTTGCTTAAGTTGTGTTGACCTAGATGAGATGACACTAAGTCTCCTATCAAGTTCGTTCCACAAGAATTGATTTCTATCTGTTTCAGGCACACTAAGTACAGAATTGACTTCTATGGCTGCCAATTGGTTTTCTACATTTATAGTAACTGCTAATATTTTCTTAGGAGCTACCATCTAAACATGATATTAAACTTAAATGATTTTAAAATGCATCTATGTTTTAGTTGTTCTATTTTTTTTTTTTTTTTTTTCTTTTGTTTTTGTTTTCAAAAGGTTATGATGCATTCACGTCGGGTTCACCAAAATGTATCGCTCCAAATTTTTCGCACCCTTACCTTCAGGCTATAGGATCCGTGCCCGGAAGGGGGATGGGAAAAGGATGTCGCGGTACCTCGGACTGAGAGGACTTGCGAAGGTCCCGCCTCTCAAGGGAGGTGTATTTTGATGATTTTTCGATGGATGGTGGGTTCACCAGGAAACATTTAATGGCAGTTTCCACGCCTAGGTTTGGAATGTGTTTTCATGTGTTCGTTTTTAGCCTTAAGCATTCATATCCTAGGTTTGGCCAAATGAATCTAAATTAATCTATATGAAAGTGCAGATTTAATGAATACGAGAGAACAAATTTAAGACAGAAAAATAGAGAAATTAAGGAAGAATACGATCCGGATGTACGATGGAGATTCGATGTTTGAAGCGATCGGGATCGTCTAGAATTCGACAGAATCATCGAGATCGACAAGATCGTACGAGATCGACGAATTCATCGGACGAATTCGTCGGAGACCTACAAACGAGAAAAATAGATGCCAAATACAAAGAATACCACTATGATGACGAGAGGAAACAACACAAAATGACAATATGAATACTAAACAATAGTTATGAATAGAAATTCAAACAAATTATGATATTCTAATGAGAAATTATGATCTTATCATGCAATCTAAGCTAAATGGGTGAACTCCAAATGCAAAATAGTAAGAAATAAGGATAAAACTAACTAAAATGTAGAATAAAACAGCAAAAGGAATAAGAGAAAGCGCAAACTCTAGGCATTGATTGCCCCCAATGCAGATTGCAGTCAAAATCGTCTGGAAGTAATGAAATCATCTCGAATTGCGACAGGATCGTCCGAGATTTGAACGAGATCGTCTGCGACGATCTGAGCTTGCTCCGGCTGAAAATCAATGAGGTCCCTACAAGAAAACTTCAAAATAACAAAGGCAAAATGATACTCTAGGTATTCTAATGCACGCAAAATCAAGTTACAGAGAAATTCAGCCAGGGGTTGGGAAGGGAAGGTCCTAAGGATTAAATAGGCTTAGGGGAGTAGTTAGGAGGTTGGAGATCATCCCTATTTGGGAGATCTCCAACGAGGGAGGGTCCCTAACGGCGTAGACACGCTTTTGCCTGGATTAGAGACCCGTTGGAACAGAAGCTAATTGTGCAAAATTAGTTTTGCGACAAGATCGTATGGACGTCCTAGCCTAGACGAAATCGTCGGATACTGGGGCGATATCGTACGATCGGCGACGATATCGTCAAACGGTCAAAACAACCTCTAAAAATGGCACGAAAAAGGGGAAACGGATTACCCGACGGTTAACGGGCGGTTTGGGAGGTTAAAATTTGAATTTAAATTATTTACTAGGGTGAATGTAATTACTAGAATTTCACTGCGCCAATTTTAGGGTGCTACAGATAGACCTATTAGTTGTTCTATCTCAAAAAATATCAAATCCTCCACTATTTTAGACTGTCTTGAATCAAAATCCATTGTTGGCTTGTCCACTTTTCAAATTTCTCTAATAGAACTAGGATCACCCTTTAAAATGGTGATCCTAGTCATGATTGGTTTTCTAACTTTTTCTAGGCCTCTTCCTACTATATTGGTAGTCCCTAATGAATATATAATTGGTAAGACTCTTATTATGCCTAGATTGTTTGATATTTTTGTGCAATCAAGTTATTTAATGTGATGATCCTAGTTTCTCTTATTTTTAAAGAAATTCACTATTATTTCTAATAGCATATTTCCAAATCTAGAAATATTTTCCTGCTTAGATAGGACATCTGATAGATAGATTGATCCTACACCCTCTTGTCTAGCAAGGTGCTTGATTGAAGCTAAATTTTCTCCTAAATTAAAAACCAGGGCTATTGTTGAGCTTTGATAAAATTTTTACAAGCAACTAGAGCCATACCCTACTCCCCACATCCCTATCTTTCCAAATTCTTATTCAAGTGCTTGCATCCTCTATAGGCTTAGGGGAAAGGGGTGGGAAGTTGAACCAATAATTCAAATCCTTAATAATGTCATCTTTTTTTGGAAATTGCCTTGAAGCCATTCTAGAGTTCGTATATGCTAGATAGGAAAGGATCCATTGATAATACCATAAGAGAAGGTTTCTCTAAGATCCAAATCATAATTGGTAAAGACACAAGTGGTTTGATTGTATTTTCCAAGTTGAGATTAATTCTAAATTAGATAATCTTCCCCTTGCTCTAGACCATTTTCAAGAAGGCAATATCATGAATGTTGAACGTACTCTAGAATTAACATAGGTACCCCTAAGCAACCATGTACAGTTAAAATTAGGTCTAGTCTATCTAACGAAGAACAAGCCATTTTTATTGTCGTGCTTAAGAAGTATAAGGATGTATTTGCCTAGGAATATTCTAACATGCCTAGAGTGGACGAGGATTTGATTTCCTGTAACATATTTATGAGGATTCTACTTCCATATGACAAAAGTAAAGAGGATTCTCTCCTCTCATTCAAGACCTATGCAAAATTGAAATCCAAAATTTATTAAATGTCAACTTTAGTAGACCTGTTGACTATTTGAGATGGTTATCTAGCATTGTGTATATAAAGAAAAAGTAAAAGAATGTTATCAGGATATGCTATAATTTTAGAAACATCACATCAACCTAGTTTATCTTAAGGATAACGTTTCTTTTCCCTTTAATTATGTTATTGTCAATTCTACCATAGGGTATAAAATATTGTCCCTTATTTATGACTATTAAGGATATAACCAAATCCAGATTTCCCTTGAGAATCAAACTAAAACAACTTTTACTATACCTTGGAGCACCTTTTGCTATGTTGTCATGCCCTTTGGATTAAAAATGTGGGTGCTACTTATCAACTGGCCATTACAATTGTATTCTATAATGATTGGAAATATAGTGGAATCTTATGTAGATGATCTCTTAGGTAAGTCTAAAAATCAAATCGACCACCTATCTAGCCTTAACGTCATATTTGAGTGATTACATCACTACAAGGTTAGAATCAATCCAAAAAATATGTGTTTGGAGATATTAGTGGGCAGTTACTTGGATTTATAGTGTCATAGGGATATATATGTTGACCATGACAACATTAAGCCCATTGATGTCATGTCTCCCCCTCAAACCATTAAATATAGCATATACTTCTTGGGTAATCTTGAAGCCATTAGGCAGTTCATCCTCAAGTTAGCTTTCAAAACTTATTTGTTGAATCATTTCATTCTAAAAGATGTTGAATTCAAATGGGACGAAATTTGTAATAAGGCTTTTCATAATTCAAGAAATTTCTTTTATGACCACTTATTCTTTACCCACCCAACCCATATAAGTTGTTTATTCTATACACATTGGCTACTCAGGTTTCCTTGGGAGAGGTCCTTACTCAACAAGATGATAACAATAAGGAGTATGTAGTGTATTATATTTGAACAATGATTTTTATATAAACCTAGTACACTCCCATGGAGAAAGACTATCTAGCCATCTACTTTTCATATGAAAAGCTAAGGCATTACATGTTATTTCAAACAACTTAGGTGGTCATAAAAACAAACCCTCTAAGGAACCTACTACAAATCCTTACATCCCTAGTGACACTTGATACAATAAATGGATTGCTATGATTCAAGAACTTTATCTCCATATTTTCATACAAAAAGCCATGAAAACTTAGGTTATTATTGATCAATTGATAACAACTCCTAACCCTATACAAAAACCATCAAACAAGACATTGTATGATGAGAACATAATGGTCATTTATTGTGCTTCTCATAACTTTATCATATTTTCTTCCTCCATTACCTCCAACCTTATTTAGGATTCTATTCCTCATGATCTTATTGAGCAAAAAAAAGGCTTTTTTAGAGTCTTGTGAGGTTGCCAAGAGGTATTATGAAACCAAGGATAAAGCCAAGTCTATCACACCTGCTACCTCTCAAGAGTTTGATGGATATCTTCATCCTAACACTTGGATCCTTCACTTCGATGAAGCAATGAATGAGTTTTGGGAAGAATTTGGTATCTTTTTCAAGTATTTAATTGGCGTAGCTATTCCTATGGTCTTTCACATAATTTTTTTGGCATTACTAGTAATAATGTGGAATACAAGGCTTTAATTTTAGGGCTCCTAACCACCCAACACATGAATATTAAATACATCAATGTTAGGAGACTCCCAAATTGTGGTCCATCAAAATTTTGGTGAGTATGCTATCAAAGCTCCCCATTTCATCCCTTACCATAAAGAGGCTAAAAATGTTTGAGTCCTTCAATAGGCATTATCTAAAGCAAAAATTTGAAAGCTAACTCTATAGTTACTTTGGCTAGTAAATTCATAGTGTTGAGTGGTGTTTTCACCCGATTGTGAAAGCACACTCTCCGGTAGGATCTGAGTCCAAGAATCCTCTGTTTGCAAAGAAAAGAACTTTCTCCAAGGTTCCTGTTAGGCTTAAATAATGTTGTTCAAATGAAATGCCGGGGAATATCTTAGGGTTTGCAAGTGGATGTTAACAAGGGGCACTGGGGTTTATCTAATTTGAACTTACAGTGGACTCAAAGTGAATAATTGTACTTTAGTCTTGGATTCTGATCCTACCGGAGAGTGTGCTTTCACAATCGGGTGAAAACACCACTCAACAGATTGGCGCTAGAAGGAGGGCGAATTGGTTTATCTATTTTGATTTTCATATCTGAGTATTTTGTTTTTAATTTAATTCTAAAATTATTTACGGCTAAACTGTAACATCGTTTTTGTTTTTGTTGCAGGTTTTCTTTGAAATAGCCGAGGGTTTCTTCAGGCAGGCTGGACCCACCACGCCGTATTGTGACTAGGTCTCAAACAACCGAAGAAACCATTTTTCATGACCTTACTGGTACTCCCAAGGGTAAAGCCAAGCAAGTCGTAAGCACACCAGTCGCAAAAGGCCTGTTTTCTCCAGGAACGTCGAGTGGACCTACGCCGGTAATATCCTTTGCCCCTAGTGTGCCTATAGTTAGTAATATTTCTCTTGCTATTGTAGGTCTGTCTACATCAATTCTGAGTCAAATGGCTCAAGCTCCAGCAGCTCCTTGGTATGGAGCTAACAATTACTCCTTTGAATATTGCTGGGGATATCCATGAAATCCCCAAGAACATTGAAATATTTCTGCCTAAATACAAGCCAGATGGCCTAAGAACAGTAGAAGAACATATCCAAGCCTATAGGGATGTTTTAATTAGGCTGCAAGTTCAGCATGAAGATGTAGCTTGTAGACTTTTCCCCATGAGCTTGGATCCAATAGCATATGAATGGTATATATGCTTGCCAACTGGTTCAATCACCTCTTGGACACAAATGGAAAATGCCTTTGTCAATCAATTTAGGTCACCCTTAGATCCCGCAACTATTTACAATCGGTTTATTACATGCAAACGGGGCCAAGGGGAACCAATCCGAATGTTTAATCGAGAGATTCCAAAAGAACTATAACGGAGCAATTAGACATTTTGCCATCGATCCCATAGTGGCTTTGCGAGATATATTTTGGGGCATTGGACCCCATGACAACTATGTTTGCAAGGCGCAATCCTCAAGTCACCACGTTGGCTTTGGCCTATAATGAAGCCATGACTATTGAGCGGCAATTGACATCGCAAGGCTACGGGTTTACCCAGATGCCTATGATGGGACAGTGTGCTCCATATGGTCAAGCTCCCCAGGCAAATCAACTCATGGCACCACAAATGCCAAGTATGAACGCCTTCCCATATCAGCAGCCGTATCCACCAGCACCCGCATATGCACCCATTCCAATCCAACCAATCACAGCCATTCCACCTGTTCCTGCATTTTTGCAGAACAGTCAATCAACTACGCAAGAAACTAGTCAAGTCAATCCTCAAGCCATAGTTCTTGTTTCGAATCCAATCCCGATTCAAGGTATTAATCCATATGGGAATCAAATTCCTCAGAACCCGACCCAAATGTGGAATCAAGACCCCATTAATTATGCGAATCCAATAGGGGTTAACAACAATATGATTCCACCGAAGGATGTTTTTTCGAAAGTCGAAGAGCTCAAGAAACTAGTGCATAAACTAAGCAATGACAGGGTTCAACAGCGAAGTATGACTCCCATGCCCCTCACCCAAATCAGAATTTCAACAATAGAGGAGAGCCACTGGAACACCAAGCCAAACAATGGGGGAGTTCCTGCTCCCATTGCTAATCAATTAGATGCTTCTCCAGGCCCTAGCCAATCTAATTCTCTTTTGAATCTTTCAGATTTGGCATGGGAAAGGGGGTGCGAGGTTACATAACACAAAGGAACACAATGAGAGGAATTGTCCTGAGATTGCTAGATACACTCATTGTCTTCAGGCACAAGTTGATGATTTGGAACTAGTATCAAATGAGGATCCATCGTATCATCAAGATGAAAATATTATGGTGATGGAAACAGTATATCACCAAGAGGGTGAAAGCGAGGAGGAAGAAGATGAAGTTTTGGAACAGGAGGTGCAAGCTTTTCGAGATTTTAGAAAGGGGACTCATGGGTACCATTTGAGGAGTAAATCTAAAGCCCCTAAAACCTCATCAACACCTCCAAACAATTCTATTCTTCCTCCGAGATACAAAGGCAAGTAACAACCCTCCCCCTCCACTCGGAAGAGAAATGTCCAATGACGTCCAGAAGACAGTCAAATTCGAAAAACCAAATTATGACGTAGTGGAGGATATGAAGAAGTCCAAATCTAGCCTTTCATTCTTGGACGCAGCTAAATTGCCTGGTCAAAAGGAGGCGTTGATAAGAGCTTTGAACTCACCTGATCCAATGTGGAAGGAAAAAAGAGCTGAATCCCATCTGATTTTGTGAAAGGAGAGAAGGGATGTCCCGCCATTCTTATTGACTCTAAGAATTGCGGGTAAGAACTTGCATAACTGTTTGGTGGACACAGGAGCCACGAGCAACCTCATGCCTACGGAGATATGCAAAATGCTAGGTCTGCAGCCTGTTTCATCCAAATGTACAGTCCTGCAGTTGGACAGATCAGAAGTAAATGTAGTGGGGACTTTATATGATGTCAAGATTCAATTGAATTCTGAACCCGGGGTTCGGCGAGGTTGTGGACATTTTGGTGGTTAATATCCCGAGTAGGTATGGAATGCTACTTGCTAGGGATTGGATGAAAACGTTGAATGGCTATTTTGCAACAGACTGCTCGCATATGTGGCTACCATGGAAGGGAATTGCAAATCAAATAAGAGTGGAAAACGAACCGAGGCTTAAAGAGATTATAACAGATTTTAACAAGCCGAATGAAGTTCGGTTTTACGAGCCGGACTTAGGAGTCTATGCGCTTGATGTTGAGGAAGTCTGTTGAAGAGTTTAAAGAAGAAGTGTGTCATGGTCATTCTTCGAAGAAAATGATTACACGTGGTTGCTCAAGTTTGATGGATCAAAGTCTAGACAGGGAGCGAGAGGCTGGAGTCGAGCTCACTGGTCCAAGAGGTAAACCATTGCTAGCTGCTTACAGATTGCAATTTCCTTGCACAAACAATGTGGCAGAGTACGAAGCATTGATCTATGGTTTACGTCTAGCATTGAGCAAACATGTTAAATGCTTGAAGGTTTTGGGAGATTCTGAGTTGGTTGTCAAGCAAATCAAAGGACAGTATACATGCCGCGACAAAAGACTGAGCCTTTATAGGACTAGGGTTATGGACCTCATGGAGGAGTTTGATGCATTCAACATAGCCCTTATTTCTAGGAGAGGAAATCGAATAGCAGACTCTCTTGCAGTCGTCGCGGGCATGTTAAACCCGGTGGATATAAAAAGATGTAAAAAGTTTTCCATTGAGTTGGTTCCTTGTCCATCAATACCTGATAATGTAAAGAATTTCCAGGTTTTTGAAAGTGACGAGGCACATCTTCAAGTTTGTCACAAACTCGGGTATTTTTGAAAACCGGGTGATTGATGAGGAACAAAGGTGGCGAGGATGAAACGAGAAGAAAGTGAAGCTGCGTATCAATCCAACAAAATTCCTAAAGACGTGGTTTCATTAGAAAAGATGTTCGACATGGAATGCAAGAACAAGAAAAGAAAAAGAGTCCCACTCCCCAAAGATGCATGCGATTCAATTAATCTAGGGAGTGCGGACAATCCAAAGGAGGTGTACATAGCAAAGGCATGTACGAGAGGAAGAAAGGAGCAATATAATACGAGGCATTGAAGCATTACATAGATTGTATTGCTTGGAACTACAATGAGTGAAGACTTACAACCAGAACATTATCACACATACCATCCCTTTGAAGCCAGACTCCAAGCCTTTTAGGCAAAGACAGCGAGTTGTTAACCCGCTATTGGAGCCTTTGATCGAAAAGGAGGTTAAAAGATTATTGGAAGCGAAAATCATTTTTCTTGTTAGGCACTCAACCTGGGTGGCCAACCTCGTTCCGATAAGAAAAAGAGTGGAGAGATTAGGCTGTGCATAGATTTTCGAAATCTTAATAAAGCCTCTCAAAAAGATAATTATCCATTGCCATCAATTGATGAAATTCTGCAAATGGTAAATGGATCTGAAATGATGTCCTTTCTCGATGGATATTCGGGGTACAACCAAATTCTTATACATCCAGATGACAGGATGAAAACAGCCTTCACTACCAAGTGGGGGACATTTGCATATAAGAGAATGTCGTTCGGACTGTTAAATGCTTGTGCAACTTTTCAACGCGCCATGGATTACGCATTCAAAGGGCTAATAGGCAAATGCATCATCGTGTATGTGGATGATATCCCAGTTTTCTCGAAGAAGAGAGAGGATCATGTTAAAGATTTGAAGAAAGTGCTTCAAAGATGCGAGAGAACATGGAATTTCCTTAAATCCCAAAAAGTGCATTTTCGGAGTAACAGAAGGGAAATTGTTGGGTCACATCATTTCAAAAGAGGGCATATCCATCGACCCAGAAAGGATACAAGCTATCCAAAACCTACCTCTCCCGAGAAGTAAAAAAGAACTGAGATCTTTCTTTGGGCAAGTCAATTTTGTGAGGAAGTTTATCTCTAGCTTTGCTGAGATAGCCAAACCTCTGAACCAGATGCTCAAGAAAGATGTGGATGTAAAATGGAACGAGGAAAGTAGAGTGGCTTTCCAGAATATCAAAGATGCCATTTCCAGAGCCCCTGTCCTTATAAGCCCAGGCTACTCCAAGCCTTTTTATATTTATGCTTTTGCATCGAAACACTCCTTTGCGAGTGTCTTAACCCAAAAAGGTGAGGATAGTGCCGAAAAACCCATTGCGTTTTTAAGTGCCCCCACGAAAGACGCTCAATTAAGGTATTCAATCCTTGATAAGCAAATGTACGCACTTTTTAAAAGCTGTGAAAAAATTTAGGCACTACATCGTGCACAGCGAGAATTATCGCCATCGTGCCCGATTCTGCTGTCAAGACCATGTTTTTACAGAATGAACTAGGTGAGAAGAGAGGAAAGTGGATTTCAACCATCCAAGAATTTGATCTCGAAATCCAATCAATGAAACTAGTTCGAGGACAGGGAATGGCGAAGGCGATCGCAGAAAATAATCCGCAAATAACAGGTCAATGCTCAAATACATAATACATGGCTAAGGACGACTGGTATGTTGATATTGTGCAATTTTTATTGACGGGTAAGTGTCCTTCTAATCTGAATTCAACACAGAGAAGAGCCTTAAGGCTTAAATCTATCAATTATCTAATAAAATCTGGTGTGCTTTACAGGAAGAATCATGAAGGTATCTACCGAGGTGCTTGAACAAAGAAGAAGGCTGCCAGGGTGTTGCCAGAATTTCATGGGAAACATGGAACTGGTCATGGTGCAGCCAATGCTACAGCACATCAAATCCTGAGAGCGAGGATACTATTGGCCACATATTTTCAAGGATGCGCATACCCATGTACGATCTTGTCACATCTGTCAAGTGGCTGCAAATAGAGAGAGAAATGCAGCCATGCCGTTGCAACCTGTAGTCGAAATGAGACCGTTTGCATAGTGGGGACTAGATTTCATCGGGGTTATTAACCCAAATTCTTCTGATTCTCATAAATTCATTTTGACAGCTACGGACTACTGTACAAGGTGGACAGAAGCGATTCCTACTAAACATGCCACCACAGATGTTGTGATTAAATTTCTTGAGGATCAAATTATAACAAGATTTGGAATGCCCGACTCTATTGTCAGTGACAATGGTAAAGCTTTTATTTCTACACAATTTGCAGATTGGGCATATGATAACAAAGTGAGCTTAAAGTTTGCATCCAATTACTATCCTCAAGGAAATGGGTTGGCCGAGTCTTCAAATAAGAATTTGTTGAATACTATTAAGAAGTTGTTGGAAAAGAACCCGCGGGACTGGCATAGCCAACTAAAGTTTGCCCTTTGGGCAGATAGGACTAGAGTGAAAGAGTCCATAGGGAATACTCCCTATCATTTGGTCTATGGGCAAGACCCGATATTTCTAGCAAATTTGAAGTTGCAAGACCTTACATTTCATACAAGAGTACTTGGGGACGAGATGATCAAGTTGAAGCCGAGGTTGAGCCGGTTGTTGCACCTTGATGAAAAGAGAGAAGAGGCCATGAATCACATGAATAAACACCGAGGCGAGTTATCAAGAGATGGTTTGATAGAAGGGCCAAAGTTAAATCATTCAGAATTTCAGATTTGGTATTACTATGGGACAAAAGACATGAGGAAAAAGGGAATCATCAAAAGTTTGATTGTCTTTGGTTGGGCCCATATCAGATTTCAGAGATTCTTGGGAAGAATACCTTCAGGCTAAAAACATTAGAAGGGGAAGATTTCATGCTACCGGTTAATGGGCAGATTTTAAAGCATTATTTTAGCCCTTAGGTTGTGAGACTTTGATATTATTCTTTTGATCTTGGTGGGGGATTTTCAGATTTTGTTTTTATTGTTTAGGATTGTTAGTCTAGCTAGGATTTTGGTTATGGATTTGATTTCAATTGACATGTGTGTTAATTTTGAAAAAAAAATAAAAAAAATAAAATAAATAAAATAATATATATAATAAAGAATAAAAAATTGAGATGTCAACTTATGCTTAAGGTTAGGAGAATATGAAATATTGGAATTGTCTTGTAAAAGCTCCACAAGTAACATAAAACATTTTAAGTAATATTGTTTGATTTTGTGATGCATGAAAGAATCAGTTTTGCATGACAATTCATTCCATTTGTAATTCAAGAAATAATGCATTCATGTTCCATCTCACCTTACATACATCTCATCTTAGTTACATATGCATCTTAGGTACAAGCCATTAAAGTATGTCAAATCCTCTTAGGGTTGTGTTATAACATATATGTAAGTAGCTCCTAAGGTTGGAAAGCGAGTCTTGAGATATCTAGAACCAAGCACGTCTCATACATTAAAAAGGATCTTGAGCAAAATGATCAAAACCTAACTTGGAGGAAAAGGTTGGGCGAAAGAAGTATTTCATGTCTATCCTATTTATGCAGCATGATCCTTAAAGCAGTGGTTTTGACCACTTCCATAGAGCTTAAAGCCTAAAATCGAGTAGTAAGGATAGGGTTAAATCCTCATCAAACTTAGGTTGAGGATCCAATTCCCCAAAGCTTTGATTTGACCCACATGGAGTAGTAAGGATAGGGCATAAATTCTCATCTCGGTTGGTTGAGAATCTGATTCCCCAAAGCTCTTATGTCTCATTTCATAGTAAATCTTGGATTGTAAGGATCGTACTATTTGTCCTCTGCAAAGGATGGGTAGTCATCCCCAAGGTCTAAGCAACAAAATTAATATTTCTCATCTAAAGTTTGGATTGTAAGGATCGTACTACATGTCCCTAGCCAGGATGGGTAGTCATCCCCAAGGTCCAAGAAGTAAAAAAATATATATAATAAATAAATTTTTCCCATCTCATCTTTATTTTGGATTGTAAGGATCGTACTACTTGTCCTCTGCAAGGGATGGGTAGTCATCCCCAAGGTCCAAAGAAATGGAGATAAGTTTTGGATTGTGGGGTTAGATATGCCCATGCATGGCATCATGTCTTGCCTAAAAAACAAGACCACTGATTGTCTAGAGGGTTAGACTAGCATGACCATTTCTTCCATAAGTGGTTTAATTATTTTGCTTAAAGTGAGGTAATGAACTCTAAATCAGAATAGTAAGGATAGGGTTAAACTCTCATCTCGGTTGGTTGGGAGTCTGATTCCCCAAAATTCTGATTTCACATTCACTTGCACATGGGTTCTAGATGGTAGGGACTCATAACCAACTTTGGGATACAATAAGGTAATGAATTAGTGGATCCTAAGAGGGTTTGGCAATCTTGAATGCTTGTACATAGTAATAGAAGAAGGACCATGCCTTTTATGGAAGCAAATCTCCTTGCACATTCATTAGGGTACACAAATCATTCACCATCCCACATATGCATTCATGCAAAGCTGATAATGGAATGTTGATCAATTTCAAACGATAGGGAATGAAAGCACATTGCACACATTGAGCTAATACTTGATGATTCGATGATTCATGTACTTCTGATCTTTGGGCATTTGTTATTTTGCTTATGTGCTAACATATATTTGCGAGTTTGTGATATGTTTCAGGTTGGGTTCTTACTAAAATGCTCAAGAGCATTTGACGACGAGTCGCCATTTGTTGTGGTTGATCCACAACACACCCCAAAATTGGGGACCCACCTTTTTGCAGGCTTGCAGAGAAGAATCTCGGTGACCCAGATGCTAAAATTGAAGAAAAAAGAAAAAATGCCTAAGTGTTGAAAAGTGTCGCGAAATCGCGACATGTCGCAAAATCGCGACTTGTCGCGCCATCGCTACTGGAAACGGGAAAGTTGTCGCGAAATCGCGACATGTAGCTCCATCGCTGCCGAAGAGGAGAGAAAAGAAAAATTGAAAGTTGTCGCAAAATCGCGACATGTCGCTGAGAAGAAAAGAAATGGTGTCGCAAAATCGCGACATGTCGCTGAGAAGAAAAGAAATGGTGTCGCGAAATCGCGACATGCCATTGAGAAGAAAAGAAATGGTGTCGCGAAATCGCGACATGCCGTTGGAAAAGAATGAAAATGGTCACGATTTCACGACGTGTTTTGCCGAAGCGTACGGATGATGAAAAGTGTCGCGATTTCGCGACGTGTTTTGGCAAAGTGTACGGAAGCGGAAAAACGTCGCGATATCGCGACAGGAAACAACGAAAGGACTCGAAGAGGAAAGACGTCACGATTTCGCGACCGATCACAGCAAAGGTGTACGGAACAGGAAATGGTAGCGAAATCGTGACATGTTTCGGAGAAGTGGCCCGAAGGAGAAGGTGGTCGCGATTTCGTGACGTGTTTTAGCAAATTGTACGGCACAAGGGAGATGTCACGAAATCGCGACAGAAATGAAGACCATGCCCGAAGCAGAGAAACGATAGCGAAATCGCGACAGGTTTTGCCAAGGCGTACGAAACAGAAAAATGGTCGCGATTTCGCGACGTGTTTCAGGGAGGCGTACGAAAAGAAAAAGCGGTAGCGATATCGTGACAGTTTGCGACGAGAGAGCCCGAAGGTAAAAGCGGTAGCGATATCGCGACAGTTTGCGGCGAGAGAGCCCGAAGGTAAAAGCGGTAGCGATATCGCGACAGTTTGAGGAGAGAGAGCCCGAAGGTAAAAATGGTCGCGATATCGCGACAAGATGCTACCGAGGATGTACGGTCGGGAAGAGTGTAGCGATATCGCGACATGTCGTGATTTCGCGACATGTCGCGTTTTCGTGGCCAGGAAGGGGAACAGGCGGCATGCAATTTTTGTCGGGTTTTTCGTAGAATGGCGTTACGAAAGGCGCAGAGGGCGTGTGACACGTGGCATGCAGGTGTCAGGTCTGCAGAGGCGTTACATGCAGCGAAGGATTTTAGGCGTTTTGGCGTTAAACATGGAATAAAGACAAGGAAAAGGTGGGAATTTGAAGGGTCACATGCAGGAAGATGAAACAAATCGACACAGGGAGAATCGAAGAGCCGTTTCCGTTAGTATAAAGCCAGAAGTGCAGATTGAAAGAGGGGTTGGAAATTGCCGATTGCGAGTTGCGAGAGACAAGAGCTTCGTGCTATTGCGGGCCTGCACTTGGGCAATTTCCTTCTTTTTATTGTTCGGAATATTTTTGCCTGGAACATTCTTTGAATGTAATTGACATATCATTTAATATAAAATACGGAGTATTGGCATCTCATTGATGGGAAAGAAGGAGTCATTTTGTGCATGCATGATTTAATGTTTTATCTTTCATTCCAGGCTTTTGAGGCTTTTAGGTGAAGTTTAATGCAAGTGTGCTTGGTTGCTTCATACGAATGCCTAAGTCTGGAATTACAGTAGAAACCCTAGAAGCCAGCACCTAATTTATTTGGATTGTGCGAGTTTGCAGGTTCATTAGATTAGGTTGCATGCATAAAACCTTAGTATCTTCGGTTTCATCGAATTGATGAAAGTATTCTGACTGTAGTTTAATCTTATTTCTATTTATTTTGCTTTATCTTTCAAATCCTTATTTTATTTCTTACAGTTTAGTTACAGTATTTTGAATAAGCAATTGAAAATCCATTAGAATTGAAGATTAAAGTACAATTATTCACTTTGAGTCCACTGTAAATTCAAAATTAGATAAACCCCAGTGCCCCTTGTTAACATCCACTTGCAAACCCTAAGATATTCCTGGCATTTCATTTGAACAACATTATTTAAGCATAACAGGAACCTTGGAGAAAGTTCTTTTCTTTGCAAGCAGAGGATTTTTGGACTCAGATCCTACCGGAGAGTGTGCTTTCACAATCGGGTGAAAACACCACTCAACACATAGCATATGAAAACATTACTTAAACTAATATTGTGGAAAATATTCATGATGGAACTATGATCTAAATCATTGAAAACCTAATAAATATGCACATAATCAAGGTCCATGCTATCTATTGTCAAATACCTAATAACGATCCTTAGTATAGTGATATTTTACATTTTCTTAATAATCAAATTTTTATACCTATGGTCGATACTAAGTAGTAGGCTCACATCGAGCATTTTAATATGTTGTTATTAGTGGGGTACTATACTCTAGTAATCATGATGGTATTCTCCTATGATGCCTTATAGATGCCAAAGTGTCCAAGGCCCTCTTTGATGTCCATAGTGGAGACTATGGCATACACTATAGTGGTCACTTCACATCTTGTAAATGTAAATCAAGATTCGGGGATATTGGTCTTCAAACCCACAGGTTCACACTCAAATGAAAATTCTTGCCTGAATCCCATCGTTATTGGATCTTCTTTGGTGGATAGTCATGGTTCACCAAGGGTAGTTTAAAGACTTACCCTAAATATATGGTTTGTGTGTTAATTCAACAATCACCTAAGTTTGAGATCTAAACTGTAAAAGAAAATAAGTGTAATGGAAATTATGCAAAATGCAATGTAAATGATTAAAAAAATGCAACAAACAAAGCTAACCTATATGCTCTTTTTATTTCTTATGAAACCTAAAATAACTAAAAGTTATAGGAAACTAAAAGAAGTATTTTTCTTTTTAGCAAGGATTCAAGAGAATGAAGTTTGAGGTGTAGACCAATTGGTTTGGTGAAACCTTGTCAGGGGGATGGACATCCAAGGTTTAAATCTTGGGCCTCGCCAGACTGAATTCTTGTCTGTATTCCTTGTGCTTTCAATGGCACAAAAGGTTTAAAATGATGCGACAGGGTGGTTATAGGGGCGAACAATGCAGATAATCATGGCAGCTATCGATTCCACCATGTTAAGAAAAGATTCAAGAGAATGCACAAACAAGATTTAGCCTAAGTGTAGTCTAAATTATTCTCTCTTCAATGCCTACAATGTGGAAATGAAATCAAAAAAGAATGTAAGTTATTTTATTTCCCCCTTTTTAGTGTGTTATTATAATTAAAATAGAGAACAAACAATGATTTTTGAAATTATTTTGAAATAGAAATAGAGATAGAGGTACCTATATTCCGCAAATTATAGATTTGAAGACTAAAATAAAATTCTCTACCTACATAGATTCGTTGCCTGCATAGGTTCACTACCCTGTGAACCAAGTTGGTTGCCTATGATCGACAATGTTATCTACTAACCTGTAAACCTATAAAAGAATGATGAAGAGGGAAAAACAACATATGAGTTAGGTTTAGGGGGCTTTCTTGATGCTTGAGAAAGTGTTAAAATTTCTTATCTATAGTCAAGCCCCCTGTTCTTTTAACAAAATAAAATTTGAAACCTTTATAAGATGATCTTCTACATACAAACAAAAATAAAAATGTTACAAAACAAAAATGAACTAATAGAAAAGGTGATAAGATATCCTTAGGATTGAATGAAAGTTGTTTTAATGCTAAAACTAATAAAATGACTAAATAAAATAATTTCACAGTCTGCAAGGCGAGTTTACCACCTATAGGACAAGCCCATTGCTTGTAGAGCCTATGACCTACAAACTTGATTTAAAGACGCGGTTGAAGGTTTTATGAATAAAAAACAAAGGATAATTTAATACAATATCAATCAAATAAATCAAAATTTTATCAAAAACTCAGACAAAGAGTCATCAAAATGAATTCCTTGCTTGCGAGTCTTGTTGGCTATAATTTCGTAGGGTGTGGTTGTAAAGGTGTAACTAATATTGATTCTGGAAGGTGTTGACCCAAGGACACGAATGGGAGAGCCTAACTAATACTTGCAAGTCCTAAAAAAAGCTTTAAATGAATTCAACAAATCTAAGCCAAAGGAGGAATTAGCATGCCAAAACAATTTGGATAAGGAGGTGAGAATGCTGCAAAAATTTAGAGAATAGATAACAAAATAAAAAGCATAGTGAATTAGAATATTAAGTTTAATAATAAAATCCTTTTAACACAAAAGCACAGTAAGAAAACTCCCCTTTCTATCATGAGGATTGTGCTTCTGCATACGATGTCTTGAAATGCTTGATGGTGAAAAGACACATGAAAGAAGGTCCTTAAAAGGATCTAAAAAATGCACAGAATAAAAGGACTAGAGCTTCACTACAAAATTTTCTTGTAGGAGAATTGCTTAGGCCAAAACTATATCATCATCCATCATAACATCGTTCATTTTTCCTTGTCTAATTTGATAATGAGGGGTCTAATTTATAGATTTTTGAGGTTTGGAGGAGAGGAGAGGAAAGCAAGATTATGCAATCTACGTAAAAGAGGAAAAAACAAGTTTCACCTAAGCAAAATTTTGATTTGGAAGGTTGGAATGTTTGGATTAGGTTGGCATAGACAAAAGTGTGCTATATTAGCAATATATTGGGGCATGACAATCCTATCTAGGTTGGCATGGATAGGCATGGGCATAAAAATGAAAAACTTTGCATTTTGCGGGTGTTTCAAAAAGTTCTTTGCCTAGACAAGTTTGTAGCCTGTAAACTTGTCTGGGCAATGAATTTATCTATTTTGACTATTGGAGGAAGGAGAAATTTAGATTTTACCAAAAAAAAATTCACCACCAAGGGGACAAATTTGTTTCTTGCAAACCTAGTTGTGAGTGGTAAACTTGTTTTTAGCACTACCAAGCATTATTTTTTTGCATTTTAAGGCATTGATTGGCATAAACGTATCGACATATATACTCATTGAAAATATATTTTTGATCCTGTTCTAGTGATGATGGTTTTGTGAAGCTTTGATATGTAAAATTATATTCCAATGATGATGTTACTTTTTGGAGTCATAAATGCTCCAAATTTAGTTCTAAGAAAGGAAAATTTAGTTTAGTTGATTAGAGGGATAATGTATGAGGATTAATTGGTGGAATTGATGAACTTATGAGTTAGCTAGATTTTCTAAATTTAGAAGTCTACATTTTTCTCCCTTTTGAGGTGTTCATTGTGAAATGAACGCTTCAAAAGTTGTTAGAGATATTCTAATTCTAGAAAGGGGTATCTATTTTCTAATGTCAAATCTAAGGTTTGATATATTAGATGCATTGCCCAAAGGAATTCATGTTAGTTATGCCAAGAAAACTTGGTTGGCTTTGACCAAAGGACTTTGTTAGTTTTACCTAGAGGACTTAGCAATTTAGGATTTTTTCAACATCTTTATTTGCCTAGACCAATATGGTCTAAATGACTTTAAACATACCTAGACCATAAATGTCTTAAGGACTTTAACCATGATAGAGTGCTTAGACCTTGCTTTGATCATGTTGATTCTATTATTTATTTAAATTATGTATACGTGCCTAGACTTGCTAGGAATTCTATTTGTTTGGATCATTAGGGCTTCATGGACATTTAGACCATTGTCAGTCTAAAGAATTATATACATGTGCTTAGACTTGCTAGGGCTTCATGCATGTGTAGACCATTGTCAATCTATAAAATTATGTGCTTAGGCTTGCTAGGGCTTTTTACTAATGTGAAGGCCATTTTAATATATAGAAGTAATTACATGTGCCTAGGCTTGCTAGGGCTTATATGTATGGCTAGACCTCAAGGATCTAAAGGACTTTAAACATGATAATATTTCCCATAGGGCTTATGACAGTTGTGTCGAAAGGGATTATGATAGCTTTTCTTAGAGGACTTAATATTGATATATTAATGTGTGCCTAGGATTTGTTAGTCTAAAGGACTTTAAACATGATATATGACTTTATGATATAATATGACGTGTCTAGACCTTGTGGGTCTGAATGACTTTAGGCATTGATGTGTGCTTGAACCTTGTGGATCCAAAGGACTTTAAAGATTGATGTGATGTGCCTAGATCTTGTGGGTCTAAAGGAATTTAAATATTCTTAAACCATTATAGGTTTGAAGGACTTTATGCTTAGTTGCTATAATAGATGCTCTCTATTAGGGAGTATGCATAGTGATACTCTTGATTTGATTGATAATAGATACCCCCAGTCGAGGAGGTGTTTTAGATAAATTGTTTACCCTTAAATGAGCATATGTTTGATTGATATAACAAAAAGAGATGCCCTCTAATTGGGAAGACATGCATTGATTGCCCATGCATGTAAAGGAGTTAAGCAGGATAGCAAAAGAAATGACCCCCATGATGATGATCCTGATTTTGACATATATTAGCTAGAGCCAGATAGAAATAAATGATATTGAAGCAATGATTTGGATTGATGGAGAGGTTAATTCAAACTGATATAGATAGATCGATCAAAAATCCAAAAATATAAATTGAGGTAATTTTTATTAATGGCCTCAAATCAATATAACTTGAATTAGTTAAAATCATAGTTTGATTTGAATTGCTAGAAATAATGATATAAATTGAAATTGAGAGAGATGAATGAATCTAGGTTGCTAAGGATAAACTCATTTAAATGGATTAATTTAAGTAAATATAGGCATCTTGGTAGAAAGAAATTATTTTTAAGTGATAGGATTCCTTTTTAGCTAAGGGGGGCAAGTATCACCTTAGGCTTCAAGCATGCTCAAATGGCTATGGGATGGTAATAATGGGTATTTATAGAAGTGATCCTTCATAAGAGTCATCTTGACAGAGATGGTCATATGGACCATTTCAAGGAGAACTATAATGGTTTGCATTCTCTGATAAATATTGTGATTGAGTTTAGGATGGTTGAATACTAAGGTATAAAACCATATAAGTTAGGATTCAAGGCCTTGGTTCCCTATCATCCTTCTCATCCCAATTCATCTCATTTACCTAATATTATCATGAGGCCACAAAGAAATGATAAGTGGGTCAATTAATGCCACAAAGATGATAGGTGGATTAGTTGAGGCTATAAATAATTGATAAGTGGGTTAGTTAAGGCCACAAAGAAATAATAAGTGGTCCAGTTATGACCAAAAATAGGATAGGTGGGCTAGTTAAGGCCACAAATATGATAATTAGATGGGTGATAAAGTGGTAACAAGTCAGTGACAAACACATAAAATGGATGTTTGATTTGAGCTTACATGTCTTAATTTGGAAGATGTAAAGACCAATGTACTTGATATCAAGATAATGCAAAATTACCTTCAACTCGTCTAAGATTTTGAATTGACTAATGATGATAACAAATAATATTGAGGATCAAGACTTTATAGTTTGTATTTTGATTATGGTATATCACATCCTTGATTGGATAATATTGTTGGGTTAACATTGACTCATATTTTTTGCAATGTATGAGAAGGTTGGGTTAGATCAATAGATTATAAGGAGGTAGGATACTTCCATAGAGTGCATAGTTTATTGATTTATGATTAAAGAATTTTTTAGAGTATTCTCATTATGAGGGCTAGGAAAGGATTGAGGTTTTGGGGAATTTAGAATGATGCATCCCTCATCAATTTTTGAATGAGTTTTTAAAAAGCTTTACATATGTTGGTCGAATGCCCAATGATATATGATAAGCATAGTGTGGATGAGAGTGAAATGATGGGGATTTCTTTTGGTTGGAGTTAATGGATTTAACATATGGCAATTGAATTACCCTAGTTTTTAGAAGTCTCGTTAATATTGTGGAGGGATATTGGTTTGATTTGATGAGTGGCTACTATTATTTTGTTAAGTTTGGTTTAGGTGTTTGAGATTGTTCTTGCTTAGGGATAACATGAATATGATTTATTTGTGGAGAGTTTATATTTTTAGGATTTTTTGCATGTGAATTTTGGCATTGATTTTGTGAGTAAGAGGAATACCATACCTCTCTTTGATAAGCATTGGCTTGTATATGCCCCCTTTTACAAAGGATAAATTCTACCTTTTTGGTTATCATTATGGCATGATCAAAAGATAATATATTGGCAAATTTTATGTGGTAGGCCAATCATTCATCAATGTTTTCTATGAATATATCTAACAGGGTTTTGTAGGGAGGGTATACTAAAAATTCCTTACCATATCTTACTATTTAGCTAAGAAGGTGATAAAATTTTCACCTTTTGCTTGTTTGAGATTAGTGATGTCAATGATTGTGGTCTTTTCTTTAATGTCCATAGAATATATTTCGATAAATATTTTAGCAACGTCTTCAAAGGTCTTAAGGGAATATTGTGGTATTTGATACTACAATTCTATAACAATACCACTAGGATTTAGGGAAATATTTTGAGTGTTGTTATTTCATTGTACATGATCATGTTGCAAGTGGCTCTAAAATGTCTAAGGTGGTCAAGAGGGTCACCTTGTCCTTTATATATTTGAAAGCTAGGAATATTAAAGTTGAAAGGAAAAGGATGATTGACCATGGTAGGATCTAGGGGTTGATTGAACAAATCCTCATAAGAATACTTGGGCTTGGATGAGTATTGTTGTATAGAAGTCACTTGCTTCTTTAATTGTTCTATTTGAGAAAGTAAAATTTGATATTCAAGAGGTAATGAGTGAGAAAAATGCCCTAGATACAAGTGATATTGAATGTATGAATAAGATTGGGAAATTTGAGTATGTGATGCAAAGGAAGGTGTCACATGATTAATCCTTAGATTAATAAGGATATTGATGGATGTGAAAGGAGGAATAAATTTTGGAACAAAATGTGTATTAGCAGAGGCATTATTGATACAAGGTGGGTCACTTGAGAGTTTAGAATATATTTCCAAACCTTGAGTGCAAGTGCCTTGATGTATTTAGATTTTGGATTATTTTATTAGGGATGAAATATTTATATCAAATTATTGAGGGTAATTCATAAAATAATATTTTTTCATTTCCATCAGTTTTGAAAATAGTTGGGATGACATCTTCATGCTTTTGTGAAGAAGATGTCATATTATTAAGGAGATCAAAATTTGTTCCTTCTTGATTATGGGGGGTGGTTAGGGAATACAAGGGTACAAAACCCTTATATTTTTCCTTATGAGTTTCATGATTTTCTAAAAAAGTATTTTTTCTTTATGATCATGTTTAATCTAAATATGACATTGATACTAATGAAGAGAGCTACACGTAACAAGGAGCAACAAAATAAAGATGCAAACACAAAACCATTTTCAAAATGAGGGAATAATAAGGGAAAACCTCTTGTTAGGGGATGTCTAGACATTCCACCTTTTTGCATTAGCAATATCAAATAAATACTATATTGCATCTTCTACAAGGCAAACCCTAGCATCTGTCATTGCCAACTCACATGTGCATGCAAGGTGACACCTCATCCTTACATACACATTAACACCTCATCCTTGGACTTTGACCCATATTACAAATGTGTGATTACATAGGTATTTAATGCCAACATTCCCCCTTAATGACATATTTGTAATTTTGTAGTACAAACAATGATTTTTGACACAACCCTTCATGGGTACAAGCTAAAACCAATCCTTTCAAAGACAAGTAGCCTTAACCCAGTTGTTATCAACCTTAATACCTATAACTTCCACCAGTTATATCCAGTCATTCCAAGACCTAGCCACCCTACAAGCTACCTCCAACCTTCTAAACACATTAGCTTCACATGTTACCCTCAACCATATACCGACAAGGTAACAAAAAAGTCCAAAAAAACACTTTTAAAACATTACAAATATTACTAGAGCTAACTTTGAGAACATTACACTAGGCAACCACCACTAGCATCCACACCAGTCTCTTTTGGGTATAACTACACTAGTTACAGTAGCATTAATAGCCCTACAAGCTACACCAGTTATAGTAGCCAATAATCCAACCACACCAATTATAGTAGCTTATTTAGGTACAAGCTACACCAGTTACAATAGTTAATACTTACCCAAAACTTATGGTACAACCAATAAACCATCTCAAAAAAAATTCAAAAACTTTGTAAAACACACTCAAATATACAAGTCATAAACCCTTGCATCTCTTCATTAGATCTAACACTATCGGAGCTCACTATATCTATCACTATTGAAGCTTACTAGATCTATCGCTATCGAAGCTCAGTAGATATACCACTACTAAAGCTCACAATATCTACCACTACTGAATCTCACCATATCTATCACTATTGAAGCTCACTGGATTTGTCGTTGTTGAAGCTCACCACATCTGCTACTATCAAAGCTCACCAAATTTATCATTGTCAAAACTCACTATATATCATTGTCAAAGCTCACCAATTCTACCTCTACCAAAGATCACCAGGTCTATCGTTGTTGAAGCTCACCATATTTGTTGCTATAAAATCTTACAAAATCTATTGCTATTGAAGCTCACCAGATCTACCATTGTCCAAGCTCACCATATCTATCACTATTGAAGTTCACTAGATCTATCACTACTAAAGCTCACCAAGATATAAATATCAAACCCTAGCATGAACAATCCTTAATCTTGCATGTAATCATGAAAGAAAGAACCATAGGATCTCTTCATATAATGCCATAAACTACCCAGGTTCAAGACCATAGGCTCTGATACCAAATGTTAAATCTAAACATGACATTGATACTAAATGAAGAGAGCTAAACATAACAAGGAGTAGCAAAATAAAGATGCAAACACAAAACAAGAGAATAACAAGGGAAAAACCCCCCTTGGGGGATGTCTAGACATTCCACTTTTTTCCATTAGCAATCTCAAATAAATACTACATTGCATCTTCTACAAGGTAAACCCTAGCATCTGCCACTGCCAACTCACATGTGCATGCAAGGTGACACCTCATCCTTACATACACATTGACACCTTGTTATTGGACTTTGACCTATATTACAAATGTGTGATTACATACGTATTTAATGCCAACAGATCATGATTAGGTCTTTTAAAAGTGGAAGGATATTTTTGATCTTCAACTAAAGATATGAATAAAAGATTTATTTGAAGATTATTACAAAAATTAGAGATTGTTTTTTCTTGATCATTCCCATGACTAAGCCTTTTAAGAAAGAGATGATCCTCATAATATTTTGCTAAAGTTATAGCGTAGGGATCGAATTAGTCAAATTTTATTTGCACTTGATCAATTTGGCTCTCAAGGGTAGAAGGATTTTGTCATTTGTCCATTAGAGATTTGGGATAAGGTTATGGTTCAAGATGATTAAGGAAAATTTGATTATCTGCTTTTGATCATTGGTTAGGGGGAACCAAGGGTGTATTATCCTCATGGTAAGGATCCTTAAATATAGATGGATTTTCATTATTCTCTATTAGAATTTTAGGATAAGAGTCTAATTGTTTAATTAAATCATTTATTATTTCTTCTTGACCATTATGATTCTTAACAGTGGAGGATTCTTCTTGATCTTTCATAAAGGTCAAAGGTAAGGATTTGTTTGATAGATTGCCTTAAACTTTGTATAACATCTTTTGGTTTTAAGAAAGAATTGGAAGGAACAAAGGATTAACCTCCATAGATTTAAGAAGTTTATAAAGAAGGCCATTGGTTAGGGATGAGAGGATTTCAATTAAATTATATTTTGTTTACAAAGCTGATTAGAGAAGAATGATATATTAAAAAAAAAAACCTTATATCCCCTTTGTGATAGAATTGTCCCTCCTTATGACTCTTGTTAGCCCCACCATTTTATACCCACCAAGAGAGATAACCCTTAAGATTTATATGATAATTTACTAAAAGGGTCTTTAACCTTCCTCGAGTAGGACTAACTTTTTGTTATGTTATGTTATCTTCGAATAATATGAATTATTCTAAGCAAATAATATAAATGACATTGATTAAAAGTGTAATAATATTGTAATTTTTGATTAAGGTGGGAGTTTTTGGCTAAAAGATTTTACAACCCAAGTGGTGTTTCATGTCAGGTTCACCAAAGATGTAGACCGATATTTGGGGACGCTGATCTCCAAATTCGCAGGTTCACACTCAAACAAAAATTCTTACCTAAATCCCATTGTTATTGGAGGTTCTTTGGTGGATAGTTAGGGTTCACCAAGTGTAGTTTAAATATTTACCCTAAATCTATGGTTTGTGTGTTAATTCAACAATCACCTAAGTTTGAATCTAAAACATAAAATAAAATAAATGTAATGGAAATTATGCAAAATGCAATGCAAATGAAAACAAATATGTAGTAAACAAAGCTAACCTATATGCTCTTTTGATTTTTTATGAAACCTAAACTAATTAAAAGTTAATTGGAAACTAAAAGAAGTATTTTATTTTTAGCAAGGGTTCAAGAGAATGTGTAAACGAAATTTAGCCTAAGTGCAATATAAATCATTTTAGTTCAATGCCTACAATGCAAGAATGAAAGCAAAAAATAATCTAAGTTCTTTTACTTCCCCCTTTTTAAGTATGTTATTCTAATTAAAACTGAGAACAAACAATTATTTCTAAAGTTATACTAAAATATAAATAGAGATAGGGGTACCCAAATTCTGCAAATTGCATATTTGAAGCCTAAAATTAGATTTGTTGCCTACTAAAAAATTGTGTTACATATGATTGGCAAATTTGTCTTCTAACCTATGAACCTGCAAAAAAATGTTGAACAAGAAAAAAAATATATGATTTATGTTTAGGGGTGTTCCTTGATGCTTGGGAAACTGTTAAAATTTCTTGTCTATAGTCAAGCCCCATGTTCTTTTCAAAAAATTAAATTTAAAGCCTTTAGAAGATAATATTTTGCATACAAACTGAAACATAATTATTACAAAACCAAAGTGAACTAATAGATAAGGTTATAAGATATCATTATTCTTTAATGAAATTTGTTTTAGTGCTAAAACTGATAAAATATCTAAATAAAATAAGTTCATGTACTGCAAGGGAAGTTTTCCACCTATAGGACGAGTTTACGACCTATAAAGCTTGTGACCTATGAACTTGATTTAAAGGTGTAGCTAAAGTTTTTTATGAATAAAAAAAAAAAAAAAACTAAATTAAGATAATATCATAGACTCAAAAGAAATCAAAATTTCATCAAAAACTTAGATAGAGAACAATCAAAATGAATTCATCGTCTGCAAGTCTTTTTGGCTATAAATTCATAGGGTGTGGTTGCAGAGGTGTAATTAATGTTGATTATGAAAGGTGTTGATCCAAGGACATGAATGAGAGTTCCTAATTGATACTTGCAAGTCCTCCAAAAAGCTTAAAATAAACTATACAAATCTAAGGCAAAGAGGAAATAAGCATGCCAAAACAATCTAGATAAGGAGGTGAGAATGCTACGAAAAAAATATATTAGATAACAAGATAAAAACATAGTGAATCATAATATTAAGTTAAATAAAAAATCCTTCTAGCACAAAAGTAGTGTAATAGAACTCCTCTTTCCACCATGTGGATCGTGCTCCTGCATACAATGTCTTTAAATGTTTGATGTTGAAAAGATGCATGCAAGAAGATCCTCAAAATGATTTTGAAAATGTGCAAAGCTGACAGTTACTAAAAATTTGTGATTGTAACCAATTCATCTGTAACCAAAAAAAAAAAAGACTAGAGCTTCACTACAAAATTATCTTGCTAGGAGGATTAGTTATGCCAAAATTATTTTATTACCTGTCATTACACCGTTCATTATTCCTTGTCCAATTTGAGAATGATATGTCTAATATATACATTTTTTGAGTTTGGAGGAGAGGAAAGGAAAACAAGATTGTGCAATTTGTGTAAAAGAGGAAAAAAATGAGTTCCACCTAAGCAAAGAATTTAGTTGAAAGATTGGCATGCTTAGATTATATTGGCATAGGCAAAATCATGCTAAATTAGCAAGATCTTGAGACATGACAATCCTATCTAGGTTGGCATGGATAGGAATGGGTATCAAAATGAGAACTTTCCATTTTGCAAGTATTTCAAAAATTATCTGTATATGGAGAGATTAATTCACTTCAATTAAAACAATTTTTAAAAAAAACTCAAAAATCAGTGATTTAAAGGATACTTGTTGACAAATTGAAAAAATGTATACGAATAGAACTTAACCTATAAAGATAACTAGTTATAATTTATAAACAATATGACTTAAGTTATTATTAAAACTGGAAAAAATAACATAAACATATGAAAAATATAATTTCATATTTACTAAATAAACATTCAAATAGATATACTAGAAAGTGTGAGGGGGACATTGCAACGGTTCAAACTTTGGCTTTTCTTCAAAAGGTTCAAGGTTCAAACCGCAGCAGCATAGACGAGTGTGTGAGGGGGTGGTTGTATATTAAATTCTCTATTGAAAAGCATAGCTCACGGCTCTAAAAAAGATTATAATTAGGAAGAGACTGCTCAACCATGTAAATTGGTCATAAAGGTTTTTCACACTAACAAAAAAAAAATGCTACAAAGTGTTTCCTTATCACAATTACACTAACTTATTAATAAATTTCCAACCTTTCATTAAAATATTTAAATTATTTCTTCAATATACCTTCCATTAACAATGGAATAACGGCTAGGTTATTTTCTTAATAATATTTCCATGAGTTGGAAAACCGAAATAATAATATCCGAATGGCATGTTGGTCGAATTTAAAATTATTTATTTAATAAAATAAAGACATATTCAATAATAAATTATAAATATTTATTAAATTATTAATTTCGAAAAAAATTGGTTTATTTATTTATTTTTTGAATAATACTTCTTATAAACATCCATTGCGGGGTCGTGGGGATTGAACCCGGGTCACATCATCGATAAAGTAAGTGACATCCTCTCTTAAAATTTGGTTTATTTTATTAAATTTATTGAAAAATAAAATAATTAAAAGTTTGGGGGACAAAGTAATGTTTTAAGTTTTGTTTTTGTTTGATCTACACTGCGTGTGGCTTGTGTGAGGGGGTGTATGATTGTGTGCTTGACCCCTATTGATAAGTTTAACTCTCACCCTTATAAGAAGTCATGGTGAGATAGAGATGCTCACACCTAAACATAGATTGTAAAAATTTCTTGCACTAATCAAATCTTAATCAATAAAATAAAATAAAAATATTTTTATGATTTGGAGAACCCAAATAATAATATGCGAATGGCATGTTGTATAAATTTTAAATTATTTCCTTAATAAAATAAAGGTATATTCAATACTAAATAATATTATTTTAGTTACATAAGAGAGTTGGTCACAAATATTTTTTTCAGTAACCGTTACATAAGAGAGTTGGTCACAACTACATTTTTTTTAGTAACTGGCAAGCGTAGGGTTCAAACACAGGGTTACTCCAACTAAACCTATTTCATCTCGTTATTGTTGACTCGATCCGAAGGGGACCATCGATCTTATTGTTGACCTGGCTTGAGGGGATCATCGGTCGCTCGGGATTCTTACCGTCATTATCAATCTGGCGTGCACTCAGAGGATTCAAATCAAACTATTACCTTTGCAAATAGGCTGCCCTTGAGGTTTGAACCTAGGTGTCTTCTTGGTAAGTGTCTGGCTAAACAATCATACTTAACAATCCACCTAACCCACACACACTAATATTTATTAAATTATTAATTAAAAAAATAGTTTTTTTTTTAATTTATTCAGTATAAGAGGCAAGTGTGAGGGAGTGGGTGTGTATGGTTGTGTTTAACCCTTATTGATAAGCTCAACTCTCACCATTTTGAGAGGTCATGGTGGGATGGGGATTCCCACCCCTAAGCGTCGATCGTAAGAGTTTCTCACACTAACCAAATCTTAAAAAATAAAAAATCTGCATGCATAGCCTGCTAACAAGTGGCACAATAGATATGTACAAAAAATATTAATAAATAAATACATAAAAAATAAAAAAATATTTTCACGAGTTGGAAAACCCAAATAATAATATGCAAATGGCATGTTGGTTGTCGTATAAAAATCCCTAAGAGGTCATGGGATGGGGATGCCTATTCGGAAGTATCGGTGGTAGGAGTTTTTTATGCTAACCAAATCTTAAAAAACTTAGGGTTTTCTTCGAGAGATCCAAGGTTCAAACCCTAGCGTGGGTGAGTGGGTGAGAGGGTGCATGTGAGAAAAAATAAATAATAATAAAAAAAATTGTATGTGTATGGGCTACTGGCAAGTGATGTACAAAAATATTAAAAAGGCCAGTGGCACGATGCACATGTACAAAAATATTAATAATTAAAAAATAAACATATCTAATTGACACTTAGGGTTGGGCATCCTCATCCCACCATGACCTCTCAGGGGGAGAGTCGAGCTTATCATTACGAAATTTATCACGCAACCAAACATGCTACAGTTTGAACCTTGAGCTTATCAGTAGGAAATTTATCACACAACCACACACTACAGTTTGAACCTTGAGCTTATCGGTAGATAATTTATCACACAACCACACATATGCTACAGTTTGAACCTTGGACCTCTTAAAAAAGAGTGTTACGCTCTTCCTTAGGACAAGAAACATTATCACGTTTTGATTGTTTGATTTTATTTTATAAAATAAACTTATAAAATTGAAATGAATTTAATTTATATTAATAAATTAAAATAAAATAAAATAGATTTTATCCAGGGGATAATGTAACAGTATGAACTGTGGCTCTTCTTCGAGAGGTCCAAGGTTCAAATCGTGGTGTGGGCGAGTGTGTGAGGGGGAGGTATGTATATGGTTGTGTTTGGCCTTTATTAATAAGCTCAACTCTCACCCTTATGAGAGGTCATGGTGGGATGGGGATGTCTAACCCTAAACGTTGGTCATAGAGGTTTCTCATATTAACCAAATGAGAGTTCCAATGGGAATAGTGCAACGGTTTAGACTTTGGCTTTTCTTCAAAAATTCTAAGGTTCAAACCGCGGCATGGGCGAATATGTGAAGAGGTGTGTATGGCTATGTGTTTGGCCCCTATTGATATGCTTAGCTCTCACCCTTAATGTTTCACCCCTATTGATAAGCTCAACACCCTTACCCTTATGAGAGGTCATGGTGAGATGGGGGATGCCTGGCCTTGAGAGTTAGTCATAGGTGTTTTACTAATCAAATAAAAAATAAAACCCTATTGATAAGCTCAACACTCTTACCCTTATGAGAGGTCATGGTGAGATGGGGGATGCCTAGCCTTGGGCATCAGTCATAGGTGTTTCACTAACCCAATAAAAAAATAAAATAAAAAAATAAAATAAAATGGATTTTAACATCGAGAGGGATTTTGAGAGGGATTTTAATAAGAACGTTGTTTATCCATGGGCAATGCGACAATTTAGGCTTTGGCTCTTCTTTGGGAGATACAAGGTTAAAATTGCAGCATGTGTGTGAGGTTGTGTGTTAAATTCCCTTATGATAAGTTTAACTCTCCCCCTGACGTCATGGTGGGATGGGGATGCCCAGCCTGGTTTCTTACATTAACCAAAAAATAATAAATAAATAAGCTATTGTTTATTTAATGTATTTTTTTTTAATAACACCCACCCCCTCACACTCACCACGCCACACACGCCATAGTTTATCTAATGTGTTTTTATTTAATAATGATTGAATTTCAACCTTAAACCTCTTATTATATCATGGTCATAAGATTGTTTTTCTTAGAAAACCTTTATAATCCCTAGTCCATCAGGTAAAGATATTTTTTTGGTTACATAGGAGAGTTGGTCACAACCACACTATTTTTAGTGACTGACAAGCACAGGGTTCAAACTACAGGGGTTGCTCCCATCAAACCTATTCCACTTCGTTATTGTTGACTCGAAGTGAAGGGAACCATTGGTCGCTCAAATATGTTGACCCGACTTGAAGGGGACCAATGATCGCTCAAATTTGATTGAGATTACACTACTAACTTTGCAAACAAGCTGCTCTCGAGGTTTGAACTTGGGTGTTTTCTTGGTAAGTGCCTAGCCAGACAAGCACCTATCAATCCACCTAGCTTTGTTGATAGGACCTCAACTATCTAGGGAATCAAACCGGATAGCTATTCCTTTAGTAGTTCGAAGACAAGTTGACAAGGCATTTAGGTTAGCTCCATAGTAATCCTCAAAAAGATGAAAGTAGGCTAAAAAAAGATAACTTGGTTAAAAAACTTAAAACTAAACTTATTAAATCAATGTCATTAAATTAAATGTTAAGATTGAGAAAACTTTCAAACTTTGAATAGAGGTTACAGATTTAAGATTTGAATCCCACAAGTGACAAGGTTGTACACCATACTCTAATAATTTATTTTTATTTTATTTTTTAATACATGGGAAATTGGCAACACCATTGGGTGCTGCCACTGTAACCCTTAGCCTACTGGCATTATAACCCCTAGCCTGTTGGGTTAGACGAAGTCAACGAAACTATTATCTTTAGTACAGGGCATCAGACTAGGACAACCAACAAACACTTAGCCACTACCATCCAACTTATCTTTTTTGGTACACAATGATTTGAACCTTAGACTTCCTCAAAGAGACTTCCTCAAAGAGAGGCCAAAGCGTAACCATTGCAATGTCTTTGTGGGACTAAAAATGTTAGGGTAAAATGTGGGTTTTTACGAGAGATCTTGATCCCTCATACCAAGGTTTGAACTTGGATTTATTGGATGTAAACCCAATTAATGTATCCCTCACGAGATAACTTATTACTTCTTTATGAAAAAAAAAAAATTTAACTTATCAATACTCAATTAAAACCTGAAAGCTATGTGTGGAATACTACATCTCATAAACAAACCATATAAAAAAACCTATGTGTGGGAATAAAATTCCTTTTATTTCTTCAATAATTGGTCCCCTTATATTAAGTGGTGGGGTTTGAACCTTGGACCTCTTAAAGAGAGGCCAAAACCCTTATCACAATGCTTGCAACTTTATGACATTTTTTTTTTAAAACGAGTTTACAAGTTTGGAGTCTTGGTCTCCTCATATCAAGTAGGATTTAAACCTTGGACCTATTAAAAAGAGGCTAAAACCCTTACTACTGAAGTAAACTTACAACTACATCAATCAAAATCCCTTAATAAATAGTATTATTAAATTAATATAACTGTATCTAAATAAATTAATATAATTCAAAATATTTTATAAAGTTATAAAAAATTAACGAATGCATGATCTTGCAAAACTTAAACCAATATTTATATAATATCCAGAGCTTAAAGTTCATCAATAAAATAAATCCTTACTACCATCTTTCCTTGCAACATTAAAAAAATAAAACTAAAAACTACTGGTAAGTTTCGATCACCAAGTTTTGCCGCCCATTTTTTTCTCAGGCTTACACATGAGAACAATTCAGCCCTTTCTCACCACCCATTTTCCCATTTATTAAAAAAAAACTACCTGTCGGTAAAGACGCCTTTTTCACCCAAGGTTAAAATATTAAACCCAGCCCCCCAAAATCTAATCATCTTACCGGAGAAGTAGCAGTAAAAGCGGCCGGGCTTTATCTTGCATTTTCCACCAAATTCGCGAAGTGGACCAAAATTTAACCGAGGGGTAGCGTCGTGGGGGGGCCCGAGAAGACGCCGTTAAATCCACGAATCGCGCTACAAAGGCCCGTGCTGACGCCGTTAAATGAAGCGGCGTTACGTCGCATGCATTTTCATGATATATTTAATTTTAGGGACCAAAAAAAAATACAATAGAGGGAACCAAACAATACAAGCCAATACAATCAAAACCACAGAGCGCACAGCGTTCATTCGTTTGCATTGCCTTCTTATCGTCGCAGGGGTCCTATTCTTGAGGGGGGGCGAAGAATTCCACCAGATTTGGAGCTTGCGGGATTTGATCTCGGTACCTCCCGATCTTTACAGGTAATAGAAAGAATTTTCCTGGCTTTGTTTCGCCAGATTTTAGGGCCAAATTTAGGGAAACATTTCATCGGGTTTTCAAATTTTGAGTGTAATTGCTTTTTCGGTTGGATTCGATTGGTGGTCGGTTGTGTGTTTTTGTTTCGTCGTTTGGATCTTAGGCCACTTGCGGCCGTTGAAGATCTCTAATTAGTCCCAGGTCGCATGTTCGATCCCTGCTGTCCCAGAATATTTGAAGGCGCAAATTTCTGGTTTACGGATGGGTTTGCCATTCTTTTTTTCGGATTTGTTTGTGGGTGAAATCGAAGGAATACCTAGGGTGGGTTTGGTTAGGGTATATTTTGTGAGATTGTTGAGTTAGGGTTTCGTTGCTCAGATTTGGTCTAGTCAATTGTAGTAATGGTTGATTTTAACGTCGTTGTGTTGGGCTTGATTTTATTTTTTCTTCTTCTCACAATGCTGGCGATAATGAACTTTTATGTTTTTAAAATTCACTGTGGTGAAGTGTGTCTCAGTGTGGCGTCACCTAATTTTTGAGGAAACCCTTGGTGATAGGGCTTTTGTGTGAAATCGCATTACCCATTTTCTTCTTGTACAAAATTTGAACAGTATACCTAAGGTAAAGTGAATATTTGGAATGCTTAGAATCCACCTTTACTATTCACCTTTAATATCATTAGGACCCACCTTTGAATCAGACCTTCCATTGGACATGCTGGGGTACTGCCTTCTTGGCCATTTTTTCTAAGGGCAACGATTGAGTCATCGGCTCATAATGCTATGCATTACTAATGGGGAAGTCGTAGGGTCATATTCTTTTCGCATGCCTAGTTGGAGCATGGTGTTTGCCATGGCGAAATAAAAGGAGATAAAATTTTTCCTCAATTTATTTCTTACTTTCGGGTTTTCAGATGCACATAGCTGCGTCGGGTTGCTTCTTGGGCTGTTCCTTGAAGATTTACCGAACACAGATGTTTTGAGTCTAGGCATATTAAGGGGGAAAATTTAGAAAACTTCTTGCTCTGATAAATTAAAGGTATATGGGCTCTCATAGTTGTACATTTTATTGAACATACGAGTTGAGGGTAGCTCAACAAATATAATTAATGAGAGGATTCAAAACGTTCCTCCCAGTTGTCATTGCTGGGTAACATTTGGCCCATATGCACTTGAGAAGGTCTGGTATTTTTCTGCCTGATAGTCTTGCATTGTATAAATTTATGGCTTGTAATGCGCTTCATGTTTCAATGTGAAAATAACAAAATTCACATGTTTTTGCTTGGTAAATCTTGGTGGGATTATGGATTGGGATTAATCATGGATTGGAAGTTTGCGTCGTCCTTGTGATTAAACATCGGTCATGAAAAAGGGTGCTACATGTCTGCTGGGGTTGTGGGCTTGCTCATTGTGGTGATAGATATTTGAACTTGGGTCACCGTTTTTCTAGTGTCCCTCATAATTTTCAAACCATAATACCTTGGACAACTATTTGCGATCATATTAAATTCTTATCACGTTGAAATACACAGAACAAGTCATATTGAGGAAAGGAAAATGATACATCATTTAGTTTATTCTAGTTTGTCTAATATGAACACAACCGCATTATAGAATCCTGTCCTAAACAAATTATTAATTACTTATATGAGTGCTTTATCCTAATATAATTTTAGGGAAGAATTCTGTTAATAAAGTAGCTTGATACCCTGCTACTAAAAATGTTCTATTGCCCGTTGAAATTCCTTTTGTTCTAAAATGAGAACCTTTTGTTCATTTAATCTTTCTATCATCTTAGATGTTCAACTTCTTTTAACTTTTGAATTTCTCTTTTCTGCTTACAGAGAAATTGTAGAACAGAGGTTTCAATAATCCTGTGTTTGCCATGGAATTTGTGAATGATGATGGAGACAACACTTGTCCACTCTACATGGAGGAAATGGACTTGACTGATCGGCAATTGAAGCCTTGCAAGTGTGGTTATGAGGTTAGCATATTTATTTTTACGGGAAATGTCACTAGTATTATTGTGTAAAATGAGCCTATTTTGTTTCGCATCTAGGTATTTTTAGTAGAACTTTTAGCTTATCCTATGGCTAGAATTAATATATTTATGTTACTGAATTAAAAGAAAAAAGTGCTTGTCAATCCATTTGTTGGACATTGTTTATGAAAAACCATGCTTACAATACCCTTTTGAACACATTTATAACTTGTTTTTGTGGTTACACAATGTTATTCTTGGTCGTTTATTTTTATGTAAATTAATTGTTGAATCAAAATTACACTCTGTCTGGGCAGATATGTGTCTGGTGTTGGCATCATGTTATGGAAGTGGCTGAGAAGGATAGCACTGAAGGCCGCTGCCCTGCTTGCCGGACACCATATGACAAGGAAAAAATAGTTGGCATGACCATTAATTGTGAAAGGTGTTATATAGTCTTTTGCACAAAGTGCATCAAATTTGTTGCAAGTGATCAATTTAGCCATTAGTGTTTTATTTGTGTATAGGATGGAAGCAGAATGCAGTTACAGAATTAAGTGCTACAATAGTAGAAACCATGTATATCTTTATTGCTAAATATTTTTATGTTATATTGGACCAGGCTAACGGATGCTTCTTTTGAGAAGAGGCAAAAGTCACAAAAGTCAAAGTCAAAGGCATCTAAAATGCACAAACATCTTAGTAATGTTCGAGTCATTCAATGGAACCTTGTTTACATTATTGGAATACCTTCACATTTAGCTGATGAAGAGGTATATTGTTGGGTTTGCATTTTTAAAAGGATTGAATTTTCATTTCTTAGGTTTTGAGAGTGGCAAGCAGTATATAGTCTTTGAGTTACTTTTCATGCTTTGAATGCACACATAACTAAGCATAGTCACAATGAGTTTGAGACTATACCTATTAGTTCTGATAAATAGATTAACCATTTCAGTGTTGAGGATTATATTACATTTTGTTTATGGTGAGTTTATTCTTGGGCTATTTTTCTAGATTTTGAGCATATATATGCATTTCCATATTGACTCCGTATTGTTAGTGTTTGAACAACTCTGATTTTGTCAGTATGTTATATCATTTTTACATAGACACTGAAAAAACTTTAACTGAATATATTGGTTCTTCGTAGACTCTTGAACGTCGAGAGTTCTTTGGGCAATATGGGAAGGTCCTGAAGGTGTCGATTTCTCGGTCTAATGCTAGTAATCAACATTCTAGTAGTAATCCAACTTCAAGTGTGTAAGTGAAATCATTTTGTGGTAGATTGCATTCTATGTCCTATTTTTGTTGCTTTGATAATGCTTGTAATCAACATTCAAGTAGTGATTCACCTTGAGTATGTAAGTGAAAATTGCACTGTCATTATGTGAGTGAGATCAATGCCCCAATTGTTGGTTTGAACTTCTTAAGCATTTTCTGGTTGCAATACTCTTGGATTCAAATTTTGTTTTATGATGTTACTGAAAAAATTGGCAACTTTCTGCTCTCAATTGTACATCCTTGAATAAAACTAATGAAGAAGTCTTGTATAAGTTCTTTTGGCATTCATAAAATTCAATTGGGATAACCTAGAATAATTATTTATTTATTTTTCTTTTTCTACTTTGAGTTGATGTCTGATTTTTTTTTCCATTATTTATTATCAGATATATTACCTACACAAAAGAGGAAGAAGCTATTCATTGTATTCAGGCCATAAATGGTTATGTATTATATGGTAGACCATTACGGTTAGTCTTTTCATACTTCAAGCTTTGCACATGTGATTCAAATTATTTTTTATAAAATTCAGTATCTATTTGATCTCTAATTATGTTTTATTTCAATGTCACACATCTGCAGAGCATGTTTTGGCACAACAAAGTATTGCCATGCATGGTTGAAAAATATGGTAAGAGAGGCTGTTATCATGTTAGTGTGAACTATAGTATACATGTCTTGGATGGTGTTCATGATGTAGATAGCTCATATCCTGGTCTATTTTGTTATGAATTGCCATGTTCATGGTGCTTGTTTGTTGGAGTATATTCATTTACTTAGGACTTTGTTTGACATTCAGTAAACTTGTTTATTTATTTTACTTCTTGCAATAATTATTTTTTGCTCTGTGGTTATATTTTGCTTTCAACTTTCAGCCTTGCAACAATCCAGATTGCTTGTATCTCCACGACATAGGTACTCAAGAAGATAGTTTCACAAAAGAGGAGATGGTTTCTACATGTGCAAGGTATGTTGAAACAGTCTTCCTGCTTGTTTCTCTATAGTCTGATCTTTTTGAATTAGTTGTCTTTAAATCCTTTATTCATTGGATTAGTTAATAATGCTTTGAAAAACAATGATGGTCAGGTTCCAGAGTGAGGTTTTAAAATGTTGATTCCTTCTTACTCTGATATGATTTGTAGCATATTTTCATCCTATGCAAATTATCAAACTGCAAATGTTTTTAGACTTTTGTATTTACCCCCTTTCTGTTGCTATCCTCTAGTTAATATTTTTGTTATCATAGTGCTATGACATGTGACGTTTCAAAATATGTGTTTATTGTAACATTGTATTTTGAGATGGACACTTTTTGGCTTAGAATTTTATGTTGAATTTCAACCATGTTCTTTTATCATCTATTTTTATTTATAGTGTCATTTAAGTATATTAAGGGTGCTAAGTTGAAATTTTGTTTGTGTTTCTATAAAAACAGCAAAATTCCACAATTCCATGGTCCTACAAATCCTTCTCAACGTCGTGGGGGAAGTTATTTACCTCCTCCAGAACCAGAGGTGTCTAGCGCAAACTCAGCTTCCTCAAGTAAACTATCTGTCAAAACGGTTGCTCCTGTAAGTAACGCTTATTGGTTCAGCATATTGCCATACACAGTATTGTCTATCATTTCTATTTGGAAGCAATAGACAGAACCTATTTTAGTTTTTATTTGGGGCCCAAATGTTTGTAAGTTGTTCTGCCGATGCAAGAAGTGTTCATAGCAGAGACTTGTTGTGTACATGACCATCCTTGGGCAACATTTAACTAATGCCAGTGCTTGTGCCTTTTTTATTTATTTGCTTATCACTCAGAATGTGGGAGGTCAGGCAAGGACTTCTATTGTTAATGGGACACCTGGAAAAGCAACTGCCCTACCAGCTGCTGCTTCCTGGTACAGTATAAATATTTTAATAATAATCAGATATTAATTGTTTTTCAGCGGTAGCGAGGCAATGAGGTAGTATTTGTTAATGATTAATATAGGTGTTCTTTCATTTCAATATATTTTAAGCAGTAATTGTTTTGCCTCCTAATATATTAATATATTATCAATATCTGCAGGGGCTTGCGTGCTGCACAGGGGAAGACATTACCCCAAAAAACACCAGTTATTCCAGTTTCCACAAAGATCAAGTCAAGCTCCTCTCATGCATTGTCAGTTTCACCACCTTCAAATTTGCCCACCTCTGCTGCTGTGCTTGCAGCTGCAGCAGCGGCTTCTACTCCTTTGTTACATTCTGATCATTGTCAACCATCTTTGGCTGTTGTGGGTAATCATGGTTCACAGGCAAGTCAGCGTTTGCCTAGTTTTGTGTTGTCTAGGCAGAATGTTAGGAATCCGCAAACAAGGACAAATTCAACAAATAGTATGGGAGCAGATTCATCTGTTACCTCTACAATCTCTGATAAACATATGAGACAAGTTAGCCCTGAAAAGAATCCTAGCGAGGGTAACCCAGAGCAAAAACAAGGAGTTTATGAAGAAATTGAAAGGACATCACCTAACGCATTGCCAAAGTCAGCTCTTCCAGGAAAATCACATGTTGAAGAATGTATAGAAACTGAGAAAATATATAATTTATCCGTGTCTTCTGGACTTGCAGATAAAAGACTGTGCCATGAAGGCTTGCAAACTGTTCTTTGTAATCATGATGACGTTAGTATGTCACTATTAAATGAAAATTCTAGTTTCCATAGTGCTGTTCATAGCAGCAAGCCTCCTTTGGATGAGCCAGCTTTCTCTCCAAATTTATCTGAGAGAGAAAATATGTCTTGTCTTGAAACTTCCATGTTTGAGACAACAGAAGGAGCTAGCATTGCAAAGGCAGAAAAGCTGTGCAATTCAAATGATCCTGAAGAAGAGCTTTCAGCCTCAGTTGTACAAATGCTTTCAGAAACTGGAAGAACAAAACATGAATATGCTTTTGATGGTAATAACATGTCTTTTAATTATAGGGTATCTAGTAGCATGGTTGAAGTATGTAGTCCACATCATGTGGCCATGCCAAAAGATGACCTAAGCAGAGGCTCACCAGTGGGGACTCCAAATATGGTTGTTCTTGATTATAGTGACCGCAAAACTGGCATGGCTGATGATAGAACAGAGGTTTCTTCTTGCTCTAGGATGGATGACTCCTCATGTCCAATGCCTTTGTCTCAAGAGTGTGGCATGGTTAAAGAAGAGGGATTTTCAAGGGAAAGTGCATTGGCCACTGAGCAAACTTCTGAAGGTCAATTTAAATCAGCAAAGTCACAAAGTTTAGATAGCCATCAAAATGATAAACTCCTCAATAAGGATAGTAATGATACAATTGCTGGGGAGAACAGTATTATCTCAGATATTCTATCCATGAACTTTGAGATCTTGGCCGAGGATTCAGTAGCTAGTCCTCACAATCTTGCAAAAGTGCTTCTTGGTGAGAAAGATAGAACTATTGGTTTTTCAAAAGATATATCAAGTTCACGGAAGTTCCAAAGTAGTGGGCAGTCAAGGTTCTCATTTGCAAGGGAGGAAGAATCATCAAGAGAATTGAGTCATTTCTCAAACTCTTTAAGAACTAATGGACAATTGCTGAAAGGCAAAGAGGCATTGGATGACAGAAATGGATATGATCGCCTGAATAGAGTGAAGAATGATACAAATGCCTGTGATCGGGATGAATATCAAATACTTACTAATAAAAACACATCCCCTAATCCAGGGTCTGCGGGTATGGTGATACTTATGTTTCCAATGTGTATTATAAATTTTTTTTTTATAATTTGTGCCTATATATCTGATATTGTTTTTATTCTGCAGGTGTTGTTTTCTTAACTTGTGTTTTCAACATTCAAATTTCTTTGTTAACTTCATAATGATTTGTTAGTTTAACCAATGTGGTGGAAGTCAATTATGGCCGATGTTCAGCTTGTTTTTCCCTTCCAAAGGTTCTGCATGTATTTATTTGTGAAAACATTTCAGCAAAGTTACAAAACATGTTGGTGATGGGAATGATGACAAATGTGGCAATGGGTTCCCGGTACATTTGGGGATGGGCTGCCTTTTCTGGGAGGTGGGGGGTTGAATGGATGGGGGAGGGCAAAGAAAAATCGTAGAATGTTACAAAAAATAGACATACAATATTTCTTAGAACTCTTTAGTTCACATTTGCTAGGGATAAAACAATATAACCATGTTTTTGAACTGAGTGCCATGTTTTGAACTTTATATGAAACAAGTTTTAGTCTAAATAGTTGAATATCACATAAAGAACTCGCTTGCAGGAAGGGACAAATTGACACAATAAATAACTTGGTACCTATTTTTATGGACATAGAATAACGGTTCTTTTTACCTGTCGGAATCAAATGCATGAATGCTTCCATAGGCTTGGGATTTGTCACATTAAAGTCAAAATAGAATGACAACAGAAAAGTCAAGTAGTTGTTGACACACATAAAATAATGGTTCTTTTTACCCTTTGGAATCAAATGCATGAATGCTTCCATTGGCTTGGGATATGTCACATTAAAGCCCAAATAGAACGACAGAAAGGAAAAATCATGTAGTTGTGGACACAATTATTACAGTTAGCTAACTACAGTTCTTATGATGCATTACATAAATGTAAATTTTTGAATAATTGGTCATATGGGATTGAAACTGACCCCACCTGAATTTCATCATGCCTGTGTTATGGTAATTTTGGCAATTATGCATGAAATGCCTGACAAAATTTGAAACTGGCTCTCCTTGAAATTTGAGTTATTTAACTGGTTGAGCTCATGCTATTTGATATTTTTAAATGTTAAGATTCACCCATGAGAATGGAACCTTGGTCTATAATGTGAAATTCTTCACTCCCAACCACTTCCTTCAAACCCCATAGGTTGCATTAATGTAAAGTTACTTGAAAATCATTCATCAATTATCTTTGGACCATTAGGTTTGGTGTTAAGCTGGATGAGAAGAATTTTACTGAAGATTTATCTGTTGTTTAGAGGATGTAAAAAGTTTGTTAGCTATGAGTGTACACATCTATCAAAATATGCCAGAATTTACTACTTGTTTTGTGCGTTGGAAGTGCCTGTATATTGGCCTTTTATTGTTTTGCTTATGGTGGTTGTTATAAAGAAAGGATTGCCTTATATCTGTCTTTAGTCAGTGTTCATGGGCTTAACAACAAAATAAACATATTTTTAAATTTATTGTATTTTTTCCGTGCAGTTGTGCTGCTTCCTGTTTCAAGGTCGCAATTCTCTGCACCACCAGGATTCTCCATTCCAACTCGGCCCCTTCCAGTTCCACCTCCAGGATTTCCACAACCAAGAGTTGATAGACCATATGAATCTACCACTTCAGGTTCTTGAATTATAAAGTTTAAGTTTCCTCTTATCATTTCATTCTTAATTTATGTTAGGAAAATCAATTTTCACACGTTTACTTGGGGACTTAATTTTGTAATAGAGCTGATCTTACATGTATTATGTGGTTATCTGCAGTTTTTGCGAATGGAACTAAAGATCATGACGAGTCTTTATCATTACAAAATACTGTCCCAAATACATATGGTTTAGTACATCAGACACTGGGAAGCAACGGCTGTGGCGATGTTGAACTGATTGATCCTGCAATAATGGCTGTTGGAAGAGGTAAATTACCAGTGGGACAGAGCCAGCATGGTTCTGCAGGTCTTCCTAGACAAGATTTATCCAATTTGAATTTTAGTCAGTCCTTTCTTGGGCTTAGAACTCCTTTCTCACAGCAGCAGCTCAGTCCTATAGATTATGATGCCAGACTTCAGATGCTGAAGCAGAAGTCAATGTATACAAATGCTAGTTTGACGTCTCCAAGGCAGCCATTAAAGTTTCAGGATGCAGTTGGGGAAGCTTTTACATCTTACTTATCTCGTCAGAATGATACTATGATTCAATCCATGATGATAGAACAGTCTCAAATGAATGTTGATCCTACTTTCTCTCAGTTGTCTTTCCAGCAGCCATCAATTTCAACGTATAGGAGCTCTTCTGTTTGTGCAAATGGGTGGGATAATTGGAACAGAATAAGTTCTACATTGGAACCTGGGTTGGGCGAGAGAAGATTGGAAGCAACTTTGACAGAATATGCAAACAAGGAAAGAATGTTGGACCCTAGAAGTGGATTGAGTAAGATCTTTCCAAGTTATGGTGAATCAATGTTCCACATGCCTAGTGCAGAAAACTATTACAGCAGACCATTTGAAATGTGAAAAGGTTGGTGTTGTTCACCAGACAGAGCGGTGCTGGCTGGATATTGAAAGGCAAGAATGAGGCAATCCTTGATAATGATAGATTTGGCACTTTTCGAGTTCAAAGTTGAGAAGTGATACAATTGCTGACTGTCAGATTTGCATAAGACTGAGCTCTACTGTGCAGTTTATTTGAAGCAGCGTCATTGTTACATCTTTGATGTTTTGAATTAAAGCTCCAGCGACTGCGCATGTTGGAGATCCAGGATTTGTTTTTTTAGTATCTATCATGGGATTACCATTATTTTGACCTATTGATTCACTTCTGGAGGATGGGTGTTATGCTGTTGTGATGAAATTCTTCTATTCGATTCAGAGTTTGGAGTTGCACCTCGTTCATTCCTTTATAAATTTTATATAGTGGGGACAACAATACTCTGGTATCCTACAGATATTAAAGGGCTTGGGGCTAATGATAAATGTGTACTGCAGTCTCCCAAGGGTGCTTGTCATTTATATACATCACCCAATTAGGAGATAATATCGTATGGGCTTTTTGTTGTTTATTAAGATGCAGGTCTTTCAAAGATGTTATATGTAATGTTTACCTCTGGAATGATGGACGAGTTTGAAGTCAAGCTATTTGAGAATTTTGTTGTGAGGTCACATGCCTTCAAATCTTGCCCTGAGGTATGCACACTGCTTGACAAGTAATGGCTGGTTTGCGTATGTGTTGTTAATTGTAATCTAGCACTGCATAAATGGAGACATGTTATGCAATGCTCTTTTTGTGCCAAGAACTGTTATGACTTTTCTTAATTTCACTGCATGACCTTGATTATGCTAATTTTTCATGCACTGCACAAGGATTATTAAACTAATCATGAGCCTCTTGGGTTGTTGAGGTAAACTATTTTTGGTAGCTTTTGTTGCTACTTGATGTCAATAGCTCTGATCTTTTGAACTCAATCTTGACATTGTAATTTTTTTTGCCTATAAATAAACAATTTAATTATTTACTGTTTTTTTTGTTTCTTATCCTTATTTTCTCATTCCGAATAACTTGCTTTTAGTAAGAAGCAAAAATTTCTATTAGTGGATTTTATGAATTTTAGATCACACAGTATGTATTTTGTGCAGAACCAACTATTATATCAGTCCTTTATTCTTTTACATTGATTATATGGGATCGAAACGGGCCCCGCCCGTATCACATCATGACCGCATAGTTGTATTACAACAGCTTGGCTATTATCCATGTATTGCTTGACAAGATTTGAACTGTCTCCTCCTTGAAAGTTGAGGAATTTAAATGGTTGAGATAATGCCATTTGATATCATTCATTTCTTTGTTATTTCACATTACTGTCAACAATGCAATTATGTGTGTATTCATACATATTATGTAATGTGTATAGGAATTTCACCTGTCTTTGGATTTAGATATACTGCTAGTGTGACGTGCATTATTTGCTAATTGTTTCCCACGTTATTGCTTTTTACCATATGATACAATATGTGTATCATTCAACTTGCATTTAAGTGCCCCAAATGTCTGAGCATTACAGTTTGATTACAAAGCTTTGGACAGAAAATTTGATGATAAGCTTTGTAAGATTCTTCAAACTGTGTTCCTTTTAGAACAATTTTGGAATACATGACCATATTTTATTTATTTATTCTTCGTTTTCTTTTTCCCAATGGTTTTACCATTTGTTATATGGGGTTGAAAAGGACGCACCAGTTATGCGTTACAATTATACATTGTTGGAAAGGGCCTCCAACCTGTATTACATTATAAATTTTGGGGTTGAAAGGGCCTCCAATCTGTATTACATTATAAATTTTGGGGTTGAAAGGGTGGGATTCAAACTTGGGTCGTGCACATATGGTAACATCATTTTAATGCTGTTTCACTGCGTTGGACACAAATTCTTTTACTGTTGAGGTAAACAATTTAAATTTGTAGGGACTGAAAGCCTGCCATCCAGAAGCACACAAGCATACAATGCAGCATTTAAACAAAGAGGACGCAATGTGCACCACATTTGGTTGAAAAGATAATGTTGACCTGAAAAACATGCATTGCAGATCAGCATTGTCAGCATATTATGCAGGATAGATAAATTTTATCCAAAACCAGGAACACGATCGTTTGAGTGATTATTTAAAAAAAGAGATCCACTCTGCAATTTGTGGTTCCTTTGCTGCTAAGGTCCGTTGGGATTTTGAGCATAGGCCAACACAGAGATGTTAGAATTCATTCCAAGTCTAAGCAATCAATCATTTCTTAAACTTTGTCAAATTGTGTAACAAGTTAACTTGTTGCTGATTGTAATTTCTCCTAGAGGATTATGGAGAAACTAGTTTGATTAACTAGAGATAGCGGGCCAACACAGATGTTAGATTCCACTCCAAGTCAAGCAATCATTTCTTAAGCTGTGAAATTATGTAACAAGTTGATTTGTTGCTGATTGTAAGTTTCGCTAAAAGATTATGGAGAAACTAGTTTGATTAACTATAGTTATATTGAGGCTTCTCATTTATAAGCAGATTATGATTTGTACAGAAAAAGATATTTACAAGAGACTATTTCTTGCTTAGTAGTATAATCTTTGAGTGTTGAAGAGGCAATGAGAGAGAAGGCTGCCATTACGTTAGTGAAAAGATCCAGTTTGATTAGCTTCAGCAATTTATGAGCTCTCTTATATAATTGGCCTTCTATGAAGTTTTGCAGAGAGGGCATAAATAAAATAAACTTGCAATTTATTTGGGCATTAATGTATTGTTTTGAGTTTATAATGGTTAGATTTTCAAATCAGTACAGTAAAGAGTTATTCTATATATCTCAATCAAACGTGGATCAGAATGTGCAAATCAGCATGTCAACAGTAACAAACTCATGTAAATATAGCAATCAGCAAGTGGCCCTTGAATACATTCTTTCTATTTATCTGTGAATTCAATTTTTTAGAAACCCTTTAAAAATTGAATTGCATATGGATGAATTTTGATAACAATGTTTAATGTTTATGTGGTTACAAATGCCTGTTTGCTAACCTTTTTAATTAAATTTATTATGATGCATAAACACGAAAGTACTATAAACATGGTATCTTTTGGAACTTGTTCAAGCAGGAGCCTGTTAGAAATAAAATTTAACTTTTCAAGAATTTACTCTTAAGAGGACTGTAGAGAAAGTGAGAAGCTCATGAGCAATATAATTCAAATTTAATAAGTTTTTCCTTAACAGAAGTGCAGAGAATGTGACTTCAGCACTGTTTCAGTATGGAGTTATGTTCCACGGGGACATGTCTCAGCCTTTTGGAGGCCATCTCAGAGATGATAACCACCGTCCCAGAGATGTGTCCTGACATCCCTTTGCCAAACCCCTCTGGAAACTTCGTGGAACAGAAGTACGGAGTAAAATGGTAACTTTAAAGTTTGGATTCTATAGCCATGATCATCTCTTCTTATTGTGTTCTGTTGCCTTCGTTATTATCTGCTGCAGGTACTCCTTAAATTGTCGTTTCTCTTATCAAAGAAACACAGTACATCTGTTTTTGCGGATTGATTGCATGCAATCTGTCATATATGTTAGTTGATCTGTTTATCTTAAGTGCCCCAGTTTTCATTTTTCTATTTATTTGTTTGCTAGCAATACTCGCTTTTTTTCTATTGATAATTCTCTTTTCATCATTCATTTATTGTGAACCTTATCTGGCATTAGGTCTGCTCATCTTTACAGTTTTCCTTGAGAAATTGGAAATACAAGAAGAAAGGATTAAAATATTTTTGAATTATATTTACAAGATGATCTCAATGCTGCTATAGATCTGAAAAGACATGAAGCTCAATGCAAATGATGTAAACGACAGTATTCTGCAGATCGGTTCTGTTTGACTGTAAGGAGATTCTTTTGTGTAAGAGCCAATGTTGCAGAACATATTTTTGATCATATAGCTAATTATCCATTGTATTGTATTTCAGGTTTTCCCTAGCCTATCAGCAGTTGCTTGTCCTTATGGTTTGGTAGTGTAGTGACAAAAGATTCTCCTATTTTAATTTGAGAATTTCTGTTGTTTATTACCAAAATTTTCACGAAGTTCTTGATTTTCCTACATGACCAATGTACTTTTAAGAGGGTTTTATGCTGAAGATTGTGTATTGGGTGGCTGTTTGCCTTGTCATCTTGACAGTCAATGTGTTGGTGCATGCTATATGGTAGTTGCTGCTTGTTATTTTAGTCTTGTTGATAGCACGTTAAATGGCCTGTAAGCATGACTTGAATGTTTAGCTGCCTTTGCAGAGCTCTGAAGTTTTTATTCATCTCCATACACCAGAAGTTTTGCTTTGATCTTGACCTGAGTGTGACAATTCAGGGGTTCTCAATCTGAAGACATTACTAACATATTTTACATTTCTCTTTGATAAGTCTCAGTTCCTATAAGACATCAATGTAAATATTGTGCATTTATTTATATCCAAGCTGCATAACTTGTCATGTCCATGGTTAATTTTGAGTTGTGCAGATGAGGAATTTGATGTCTACAGCTAGTATGAAGCTAAAGTCCTGGGAGCAACATCTTATCTGTTGCATCTGAGGCTTGAGAGTGGAGTTCTGTCTTTCAGAGTCCTTTGCATATTGGGAAACTGGCAGTTGGCATATTTGAAGTATTTCATAAAACATATGTTTATTCACGAATCTTCTCTAGTTTCTGTTATTTTAATTTCTCTTGCTGCAAGTGTACTGTTGCAATGGTTTTTCTTGTTGTATTCATCAGACTGGTGTTTTAGAGATACATTGTATTATAGGTTTAGCCTTATTTGCACAAGTGCCTTGTTGGAAGTTTGTTTTTTTTTAAATGTTTGTTTTTTTTCATAAGTTTAATGATGATTTGGAGTGGACAGATATGTCTTTGATGCTGCTTTTGTTTGACTTGTGGGGAATGTCCTTAATGTTGCTTTTGTTTGACTTGTGGGGAATGTCCCTGATGCTGCTTTTGTTCGACTTTTGGACTGAACTTTTTGCATACTGCAACCCTGAACTATTATTGACATGGCCTATTTGTGGCTTTTTGTGTGTATCCAACTGCTTAAAAACCTTGATATTACTACTAGTGACTCCCTCAAATTGGTTGAACCCAGTTTATGAAAAATGTTTATATTATTATAGATATATTATTTGTTTCTTTTCTAAATGTTCTGCTGAACCTTATAATGGTATGGAATGGAATCAAACAAGAAAGTGCAGTTTCTTGGGAAGCACAAGGCCTTGCATCAAATAATACAAATATTATACGAAGCATTCAAAATCTTTTGATATGATTAGATTGATACAGTTTATATGGGGTTCCACGTTTTCTTTGTGTGTTTTATGGTTTGTGTTCAAGTGCCTTGTTAGACGATGCCCCCAGACATTAACACCTTCACATTCATCAAAGGAACTTTTAGATGGATATGGACCACCATCTATTGTTTAAGAAAAAGTGAGCCAGGGGAAAATAATCACACAATAATTATATCCGGGTGAGAATAATTACAAAATCAAAGTAAGTGAAATCCTCAGTGAGAAAAATCACAAAACTTGTTATTATCATTATTAAACTACATATCATGACATTTGCTGGTAGTTTTTTTTTTCGTTATATAATTTAATGAATCATGCAAACATCATATTTACTAAAAGATACATTTTGTTGGACATTTTATAATTGTTTTTATGGCATCCACGTGAGTCGAGTAATTAAAAATTGTGCCATATTGCCTGAATAAAACTGAATAACTGATGGATACGAGGGGAACATATTTGGGTCTAATTTGTTGGACATTTATTTTATAATTGTTTCTATGGCATCCACGTGAGTCGGGTAATAAAAAATTGTGCCATATTGCCAGAATCAAATTGAATAACTGATGGAATACGAGGGGAACGTATTTGGGTCTATTTATATTATATTATTAGATAATAAACAGTTCTGTTCTTACGAAAAATTTGATTTGATTGAATGGAGGAGAAATTTGACTTAATTAATGTGAAAGAAGATGTAATCGAAGAAAAATGAACAGAGTTCAAGTTATGTAAGGTGTGATGCTTCCTCGACTATGTTAAAAGGTGATCCAGAGTAACGATGAATGTCTTGAACAATCACTTACAAAGCGTAGAATACAAGAAAGGATCTCGTTGGAGAAGGCTTCAAAATTATTTGATTTTTTTAAATTTATATGCCATCTAGCAAAACTCTTGTAACGGTTACGTGGTTGAATGTGAATAATTTGATAAATTTCAAATCTTTAATATGATCTAGGTGTGAGGAACTTGCAATATAAGTTATTTAGGCTTCAAATTTGGTAAATAAATTTTAAATTCCATGAACTATTGTTGTGACATTGCACATAAAGCAATATTCACTTCCTAGAGGTAATTGGGATTTTCTTGGGGTAAACTCTACTTATAAATTATCTTTTAGTTGTTTCACAGAACACATCCATGAAATTAATGTACTCAAATTTAAAATCTTTAATTGCAGTTGGTTCATAAAACAAATCCGTTGAGTTAAAACATTTATATTTCAAATTTTGAATGTGATTTAGGTGTGAGATGTAAAATAAGTTATTTAACCTTCAAAATTGAAAAGTAAACTTCACATTTCATAAATTGCACATAAGCAATCTTCACTCCCTAGAGGTAACTGAGACTCTTGGGAAGAAACACTACTTATAATTAGGCAAATATTATTTGGGTGTAAAATAAGTTATTTGAGCATCAAATTTGACAAGTAAACTTCAAATTTCATCTATTAAGTTTCTCACATTGCAAATAAAGCAATCTTTACTCCCTAGAGGGAAATGAGACTCTTCGGAAGAAACTCTACTTATAAAATAACTAGGTAAATAGTATTTGGGTATTTGAGTGTTTGGTAAATTTGTTCTCCATGCTTCACTTTCGTCACAAGTTCAAAAACTTTTATAGTTCCTTAGTTTTGTCTGTTCTCTTAGGATTTTGTTTTGTCTTGTCTTCCTTTCTTGGGCTTGCTTCTTGGTTCTTAAGACTTCTTTAAGAGGTGGGGAGAGATTTTGTGCTCAGATATTTTCTCTTTTTTAAAGAGTTTTGGTCTTGTTTTCATCGTGCTTCTTATAAGAAACTTTTAATTAGAATTGATGTTTTCAAGGTTGTGTTATGGATGAAAGATACACTTGAAGATAAGTGTTTATTTGGTTTTTTCAATCGTGTAAAGTGTACGACTTAGGGTGTGCCATGAGGTAAAGATAACAAGTGGTCATTTGTGTTTTTCAATCATGTAAAGCTTATGACTTAGGGTGTGCCATGAGGTACCATTACATGCAAGCATCCTCTTAATCCTAAAGCTTTTCATGACCTTTTCAGTAAACCATTTCCATTTTCTAGATATAAACAACCTATTTTGACCTCGTTGTGGACTGTTTAGCCCCATGTTGCTCGTTGATGATCATAACCCAAGTATAGTACCTTCAATACTTAATTTCTTAGTTGGCCTCTATGTTAGTCTATCTTTGGTGTAAACTATTTACACTAGTGTATTTTAGCATATACACCCTTTATATTTGTGGTGAGTATATTCCATTTCCTTGAAGGTGTCCAACCATAAATAAATAAAGTCATAATGGGAATTACTTTAGTTTTTACAATCTCTTTAAAGAGGCTTTTTTTTTGGTAATTAGATGCTTCTTTCATGTGCTATTATTGTTATTTTTTCGATCAATACTTATTATACACATCCATTGTGGGGATTGAACTTGGGTCTCATCACCGATAATGCAAGTGGCGTCCTTGCTGGTGTGGTAGACCACACACATGTGGATTCATGTGCTATTATTGGTTCTTTCACCAATTATTGCATGGATAGAGGTATAAAAAAATAAAAATAATAAGATAAGTATTATTATTCTTCTTTCACCAATGCTTGGATGGATAGAGATATAAGCAAAATTAAAATAACAAGACAAGAGGCTATGATTCTTATTTCACTAACAATTGCATGGACAAAGATATAGCCAAAATTGAAATAATAAGAAAAAAAAGGCCAAAATTGAAATAATAAGACAAAGTTTAGGAATATCATGGATTCCTCATCAAGCATCTCTACTTCTTTCAAATATTCTAATAATAAAAAAAGGTAATTATTCTTAAATTTGAAAGAGAAGGAAACTATGCATACATTGCCAATATTAGCAACTTAGGGTGTGCCATGAGGTAAAGATAACAAGTGTTCATTTGGGTTTTTCAATCATGTAAAGCTTGTGACTTAGGGTGTGCCATGAGGTACCATTACATGTAAGCATCCTCTTAATCCTAAAGCGTATGACCTTTTTCAGTAAACCATTTCCATTTTCTAGATATAAACAACATATTTTGACCTTTAGAGTCAACCAGGTCGTTAGGTTGTGGACTATTTAGCCCCATGATGCATGTCTAGATCACCACATTTTATGGACTTCTCAAACCTATTTGCACTCATCATTTAACTCAGTGATGACCATAACCCAAGTATAGTATCTTCAATACTTAATTTCTCAGTTGGCCTCTATGTTAGTCTATCTTTGGTGTAAACTATTTACAAGTATTTTAGCATACACAACCTTTATATTCGTAGTGATTATATTCCATTTCCTTGAAGGAGTCCAACCATAAATAAATCAAGCTATAATGGGAATACTTTAGTTTTCACTCTCTTTAATGAGTTTTTTTTTTTGGCAATTAGATGCTTCTTTCATGTGCTATTATTATTATTATTTTGATCAATACTTATTATACACATCCGTTGTGGGGATTGAACTCGAGTCTCATAACCGATAATGCAAGTGGCATCCTTACTGGTGTGGTAGACCACACGCACACAGATTCATGTGCTATTATTGGTTCTTTCACCAATTCTTGCATGGATAGAGGTATAAAAAAATAAAAATAATAAGTATTATTATTCTTCTTTCACCAATGCTTGGATGGATAGAGATATAAGAAAAATTAAAATAACAAGACAAGGGGTTATGATTCTTATTTCACCAATTGGATGGACAAAGATATAACTAAAATTGAAATAATAAGAAAAAAGACCAAAATTGAAATAATAAGACAAAGTTTAAGAATATCAGGGATTCCTCATGCATCTCTACTTCTTTCAAATATTCTAATAATAAAAAATGGTAATTATTCTTAAATTTGAAAGAGAAGGAAACTTTGCATACATTGCCAATATTAGCAACAAAGAGGACAATGATCCAAGGTCATAGGTAAAGCAATTTCTAGCAAAGAGGAGGAAAACAATAGCATGTGAAAAGACAAGATTGAAGCATATACTTCTTGTGGTTACATACTTATTTTTCTCTTTTCATTCTAGGGTTTCATATTGGGCTTGCCCAACTCTTCTTTGAAAGGCTTCTTTATTGGAGATGTTTGTCATTTTTGCTCCTCTCTTTTTATTTTGTCATTTACCTTTATGCATATTTTGATTTAGTGGTGTGTTGCTATTCTCTGTGGAAGGTGTCTCTTCACTCATTTTACTTCTTCAAGATAGCCAATATTGTTGGTGTTATTAAGACCTTAATGGGATTTTTCTTGGTCATTCTTATCAAGCCTTGGGCTCTTTGTAGTCTATTATGTATAACAAATTGGAACTGATACCTTTTGTATGTTAATCAGATCTTGCAAAAACAAATTTTTTATTATCTATCATGGTAACCCTTGTCACGGTCAGAACATTGTAAATGGAACTTGGCACTTTCCTTAATATTTCCTTGCATGCTTTGTAAAGGCAAGATAATGGACTTTCTAAAGGTGTCGATTACTTTTCCACTTGCTAACTTCTTTTAGGTACTTGCCTTCTACTGGTGTTATGTTATTATAAGATTGATTGTTGTTGCATCTTCCCAACTTGCTTTGCCACTATTCTTAAGAACTCTTCTTGCACCTTGCCAACTGATTTTGCCACCCTTTGCTAAGAACTCTTCTTGATCTTGGACTTCGGAATTTTGACTTTTTTGTGCAATCTCGCTTATTTCAAGAAAATTTCAAATCTCCCTAGTTTTTGACTTCGATCTATTCCTCTTTGACCTTGCTTTTATCCTTTTAGATCTTGAGTTGACCACTTTTGCTAGGTTTTCACACCTTGACCTTGCTTTTATCCTTTTAGATCTTGAGTTGACCACTTTTGCTAGGTTTTCACACCTTGACCTTGCTTTTATCCTTTTAGATCTTGAGTTGACCTTGCTTTTATCCTTGTATTAATTTTGTTTTTTCATACCTAATTAAATTGTTACAAGTTAAGAATATAGTAATCATACATGAGAAGTGTCAATATAAATACTACATAAAATGACATAATGGTATAATATGTAGGTGTATCTAACTTATGTGGAATTCTAGCTCAATTTTTCTAGTTTTCAAGCATGAAAACTATTTGGAGTTTGCAAATGCCAAAGAACAAAATACAATGCTAATAAAAAGCCAAAGACAAAACAATGACATGTTAATTTCGTGTAGATAAGGTCTATTTAGCAAAAAAAATATATGGATGGATCATTGAATCTTCACATTCCTTGCAAAATAAAAAAGTACTAGAATTATTTGCAATTGACTTGGCTCTTATTGAGATGAGCAAGTACTATGCACTCATTTATGACATCGCATAAAGTGTCTTATTGGTTTCTTCCTATTTTTTCTAGAGATTGCTTGACCTATGCTGTTAGGAAAATTTTAATTAAAATAAGCACATCCACATTAATATTGTAGTAAAAATAATAATTCATGTGAGAATAAAATATTGCAATACGAAATGGAAATGCATATATATATATTAATCTCATAAATCACAATACAAAATTACGGGCCTCTTTGAGGGGGCAACCTCCTTAACAAAACTTTGATTCAATATGCAAAAGGATACATCCATCTATGCCCCTCACATTTTTAAAGACTCTTCATAACCCTAAATCTAACGCTTAAGAATTGGCTTACATGCAAAATGCCACCTGAGCTAGAATCTTCTACCAAACCAAATAGTTACATTAAATAACACCACTTGTCTAGTCGCCTTTAGTGCCATAAAATATTACAAAATAATACGTAATATCATTAGGATGGGGTCCCCACGTCAGAAAGGGGGTTATTACATAATAGTGCTATGATGAGGTTCTAACATGCCCTTCCCTTCAAAAAGCTTTGTCCTCAAAAATGAAGATGAGAAAACTACTATTGGAGTTGTTGAAGGCACTCCCATTTGGCATCTTCAAGTTGTAATCCTTGCCATTGAACAAGAACATCAGTGATGACACAGTAGATTGAACAAGAACATCATGTTAGCTTTTGATGAAGCAAGCACATGGAGATAACAATCACAAGATGCAGAATAATATGACAGAAAGTAAATTTGCTAGATGACTGAAATATGCAATAAATAGAAATGATATAAAATATTACAATGTAGCTATGGAGGAAATGAACACTCCATTATAAAGCTATTGAACTACATTGCATCCATCACCAATGGATGGTGTCACATAGAACTAAGCTACATTATGTCCCCCGACTCTATCTGTATCTATGAATCTATTTCTATCTATCTAAGAGGCCATCCTTATATCGGTAAAATAGGATACTTGGCCAACACTTTATCTAGCTGTGCAAGGGGCAACTTGCACATATACAACTTGCACATGTACAACTTGCACATTGACACTTGTGCATTTATTACATTGCATGAATTAACTAGATAACTTCCCCCTAAAGTAGTCTAAATATGTACCTTGGAAGATACATTTACATAACCCAAATGATGGAATAGACTCTATTTCTAACACCCCCTTTCTTACAATATTTGGTTATTGAAGACTTTAGTATTCAATATTGATCTTCTTCTTTCTAAACTTTGTATTCTTCCTTCGCATTCTTTATGTTCAGGTTCAGTAGGTAATCTATATCTTCATATGATGCAGAGTAACCTGGAGCTGAGGCTTCTTATTTTATTAGGCTTTGCATTTTATTCCTCCTTTATCTGCTTTTTTAGAGTAGTATTGGTCTGGTTCTTTTTCTGTTGCTTCAGTCTTCATGTCAAGGCCTCTCTTAGTATGTCTCTTCCTTTTTCTTCTTCTCTTCATATGATTTTGCTTTGATATAGGTGAAATCTCTGCTTTGATTTTGTATAAGTTTTGTAAAGATCAAAAATCAACTTCTTAATTCCTTAATACTCCTGTTGAACTAAGCACTTTTCAATTTTAAAGAGGTTTTAATGTTGGATTTCTTTTGTCCCTTTTGAGAAATTGTTTTGAGACAAGAACATAAATTTCCAACTTTGATAAAATATTTAATAACCCCTTTTTTTGTAACCCTTAGGATTTTGCTCAAGTGTTTCTAATTTCCAAAAAAACTAGTTTGATGTTGTAACCCTTATCACTCCCAAATTTGAAAAACTAGAACACATTAATATTTGCAAACGTTAAATGGATTAATTCCAAATAGTATCCCTTATTTATCCTAAGTTAAAATTTGCAAATATTATATTAATTTTTCTAAGTTTTGCTTTCAAACAAATATTGATTTCAATTAATATATCAATCTTATCTTATAACCTTATAACTCCCTTTTTAAAATGAAAACAAATTAGATGAGAAATTCGACTAAGGCTATGTACCTTAATGAAGTTGGATGAATGTGGTACTAAAATATCCTTCTTGAGCGTGAATTCCCCAAGGAAACTGGTGGCTTTAATGCTCTTCTTAAATGCTGGTTGATCGAGAGTATTTTTAACTTTACCCATCTTACTACGGATGCTACCGAATCGCACCCGAACTATCGCTGAGCGTCTACCATCAATCTGTCGAAGTGCCATCAATGCATTTTCGAGTAGCTTCTAAACTGCTACACGTATTGCTTTCCAACTGATGTGCTTCCTTTCCAAGGTCCAAGGCATCTTTAGTATGTGATAGATTGAGTGATAAGTGTCACGATAAAGGTTAAAAAAATGCTCTTGGAAGCTTCAACTTCGTTGATTGAGGTGTCAAACTCACTCCACTACTTGTGACAAGTGTCATCTTTGATTTTAGATATTTTGATTCTCCTTTGAGTGCTGTTCAAAAAAAACTTCTTCTTCAATGTCTACAAGACTTCTTTGTTGTAACGTATATCAAGCTATTAGTTGTACGTAACCCCCTTTTGCATGGAGTATGGGCACCAAGAAATGTAATGTCTTCTTTATGAGTGTTATAGAGGATCTCATAGAGTGACAAGTGGCAGCTGCATACCCTTCTCTTTTATCAACGCTTACTTGAAGGCTCTCCAACGCGTTTTCCACATTGATCTTTGTTGTTTTACGTAGATGCTAAAATATATCCAGCCAAGCAATGCTAATGGTTGAGATGTGGTGGAGATATGGTGAAGCTTTGGTGGAGATATGGAGGAGCTTTGGTGAAGCTTTGGTGGCCCTTGAATGGAGTTCAAATGGTAGTGCTTGGATGAGGACTCCTTGATGCTTCACTTCACTGTATGCTTTGATTCTCCTTTGAGCGTTGTTCAAGAAACACTTCTTCAACGTCTACAAGACTTCTTTGCTGTAACGTATATCAAGATATTTGTTGTATGTAACCCCCTTATGCATGGATTATGAGCACCAGGAAATATAACGTCTTCTTTGTGAGTGTTATAGAGGATCTCATAGAGTGACAAGTGGCAGCTGCATACCCTTCTCTTTTATCAACTCTTACTTGAAGGCTCTCCAACTTGTTTTCCATATTGATCTTTGTTATTTTATGTAGATGCTGAAATATCTCAAGCCAAGCAATGCTAATGGCTGATCTATGGTGGAGATATGGCGAAGCTTTAGTGGAGATATGGAGGAGCTTTGGTGGCCCTTGAATGAAGTTCAAATGGCAGTGCTTGGATGAGGACTCCTTGATGCTTCACTTCACTGTTAGCTTTCACTTTATGATAGAAAACTCTGTAGCTTGCTTTGATAAGATTACTCCTTTGCTTAGACGTATGCTTGCTTTGATAAGAGTGCTCATTTTATTTTATGTATGCTTCCTCTTTTGCTTTATACACTGCTTGATATTCCCCTGTGCCTTGTCTTCTACAAGTTCGATCGTCCAAGATGAGCCCTTTGTGTGGCTCCTTTGCTTAGGAAAAAGAGTGCTTACGTTTGACCTTTCTTGGCTGCTTTTTCCTATAGATTTTGTGCCTTTTTGGGGCATATCCTAATATTCTCTTGGGCTGTTAAAAATAGATTAAAGTAGTGCAATAAAATGCACTATAGAATGTACATAAACCTTCTTTGATGCACCTTCTTTTGCACTCTTATTTTAGATCAAAAATTTTGGTTTTATGACAGATTTTTCTCCTGCAATACTAGGGTTTTGAGGTTGTCTTTTATGAGTAAAAACCTTACCCTTTTTGCTTGGACACTTTGATAACAACTCCAAGCTTAGATAAGAGTAGATAGAAGCTTTTTATTTATGCAAATTTTTTGCACTTTCTTTTCTTGCATTCAATCTTGTAATGCTTTGGATTTGAGACTCACCAAGTATCAATATTTGAAGCTTCTATTTATATTTTTGGTTAGTTGTGTTCTTCTCCAAGTTTTGGAGGATTCTAACTTTTTTTGGGTGGCTTCTTTTAGCCACTATGAGTTGCAGATTTTTGTGTTGACACATTGTCTTTAGACACTTGATACAAATCATATTTTATGCCCTTCAAGAATACAAAAACTAATTCCTTTTGAGAGGAGTATAATAGTGCAAGTATTTCACATTTAATGCACTAAGATTACACCTTATCACTCCAATCAACTCTCAAATTAATGCACTAAGAATTTACTACAACTAATCAAGAATAACCTAAAATTAATCTTTAAGAGTTATTCTTCAATTTCACCACAACTAATATTGTAGGTCTTAGTCTTATTTTTATTTTTATAAAATAGATAATAGGTAGTTGATAGAACCAATTTTGAAATATAACCAACTCCTAATTAATGTGCAAATGAACCTTAAAAATAACTTTTTCTTATTGCACTTTCGAAGATTGTAATTTAGTTTTCTATTTGCAATTTTAATCCAAACTCAGGTGCTTCTAAAAAATCTGATAGGTAAATGAATTAATGAACCTACTTGCACCAAAAAGTTGCATACCTTTTTGTAGTAGCTCTTTTTTTTCGCTTCTATAGCAGATGTAGATCTTGGTGTCTAGAATCACCAAGTTGCTACTACGAGTATGTCCTTGCAACTCTTTGTAGACTGTATTTGAACAACTGCTTCACCAAATGATGGTCTCAAACTTTCTTTCATGAGACTAGGATTTGGTGGCTTGTTCTCCTCCTTCTACTACATATTTGGAGAAGTATTTGTCTCTGAAGCGATGCCTTCTTACTGTGAGAGGTAATATTTAAATCTTCAAGATTTGGTAAGCTTCTTTTGTCTTCAAGTCTTCTTGTCGAATTCTGACTTCAAGCAGGATCTTCTTCTGAGATTTGGCACTCCTTACCAAAAACTTCTTCTTGTATGTAGCACTCCTTACCAAATTCTTCTTCTCTTGGTATTGTTGTCAGATGACAATAATTATCCCAAGTCCTTCACTATCAGGGGCTTCTCCTTGGTAGTGGATTTCTCCTATGAGTTATCCTTTGAAAATATCTTCAGTAAGGCTCTCCTAGCATTTTTATGGATGCTCGATAATACCTTTCCAAGGTCTCTAATATTACAGCTTTTGATGATCTTCCTTGAGACTTTTTCTTCAACCTTTTGCTCCTGGAAGTGTTGGTGGTGAGATCTACCTCTGGATCTCTGACTTAGCTGCTTTTGGATTCGAGTAGAACTTGCTTAGTCCTTATTCTCCTTCTATTCACTTGGCTAGAATTTTTGCAATGAGATCTTCTCCCGATCTCTTCAATTTTGCTTTAGGTGCTGAATTGATTATGAAGAAGATGCCCTTCCTAAATTTCTTGTAGGAAGTTTTCCAACTTAATAAATCTTATTTCCCTACAACAAAGTATTAGTACTAAAATATTTGGTCTACTTCTGAATCAGATATTCTATTTGAATTCTTCTTTAGGATCAAGACTTCTATGGACTTTTTTCAGTATCAAGCCTTCTATGGCCTTTTTTAGTACCAATGCTTCTATGGCCTTTTTCTGTATCAAGGCTTCTTTGGCCGTTTTCTAGTACCAAGGCTTCTGTGGCCTTTTTGGTATTAAGACTTCTATGGCTTCTCCTTCAAGTCTCCTGTGACCTTTTCTCCAAGGCTTCTATGGCTTGTTCCTCAACTTGTAAAGTTATTTGATTCAACAATAGAGATCTTCAGTCTCTTGACTTCACCGTAACTCTTTACAAGAAGTCTTCTTCTGTAGTATTCTTCTCTTTCAAAAGGAACCGATCTCTATACTATGAGGGCACATTGACCTTCGAGCAATGAAGTTGGATTCTCCTTAATTTTTGTCATAGAAGGAGTCCCAATCCTCTAAGAATTTGTTTTCTACAAACAAAAGAAACTTTAGGCACTAGTTAGCAAATTCCAGATATCCTGGATAATCCTCACTAGATGATCTATCAATCTAGTGGCCTGAATGCTGAGTCCTGGTCTTCACGAGTTTTTTTGAAACTCTGTGGAAAGATTCTAGTCATATGCAATCTCAGTATTTCTTGGAGCTAAGATTTATTTTAGTCCTCGCTTGTGACTCTCCATAATTCTACCACCTAGATTCTTTTGAGAGCTTTTGATAGTGGCTGGTCCAGCAACTCATCAATTTGTCAAAATGCTCAGGCTCAATGATAATGGTGGTTTTCCTATTGACCTACACAGACTAGATCAACTATAGCTCTAATACCACTGTTAGCTTTTTATGAAGCAAGAACTGGGAGATAATAATCACAAGATGCAGAATAATATGAAAGAAAGTAAATCTGCTAGATGACTGAAATATGCAATAAATAGAAATGAAATAAAATATTACAATGTAGCTATGGAGGAAATGAACACTCCATTATAAAGATACTAGACTATATTGCATCCATCACCAATGGATGGCGTCACACACAAAACTAAGCTACACTATGTTACTTGACTCTATCTGTATCTATGACTCTATTTCTATCTATCTAAGAGGCCATCCTTATATAGGTAAAATAGGATACTTGGCCAATACTCTATCTAGTTGTGCAAGGAACAACTTGCACATTGACACTTGTGCATTTATTACATTGCATGAAGTAACTAGATAACTTGCCCCTAAAGTAATCTAAGTATGTACCTTGGAAGATACATTTATGTAACCCAAATGATGGAATAGACTCTATTTCTAAAATATCAGTGATGACATGGTGGCGAAGGGTGCATGATATCTTGTCCAATTTTATTTTAGGCTTGAGAATGATGGATCCTTCTTCATCTAGGTAATGTAGATTGAACTTGTACCTTATTGCCAACAAACTTCTTTAGAGAGGAGACATGAAATACTGGATGGATCCTAAAAGTGGCTAGAAGGCCCAATTTGTAGGTTGTGGAATCGATCTCTTGTAACACCTAGTAGCGTAAAGTATTTGACCCAAAAATGAAGAGCATAAAAAGTGCAATAAAAAAATTTGCAGCAGCAAAAAATTATAGCAATTTTTGCAGCAATGCACGATAGTCTGAATTTGTGGGAACAAACAACTCAAAATTTGATGAATTTTAGAAGTGAATTCTACACAAAAATTTCTTTCCAATCGTGTATCACATGCGTAAAATGGACTTGTAAAAAAAAGTTATGAGCTTTGAAATTTTGAGACCTTGTCGCTGTAAATGACTCTCGAGTGGACAAGAGTGTCAAAACTCTCATAGGTTTTGGGGTTCACCTTAATATACCTCTAAAGTATAAAGGATGCTCAAATGGTCTCCCCATATTTCTTACATTCTTCGCGAATGCAAGACAACCCGAACATAGCGTTGGGATTATCCCTTATCAATATTTAAAGAAAGGGGATGCCAATTCTCTCACCCAACATAAGTAAATCTATGTTGGCGTGTTTAGGTGTAATACCTTTAAGTTTAGTCATTGCACCTCTGCTATGGAATTACTAATACTTCAATGCTTAATTACCCCATCTCTATGATGGGTTAACTAAGGTGATTATCACTTCACATGATAATTTCACATGGACACTTAAACCTTCCCATTCAAGGTGCCATCACTTAACTCAATTGTATACGGGTTCTTAACCTCCATGGTAGGAAAAAAATATTCAAGCTACACCATTTAGAATCTTATCAAAAAATTCTCCATCTTTGGATAACATATGAGTTTCCCACTCTAGATGTGCCCATTGCAAAACGTCTTGGGTGTTGCCTCCCTGTAACTTCCTCAGGTTTGGATTCATCCTAAAGGGTTCTAACATGGTTACTTAAAGCATGCCCTTTCCAACCCTTCATGACCCAAAAGCATAACATCTAAAAACATTCACCTTAATCTCTCTCTCTCTCTCTCTCTCTCTCTCTCTCTCTCTTTATCAAAAGTAAAACATGCTCACTTTGTTATTAAGAAATGATTTAAAATATTCCTAATGCATATTATCAAAAGCATTAAACATCTTAATTAAGTTTACTCTTTTAGTAAGCAAGAACATGTTTTGTAATCAAAATTTGTAACTACTTTCCATTCATTTTGTCAAAACACATAATCACCCCTATGGGGTTTACATTAAGAATAACTATAATTTAATTCTTTCAAAATGAACTAGAAGTAACAACAATGAATACTTATAACATCAATTATTCAAGTCTTCTCATAATAAAGAAACTTATTACAAAGTCTTCCTTAACAATATAACTCAATATACATATCATCAAACCATGACTAGTCATTATAAACTCTTTCTACATTACATCTCTTTTTAATAAGAGATTCCAATTACATCATATTCGTAAACATTATAAAACCATGGTAAATACATGATAGAATACTAATCATCCATATCGTTGTTTTCTGATTTTCCTTAAGCTCTATTGAGAGGTGATTGGAGTAAGGGATTAAGATAACTCCTCAATATGATAATGCATTCCTAAATGCTCTTTCATATTCAATGCATCAAATACAATATATAGAAATAACCATTCATATTTCTATTTTCTGAAGCAGAGTTGCATTAAACAAAACACATACAATCCACAGAAAGTAGAGACAATGCAAATGAGCCAAATATTTCCTTGTATTACTATTATGAGAATGGAGCTTATAGAGACTAACTCATTACAAATTCGAAATTCCCCCCTTTTGACCTTGTTTTCCCTTTTCTTGCCTAAAACTATGTATTTGAAATTTGAATTTCGGGGGCAAACTTCTCGAGGTCATAACTCATCGCTCGTTGCTTGAAATGACTATTGGCGCATGTTTTTGGAAAGCTCTCGAAGGGGTAGGAAGCCTGGTACTATGTTTATACATAGTACCACCATATTTCAGCCCTTAAAAAGGCCTCTAAGGCCTTCAAAATTGGCCTCCAAGTTTTACTAGCAGGATTTCCACTAGTTTTGGCAGGGTTTTCACTAGGATTTTCACTAGTTTTGGCATATCTCCCAAACCGCTCAGGATATTGGGGTGATTATTTCATCGTTAGGTCTATTTTTCCATCCCCTAACAACTAAACACACTTAGAACATAAAAAGAAAAATATTACAAATTTTGGATGATGCAAGATCACTCTTACACCATTGGATGCTCCTACATCAGACACCCAGGGTAAATTGAGAAGTGACCTTCACTTCTTTGTTGTTGGAGGAAAACCAAGGTGGTCAACCTCTATCTTTGACAACCAAGATGAATCTTCAATAGGCCTACCCTTCCACTTAACCAGATATTCTTCATACTACCTGTTTCTTGTACTTTTGCCAATGCGGGTGTCCAGGATTTCTTCTATCTCTTCCTTCTCTGGAGTAGACACTGGAATATCCCAAGTTTCTATTACTGGTCCCTCATCATTGTCCCCTTCATGATATTCTACCAAATCTGAAATGTTGAACACAGGTGATATGTTAAGCCCACTCAACAATTCTACTTCATATGCATTGCCTGAATCCCATTTCTCTATGATCCTGCATGGTCCAAACTTCTTCATTTTTAGCTTGTTATAGGTTTTAGTAGGAAACCTTTCTTTTCTCAGGTGGACCATAACTTCATCTCCCACTTGGAATTCCTTAAACCACCACTTCTGGTCTACCCTTGTCTTGTATTGAGTGTTCATCTTGTTAATATGTTTCTTTACCTCCTCATGCAAATTCTTCAGGTGCTCTGCAAAGTCCTCAGCCTCAACACTACTCTTTTCCCCTCTGTCCATCTTCCTCAACTCAGAAGCATTCCTTGGGCTGCTCCCATATACAATCTGGAATGGGGATTTATTGGTACTTCTATTGACAAAATTGTTATAAGAAAATTCTGCCTGTGGTAAAACCAAGTCCCATCCCTTGGGCTTATCTCCTACCAAGCATCTCAGCAGGTTACCCAAACTCCTATTCACCACCTCTGTTTGTCCATCAGTCTACGGGTGGTATGCAGAACTAAATTTCAAATATATCTTCAACTTCTTCCATAAGGTCCTCCAAAAATACCCAATAAACTTGGTATCCCTATCTGAAATGATACTCTTTGGTAGACCATGTAGTCGTACCACCTCTTTGAAAAACAACCCTACAACATGAACTGCATCATTAGTTTTATGGTAGGGAATGAAATGTGCCATATTTGAAAACCTGTCAACCACCACAAATATGGAGTCATTCCCCCTCTGTGTCCTTGGTAGGCCAAGAACAAAATCCATGTTGATGTCTTCCCATGGTTTCTCTGGTACAGGTAATGGCTGATATAATCCAGTGTTCTACCTCACACCCTTGGCCCTCTGGCATACTCTACAACTTTGTACAAATCTCTTCACATCTTGTTGTAATTGTGGCCAATAGTAGTTCTCACTAACGAGGGCAATGGTCTTATCCCGACCAAAGTGTCCAACCAACCCTCCACTATGCTTCTCCTTGACCATATTCTCTCTCATTGAACTCCTTGGAATGCACAATTGGTTTCCTCTAAACAACATTCCATCTTGGATTAGAAAATCCAACCATTTAGTTCTGTCCAAAGTAATAGGTGCCAAGCAAGCTCTCCAAGCCTCTGCAAAATCTGGATCTTCAGGGTACAAACTCTTAAGTTCATCAAACCCTATAACCTCCACCTTCATTTTTGTCAACAAGTTTTACCTTCTACTTAAGGCATCTACAACTCTGTTTGACTTCCCACTCCTATGCTTCAACACAAAGGTATAACTCTGCAAAAACTCAACCCATTTTAGGTGCCTCTGATTTAGCTTCCCTTGGCTATTGATATACTGTAAGGCCTGATGATCAGTATATAGAACAAATTCTTTTGGCAACAAATAGTGCCTCCACTTCTTCAAAGCCTGAACTATAGCATAAAACTCTTGATCATAGACAGAATACTTCTTCCTAGCATCATTGAGCTTCTCACTAAAATAAGCAACAGGTTTACCTTCTTGACTCAATACAACTCCTATGGCGCTACCACTAGCATCACAATCTACCTGAAATACCTTATTAAAATCTGGAAGTGCCAAAATAGGTTGCTCTGTGACCTTCTTCTTCAACATATCAAAGCTCTTATCTACTCCTAGAGTCCACTTAAACTCCTTCTTATCCCCTCTCATTGTCTCTGTTAGGGGTGCACAAATACTGCTAAAATTCCTAATAATTTTTTTGTAAAAACTGGCTAGACCATGGAATGATCTTACCTCTGTAATGCTCCTTGGGGTAGGCCATTCAATGATAGCCCTCACCTTTTTTGGGTCCATTTTAAGACCTTCAGCTGAGATGACAAATCCTAGATACACCAACTCCTTCACAAAATTGCACTTCTTCAAATTAATCAGCAACTGCTCCTCCCTCAACTTCTCAAAAACTCGTCGAATATGTAGCAAGTGCTCCTCCAAAGTCTTACTAAAAATTAAAATGTCATCTAAATAGAAAATGAAAAATTTTCCTAAAAACTCCTTCAATACCTCATTCATAAGTCGCATGAATGTGCTTGGTGCATTGGTTAGCCCAAATGGCATGACCAACCACTCATACAAACCCTCTCTGGTCTTGAAGGTTGTCTTCCACTCATCTCCTTCTCTGATACGAATCTGATGATACCCACTCTTCAGGTCAATCTTGGTGAAGTACTTGGCTCCACTCAAATAGTCCATAATGTCATCCATCCTTGGCAATGGAAATCTGTATTTGATGGTGATCTTGTTAATAGCTCGAGAGTCTGTACACATTCTCCACTCCCCATATTTCTTTGGTGCTAGTACTATAGGTACTGCACATGGACTTAAGCTCTCTCGAATCAATCCCTTTTTTAGTAGCTCTTGGACTTGTCTATTTAGCTCCTCACTTTCTACAGGAGTCATTCTATGGGCTGCCTTATTGGGTAAACTAGCTCCCGGTACCAAATCTATGTGGTGACTGATCTTCCTCACTGGTGGTAAACCCTCAGGTACATTATCTGATATAATATCTAGGAATTCTTCTAACAGACCTGAGACCTCTACTGGGATATCTTTGCATTGCTCATCCTTAACTCTAGGAATTAATGCATAGCACATATGCTCATGCTTCAGACCATCCAAAAAATTTCTACCATCTACTAAATAAATTTTGGCACTACTACATACCTTTTCATCCATCTCCTTTAGGGGCTTCAACTTGTGGTGCACTCCATCCTTTGTTAGGGAGTAAGTGTTGGCATGCCCATCATGTATTGCATATCGATCAAACTACCATGGCCTTCCCAATAGCAAATGGTAAGCATCCATAGGTAGGATGTCACACAGGACCTCATCATGGTAACTTCCAATATTGAATTTTACTAAACATTGCTCACTGACCAAAGCCCTATGGTCCTTCTGCAACCAAGCAATCCGATATGGATGCGGGTGCCTCCTTCTCTCTAACTGTAACTTGGTAACCATTCCTTCTGAAACTAGGTTATCAGTGCTACCATTATCAATGATAACATTACACACCTTACCTGCACATTTACACCTTGTGCAAAATAGACTCTTCCTCTGATCTGGATCCTTCTCCTCATTCAGCAAGGCTCTCCTTGTGACCAAAACTTCTCCTCTTTCTACTTCTTCAGAGTGCTCAGATTCAACACCTTCATCTACAACAATAGCTTGAGATATTACCTTCAGGTCTCTTATTCATCCTCCCTTGGTGTTGTGGGCACTCGTATGCTCGATGTCCTTCTTCCCCACATTGGAAACAGGTTCCACGAAATCCTCCTCTTCCAGGCCCTCATCCAGACCTTCCTCTTCCTCTTTGGTAGCCATTATTCTACTCATGGGGGTGGTAAGCATTCTCCCCCTTCTAGTCCTAACTGTTGCTTGTTTCTCCAGTATTATTTTGGTCCTCATTCCATCCTCCATTTGTTCTCCTACCAGTTCTTCCACCATGACCTCTTCCTCTCTATTTGCTTTCAAACCTCCTATTCAACTTCTCTTCTACCTTCAAGGCAAACTGGTAAGCATCTTCTATGGTGGTCATCCTGACTAGACTTAGCTCCTCTTGAATACTTGCTCTCAACCCATTTATATAATGGGCTACCTTCTCCTTGTTGGCCTCAGAATGGCCTGTTCTGATTAAAATCTTATAGAACTCCTCTATGTATTCTTTGATAGACTTGCTTGACTACCTCAAACCCTATATTTTCTTTAGCAGATCCAACTCGTAATCAGCTAGAATGAACTATCTCTTCAACTTCTCCACCATCCGCTCCCACCTTGTTATCCTTTCCTTCCCTCTTCTATTTCTATCCAACTGTACTCCCTTCCACCAAATACTAGCATGACCCTTCAACTTGGTCTTAGAAAACTTGACCCTCTCAAGATCTTCAACCTCCTCATACTCAAAGTATTCTTCCATGTCATTGATCCAGTCGATCAACTCTTCTGGATTAAGATTTCTAGAATACGTAGAAACCTCCATCTTTAGTCTCTTCCCAATCTGGGATATGGCTCTATATAACCTGGCTTGTGTAGGATCTACTACTTCTTATTCTTCCTCGAACTAGGCCTCTTCTTCTTCAACTTCATCTTCACTCCCATCTTCTCTCCTTGGCTCAAACCCTCTATGCAGCTCCTCTTGCAGAGCTTGAACTTACCTCTACAAAGCTCTAAAATCCTCTTTTGGCACCATAGCATTTCTCCCACCACCACGGTTTCTTCGTGGAGGTATTCTGCTCACATTTCTCACAAACCCTAACCACAAATCCTAGTGTAAACTACCTCATGTTCGGTGATCTATTTACACACTCAAGAACTCCAACTCTGATACCACTTGAAGCAGAGTTGCATTAAACAAAAACACATACAATCCATAAAAAGTAGAGCAAATGCAAATGAGCCAAAACTTTTCTTGTATTACTATTATGAGAATGGAGCTTACAGAGACTAACTCATTACAAATTTGAAATTCCCTCCTTTTGACCCTGTTTTCCCTTTTCCCACCTAAAACTATCTATTTGAAATTTGAATTTCGGGGGTAAACTTCCCGAGGTCATAACTCATCGCTCATTGCTCGAAATGACTATTGGTGCATGTTTTTGAAAAGCTCTCGAAGGGGTTTATGCTCGGTATTGTGTTATACATAGTACCACCATATTTCAGCCCTTAAAAAGGCCTCTAAGGCCTTCAAAATTGACCTCCAAGTTTTACTAGCAGGATTTCCACTAGTTTTGGTAGGGTTTTCACTAGGATTTTCACTAGTTTTGGCATATCTCCCAAACCGCTCAGGATATTGGGGCGATTCTTTCACCGTTAGGTCTATTTTTCCATCCCCTAACAACTAAACACACTTAGAACATAAAAAGCAAAATATTACAAATTTTGGATGATGCAAGATCACTCTTACACCACTGGATGCTCCTACATCATATTCTTTAATCAATACATCAAAATCCATATAGAAATGATCCTTTACATTTCTACTTCTCTTTTATTTAAAAACCAACATGTGAGGAAACCCATAATTTCCTAAAAAAAGGACTCCACGTCCAAATATTCCATATTAAAAAAATATAATACATACAAAGAAACCTCGTAATTTCCTTATTACCATTGGACTCCACGTCCAATTAAACATTCATTAACTTAAAACAATACAAAACCCCCTTTGTATCTTTAATTAAATAAAACATCTACATGCCCTTTTCACCTTAATTAAATAAATAAGGAAACCCCATAATTTTATTATTACCATTGGGTTCCACACCAAATTAAACATTTATTAATTTAAAAACAATACAAAATCCCATTTGTATCTTAAATTAAATATAACATCTATGTGCCCTTTTCACCTTAATTAAATAAGGAAACCACATAATTTCCTTATTACCATTGGGCTCCACCAATTAAACATTCATTCCCTTTCTTCTTTAAAACAAGGTAATATGCATATTTAAAACAAGGTAATATATATTTTATATAGACCCAATACCTTTTCTTTAAAACATTCAATATATAATTTTAAACAGGCCCAATACCTTTTAAAATAAGGCAATATATATGTTTTAAACAACCCAATGCTTTTTCTTTAAAACAAGGCAAAAACAAACCCAATGCCTTTTCTTTTAAACATGCAATATATATTTTAACTAACTTAGATATAAAGGATATATATCTAAAAACACTCTTAAAGTTATCAATCTTGAGGTGCCTATCTTTAGTCGGCTATTTTAGTTTAAATATTTTAAATGTTTGCAACGGTTGGTTAGTCGGTTGTTTTAGTTTAAATATTTTAAAATTTTTTGTTTTTTTTTTTGTATTTACATGGTGGAATTGGTAGCCGCCACGAATCAGGGCAGGCCGTCCAATTTGTATGGCCACCATATTATTCTGCGTTGTTCGCCCTAGAAGCCACCACACAGATCTTCGCGCAGTCCGCCCCTATAACCACCATGCCACAATCATTTTAAACCTTTTACACCGCTGAAAGCACCAGGAAAGGGACAAACGTTCAGTCCGACGAGGCCCAAGATTTGAACCTTGGACCTCCACCCCCCTTATGGGGTTTGGATGAACCAATTGGTCTACACCTCGGACCTAAATGTTTTTGTTAATGTCGATTTTTTTAATAAAAAAAAATTGTTTACGACGTGACATGTATGACCTCTTTGCCTACCACCCCCCTGTCTGCCATTGTAGGAATGCCTCTCGGCAAAATAAACATCCTAATACCTTTCTTTAAAACATGCTATGTATATATTTTAAAATAGCCCAATGCCTTTTCATTTTTTTGGTTGAATAATAAGGGGTTGTACTTGGGTTCCCCACCCTTGACAAATTACAACTCTCTTCTTTAGATCTTGAGAGTTTACAAATAGATACATTTCTCATCTCAATTGAGATGCTATAGCTAGAAATCTACATCATTTTACATAAAATGTTTGAATTCTTGATTTTCATTTTTTGGATCTTTTCAATTTTTTGTATGAATACAAATATTCCATAATTCAACATCCTTCTTGACATTTTTCTATAGCAGCCTTCACAATACAAAAATTTTACCTGTACTATCTATGCATTGCATCTTAGTAGAGTAATATTTTCAAAACATCGCACTATCATAGTCTACTTTACGAAATTTGAATTGGTGGTTTCCTTCCTAAAACACAAGTGCAACCATAAAAATTATAATAAATAATTTATATGAAAACACATTATTGTTATAAAATAAAGGATATATTACCAATGAAAATATTAAAGTAAATTTTAATCATTATTTGATTCAGGAAATCAACATTTTCTTGTTAGCTTCAACTAAACTTACTACTTCCTCTAACCATGGAAAGGAGAATTTAACTTCACGATCCTCGATCAAAACCTCTCTATTGGCAAGCCTATCTACACATTTGTTTCCTTCCCTTAATATATGTGTTAACCTGATTTCTTCAAACTCTTTAGCAAGATCTTAAATTTTCATAATTATCTCTTGTATGTTCCATGGAGCCTTTGCTTTACTCAAAATTACATTTCTAACTATGAGAGAATCACCTTCCATCCATATTATGTTCTATTTTATTTGTTTGCATATTTTAACCCTTCTAAAGTTGCCCAAGCTTTAGCTTCATTACTTGTATTAAATCCACTATTGAAAGTGTAATGAGATAAAATCTCTCCTCTATTATTTTTAATTATTCCTCCTTTTGTTGGTCCTAGATTTCCTTTAGATGCTCCATCAAAATTCATCTTAACCCACTCCACATTTGGTGGTTTCCACTTTATATTCTTTTCCTTCTTTTTGCTTCTCTTGCACCCAACATCAAAATTCCATATAATGACTTGACTCCATCTATCAAGGCTATTTTCTTCCATATTAGGGATTGGGTGAGTTGATAAGATTGGTTTAGAATTATTTATGGCTAAACATATCTCCCTTTTAATTACCTCTAAACTTATTTTATTTTCTTTAAATATTCTTCTATTCCTTTTTATCCATACAATCCAAAGTATTGTATATTTTGATATATCCCATATTGTTTGTAAAGCCTCACTTTTATAAGTACTTTTTCATTGCTTTAACAAATCTTCAATTCTACTATTCATCACCATGCATTTACCAAACATATTAAGAATCCATTGCCATAGATTATAGACTATTGAGCAATGTACCCATATATGGTCTATACTCTCCTCCTTTTACAAAGAACACTTTGAGAGGGGCCATGAAAACCCCTTTTCATAAGCTTATCCCAATATAAATTTTTTCTATGACCTACTAGCCAAACGAATATTTTGACTTTAGGAATGGTTGGGCTATCCCAAAATATCTCTCCAAATTCTAGTGATATTATGATTTTGTTGGTGTTGTACATTATATCCACTTCTTGTTGTGTATTATCCTGAGCTATTCAACTCCCAAATCAATTTATACTTGGCTCCCCTCGAAATAATCACAGTTGTTATATTTCTACTGAAATGCCTCCTAGCATCAATATCTTGTATACTTGTAAAAAAATCTTCTTTCCATTTGTATCTTCCTTCTTGATCCTTGTATAAAATATTTGAAACCCTATCACCATATTTGTCTTGAAGTAATCTCATCCAAGGTTTCAAAATTGGATCTAAATTGAGTGGTTTTTTATCACACCAAGTATCCATCCAAATATTTTTTTCTCTAATTCCCACCACCCATCTTAAACCTTTAATCATAAGATCAATATTTTTTTTTAACCATTCCAAAGAGCAGAACCATTTGGTAGAGAGAATGCAATAAATATTAAACTTGGGTCATTTGGATCAACATACTTAGAAGAATTCTTGTCCATTGTCTTTGACTCTCTTTGTACAAGCCCAAGCCCAATGCCTTTTCTTTAAAACATGCACAATATATATTTTAAACAACCCAAATGTCTTTCTTAAAAATATGCAATATATATATATATATACTAAACAACCCAAATGTCTTTCTTAAAATATGCAATATATATTAAACAACCCAAATTTCTTTCAAAAAATATGCAATACATATATTAAACAACCCAAATGCCTTTTCTCTAAAACATACTATATATATATAAATATATATATATATATATATATATATATATATATATATATATATATATATATATATTAGAACAACCCAATGCCTTTTTTTAAAACATGAAATATATATATTTTAAATAACCCAAAAGTAAGCCACAATTAACCACCAACAAAGAGGTGGGTTAGTTAAACATAGTTTATAGTAGCAAAGATACATTTTTAGATTTAGGCTTAAAAAATTATGGAGGTACTCTATTCTAGTTTTCTATTTATCATAGCACCAGGGTTCTTCATGGAAAAATTCTCGTGAAAAGGAGACATGGGATCATTTTGGCCCACATAAACAATCAGGGCAAAAGAAATATAGTCTGCCTTAAAATAAAACAGTTAAGACCCTCAACACATAGAGGCCATCTATAATGCAAAATTCAAAAGCAAGGATATACGCTACTTAAGTATATGGGAAAATAGACTGTAGTACTACCAAGTGAAGTTCAAATCTATTACCCATTTGTTTTAAGGTTCACAACAGTTCATAGCTCAAACACATCACAAAAGTATACGTTAAAAAAGAATATCCTTTGCAGGTTTACCTGGCATGCATGCCATTTCTCACTCCCATTTCAAACTTGGCATTAAAAAAAATGTAAAGTAAATGCAAATCCAAAGTAGATGCATACAATTTTTGAAGTAACCACTTAAAAAAAATGAGATCCAAGGACATAACACTCTGAACATAATACTTTTTCAAAGACAGTCATCAAAATGAAAACATGCAAGTATCTACACCTGAAACTAGCTCCAACTATGTTGCCCTTCAATTTTTCTCTGTTACCTCTTCTTGCTGCCTGGTTACAAGAATGAGATAGATCTTCCTTCAAAATACAAGGAGATTCCCAACACTTCTCACCAACATTCTCCTTTTTTTTTTTGCCCCCCACTCTAATCGATAAAAACCACATAAAAATACCGAGAGCATGCAATTCTTAAAAGCTGCTCTAAATGCATGTGTTACCCCACAATGCATCCAAATTTAGGGTTTACCTAAAAAAACTTATACTCTCACCTAGAAAATTATTATTCGTTTGCCCATAATAGAAAAATCTATTGGGGCTAAAAATAAAGGTCATTTTATAAGCCCATCATTTATTAATTCCATGCTTATTTAAATTAATTGCCCCTTCCCCTTTTTGCAATTAATTTAATAATTATCTAATATCATAGATATTGAGCACAAATCCAAACATCTCCTAATGCATAAACATACCAATTACTTTTCATTTCTAATCTTAAACATTAGAACAAATATGATAAATTAATTATCCCTTAATTAATTAATTTGGTGTCAAATGTTAATATGAATTATTAACATTGACATTAACCATTAGGGGATTAATAAAACCTCTATATTTATTAATTATTCCCCTTAATGAATCCTTTGCCAGATTCATTTCACAACAAACATAAATTACCAGATTCATTCCAAACACATTAAATTCAAATGCTTATAAACAAAATATTTCAATATGGTATACCACCCCTTGTTCTTAGTTAGCAAGTTTTTGATGACCTATCATCACTTGCTACTAAGAATTGCTCCCTTGCTCCCACAAGTTCTCAACTAGTGGTATCATCTTATTCAAACATACAATATGATATGCAACTAAATGTGGATAAATCCTACCTTGGAGTTGTCAATATATCTGACCATCGTGTTTCTTAGTTTGGTCTCTCGTTCTCAATGGTCAAATTTCTCATCTACCCATGAGAGTACCTGGTCCTACAACCACTTATGATATCAACAGTGCCATATTCTCAAATAATATAATCAAAATAATATTTACAAATAAACATCCATAATACAACTAATACTAAGCATTGAATCATCACATGTTTACATATCATCCATATTATCAAGAGTCTTGCCAAGGTGGGTTGTGACATACTTTCTCCCTTGGAACAAACACACTCCTCTGTGTTTTCCCTACAATATTAATTACATATCATTTTCATTCAAATAAATAAAGAAAATATCTTTTCATGTCTTCCATTTTTTCCCAATTGGCACATTACTCAGAAAAGTGGTCCCATTGGACCCTGCATTGTTCTAGAGTTTGCTTCCTCATAGACTTGGAATGAAACTCTAGAATTTCACTGGTCTCACCTCAATGATCAAAGGATCTACCATCATTCAATTTTAAAACATCCCAAACATGATTAGGATCATCAATATACTTTCTAGGCAAGAATACATGGAAAGTATCATGGATCTTTGATAGGTTGGGTGACAAGGCAAAGTCTATAGGCTACTGGACTTAACCTATCAATGATATCAAATGGTCCAATATAATGAGGATCCAACTTAGTTGACTTGATGATACTTTTTTATTGGTTTAAATCTTAAGAAAACTCTATCTCCCACAAAGAATTCTCTTGGTGATATTTTCAGATCAACATAGCTCTTTTGATGATCGACGATATCCTTAAGCCTTTGCTAATTATTTTTAGCTATTCCTCCATCTCTTTGATAATGTTCAACCCGATCACTACCGATCCTCTAGATTATCCCAAGATAAAGGTGTTCTACATCTCCTGCCATACAAGGCTTAAAATGAGGTCATTCCCAAGGAAGCATGATAACCATTATTGTATGCAAATTCTACCAAATGTAAAAAATATTTCCACAGAGACTTCTGGTCCATGCAATACATGCAAAGTATGTCTTCCAATACTTGGTTTATCCTCTCTATATGTCCATATATTTTTGAATGGTATGTAGAACTAATGTCTAGCTTTGTATCCACTACATGATGAAGAGACTACCAAAACTCAAATGTGAATCTGAAATCCTTGTCTAAAATAATCCCTTCAAAAAACCTATGTAACCTGAATATCTTTTTGGCAAATCTATTTTCCACCACCAGTGCATCACCCTTGATGTTCCCTGGTATACAATACAGAACCTTAGTCAACTTATCGACTACCACAAGAATTGCATCATGCTGGTACCTAGTCTTAGGTAAACCCACAATAAAGTCCATAGATATAACCTACCATTTTTGCATTGGTATATCATGTGGGTATAATTTTCCTACTAGATGTCTATGTTTAGCTTTGACTTTCAAATATTCTAGACATCTAGTAGTAAAATCAGTGATATCCCCTTTCTTTGCTGACTAGCATAAGGTATTTTTCATGTTCTCTCTCATTTTAGCCCCTCCAGGGTGAGCAAAGTAAGGATATATATGCACCTCTTGCATAATAAGTTACCTTAAATCACCAATTTTGGGTATAACCACCATGTCTTTAAAACATAAAAGACCATATTTTATGCTAAAATTCGTGTTCTCTCTAGGATTTCTTTCCATCTTGACTTAAATTTCACTATAATACTGATCATGAGTTTACATTTTCTTGACTTGATCCATTAATTCCACATGGTATGATTCGATGCTGCTATGTACCTTCTACTTAGGGTATCTGTAACCTTATTTTATTTTCCTTTGATACACTCTATACCAAAGTCATAATTTGTTAGGAACTTGACCCATCTTCTCTGTCTTGCATTGAGCATAGGTTGAGTAAAACAAAAGTACCTCAAACTCTGATGGCCAATCCTTAAAAAAATTTCCTAACAGGTAATATTTCTAGATCTTAAGAGCATGCACAACGACTGCTATCTCTATATCACACATAACATAGTTTACCTCATATTTCTTGAGCTTTCTTAACTCATATGCTAAAACTACTTTAAGGTTGAGGAATATTTTTCCTCTTCTCAAATTTATTCTTGAAATTCCCTTGCTTTTCATCATTCCTTAAATTTTGGATCACCTCTGTTCTTTTTGTTATGATCTTAGTCCTCCTTCATGAATCCAACACATTTTATTTTCCTAAGGTCCTGTTTGTTAGGAACCTACTATTAAAAATAAACTCACTCACAAAATATTGTAAAATAACTGAAATGCATCAAATAACAGAATAACACTATGAATAAAGTAATTGTAGAATTGAAACAATCTCACAAAATAACTTAGAATCGTAGGCCTCTTCGAGGGGGCAACCTCCTTCAATATTTCATTAACTTGTAAAAAGATACATTCATACATGGCTTCATATCTTTTAAATAAAGACTTCATGCAACCCTAACCCTAAGCTCAAGAGTTTGCTTACATGCAAAATGCCACTCGAGCTAGAATATTCTACCAAACATCGGTTACATTCTTGATAATGGTTACATAAAAGGGCACCACTTGTCTAGGTGCCATACTTACCACATACCATTACAAAAGTATTACAAAATAACAATATAAGTGGGTTCCCACATTGGATATGGGTCATTACATAAGAAATTGAGAATTACAAAAATAATGTTAGGATGGGGTCCTAACATGTCCTTCCCCTTCAAAAATATTTGTCCTCAAAGTTGTAGATGAGGAAACTAGTATTGGAGCTAGTGGAGAGACTCCCATGTAGCATATTCTAGTTGTAGACCATGCCACTAAAAAAGGACCTCAATAATGGTTCGGTTACGAAGTGTGCATGTCCTACGATCCAACAATTATTTTGGCTCGAGCAATATAGAACCTTCTTCATCCAATTCTAGGAGAGTAGATTGAACCTGTACCTAAGTGCCCACAACCTTCTTGAGAGAGGAGACATGAAAAATAGGGTGGAGCTTGGATGTTGATGGTAGGGCCAATTTGTAGGTCATGGCACCAATCCATTGCAAAACCTGGTAGGGCCCATAGTACTTGGCCACGAGTTTCTAGCACCTATGAAGCTGGAGGGATGATTGTTTGTATGGTTGTAGGTGAAGGAAGACCATATCACCAACATCAAAACTATGCTTAGAATGATGTTGATTAACTTGTTGATACATCTAATTTTGGGTTGCTTCCAAATTCATCTTTAGTTGATGGAGGACTTTGACATGTTGGTTGAGTGTAGTGTTGACTGCATGGACCTTAGAGCTGCCTGGAATGTAGGAGGAGGGCATGCATGGAGGTCGACCATAAACAACTTCAAAAGGGGTGATCTTGGTCACCATGTGATAAGAAGTATTATACCACCACTCGACCAAGGGAAGCCACTTCACCCATTGAGTAGGATGATCTGAGGTAAAGCAATGAAGGTAGATCTCCAAATATTTATTGACAATCTCAATATGGCCATCCATTTATGGATGATAAGCTGAACTCATCTTGAGCTGAGTTCCCTACAACTTAAACAATTCTTGCCAAAAATTACTAGTGAATGTGGGGTCATGATCAGACACAATGGAGATAGGCATGCCATGAAGGTGAAAGATAGAATCAAGAAAAATTTGGGCAATGATGGAGGTTGTGTAAGGATGGGAGAGGAAATAAAAATGAGCATACTTCGAAAGATGATCCACTACCATAAAAATAACTGATTTGCCTCCGGACTTAGGTAACCCTTCAATGAAATCCATTGAAATATTTGCCCAAACCTATTCAAGAATTGGTAAGGATTGTAGAGTGCCTAGAGAATGAACCATTTCACCTTTCATCCATTGACAGGTGTCACATGTTACCATAAAATTATATATGTCCTTCTTCATACCCTTCCAATAAAAAGTACGCTTAATCCTTTCATATGTTTTAAGGAACCTTGAATGGCCCATAGTGGGAGAAGCATGCATTTCCTTCATGAGGAGTTCTCAAAGTGGATATGTGTGAGGCACAACAAGGCACTGATGGTAGCATAAATCTTGTCCATCCCAATTGTATCTAGGATAGGAGGTAGAATCTATTTGAAGGGAAGCAACCAAAGTTTGCAAACCTGAATCCTTAAGCACTTCCTCATGAAGAGAATTTATCCATTGGGGAATGGGAGAAGAAATGGCACATAGCATATTGTGAGCCTCAAATTTATGAGAGAGAGCATCTACCACAATGTTCTCCTTGCCCTTTTTATAAGTGATATCATAATCATAGCCCATAAGCTTAGAGACCCACTTTTATTATTCGGGGATGGCAACCCATTGCTCTAAGAAATATTTGAGACTTTGATGATCTATTTTAATGAAAAATGATGCCCAATGAGATAAGGTGCCCAATGAGTGACCGCATGCAAAATGGTAAGCATTTCCTTGGCATAAGTGGATTTGCCTAGATTGCGACTAGAAAGTACCTTACTAGTGAAATCCAAGGGTCATCCTTCTACATCAACATCGTGTCAATACCATTGCCAAAAGCATCACTTTCAATTACAAAAGGCTTAGAAAAATTAGGTATTGCTAAGACTAGAGTTGTCATAGCATGCTTCAAATCTAGGAAAGCCTATTCAGCTAGACCCGTCCAAGTAAAAGAATCCTTTTTTAACATGGATGTTAAGGGACCGATAATTTTTCCATAATTGCAAATAAATTTGCAGTAATAGCCAGTAAGCCCCAAAAATCCTTAAAGGCCTTTGAGAGTGCAAGGTTTTGGCCACTCTTGAACCACCTGAATATTTCTAGGATCAACTTTAACATCATCTTTGATGATAATGTATCCCAAATATTCCATTTCTATCAACCAAAAAGAACACTTGGATCACTTAGCATAAAGTTGATGTTGTGCCAACAGTTGTAGGGTCTGATCCACATGGATGAGGTGCTCTTCCCAAGAGTGACTATAAACCAAAATGTCATCAAATAAAATCATAATGAATTTATGAAGAAATGGATGAAAAATGTTGTTCATGAGACTTTGAAAAGTGGAAGGTGCATTGGTCAAGCCAAATGGCATTACCAAGAACTCATAATGGCCCTCATGAGTACAAAATGTAGTTTTGGGAATATCTTCTTCCTTGAGTCAGATCTGATGGTACCCAAAGCGAAGATCTAATTTAGAGAAAAACATAGTCCCATGCAACTCATCCAATAATTCATCCACTATTGGTATAGGAAACTTATCCTTAATGGTGAGCTTATTGAGCTCACAAAAATCAATACATAATCACCATGAACCATCTTTCTTTCTTACTAATAAGATAGGCAAAGAGTATGGGTTGTTACTGGGGTGAATGACTCCAACTTTTAACAATTCTTGCACTAGCTTCTCTATCTCTAACTTTAGGGCATGAGGATATCGATACAGCCTAATTTTAGGTGGTACACTACCAGGGACCAATGGAATGACATGATCATGTGAGTGACGCGGTGGCAAATCAATCAATTTGGTAAAAACTACATTGTGCTTTGACAACACAAGTTGCAAATCTTCAAAAATTTGATCCACTATTGTAGTAGATGGTTGGATTGCAAATATTTTTACAATGACCCCACGAGATGATTTTTTCAACAACTTCTCCATACGGCTTGAACTGATAATCTAAGGAGACCTTACTTTGGAACCATGAAGAGTGTACGATTGTCCATTTTGTGAAAACTGCATCCATAATTCTACAAAATTCCATGAGATGGTGCCCAAGGTACCCAACCACTGAGAACCTAACACAACATCACATCCCCCTAATTGAAGGGTAAACATATCTTGTTTGAGCTCATAATCCCTAATTTTCAATTTGATATTATGACATTTACCTTTACAAGGTAAGGTCCCTCCATTTGCCACCATAACCTCAAAGGAATTGCATGTGTGTATGTAATAATTGATTTGCTTGGCAATTCAAGGATCAATAAAGTTGTGTGTGCTACTTGAATTAATAAGGATTGTAAGGCGTTGGAATTTGAAGAAACCCACAACTTTCATGGTCTATGGCATAGTAATCCCTGCAAGAGCATGGACCAAAATTTTTTCTTGAGGTTCTTCCTGTATTTCCTCTTCATTTTGAGGGTGTTCTTTGGTTGTGTCTACTTCATCATCACTATGGTCACTGCTTGCAGGTTCCTCTACATCTATTAGGAACAACTTATTTTGGGCACACCTATGCCCCTAACATATTTTTCATCACAATTATAGCACAACCCTTGGGCTCATTGAGCATCCATTTCCTCGATGGTCAAGCATTTTGAGGGGATAAATTTATGTTCTTGATTGCTTGTGAACTTGGAAGAAAAAGAGGGTTTGGTTGGTTGAAATTTAGGTGTCCTCCTTTGAGCTAAAAATTTTGATTCGACCAACCATGCTAGGCTTATGGCCTGCATCATTATTTGTGGTTTAAACATCTTAACCTCGACCTAGAGATCATCCTTCAAGCCACTAATGAAACAACTCATAAAAATCCTTCATTCAACCCTTTAGTTTTGTTGGCCAATTTCTCAAATTGAGTTTGGTAATCTCGAACTAAAGAAGTTTGTTTCAACTTGGTCAATGCTCCTGTAAAGTCATCATACTCACTAGGGCCAAATCGAGTGAGTAGTTGGGACTCAAATTCTTCCCAAGAAGGATCAGGAGTGGTGTGTTGCAACCATTGGTACCACTATAAAGCTTCAAATTCCAAGTTGAAGGAAGCCATATGGACCCGATAATATCTAGGGACATTATGGAGTTTAAAAAATTGATCCACACGACATAACCATCCATCTACATCCTTCCCATTGAACTTAGGAAAGTCCAACTTAGGCATCTTAAAGGTAGGATCACGATCATAGTGAGGGGGAGAGTCATCCACTTCCTTTCCTTTTCCTTGGCCTGATTGTTTAGTATGGTACTCAAACCCTTTTGGGCCACCTTGCAATTTGGACTCAACTTCTGCTAGTTGTTCTTCCAAGAGGTCTTTGGAGTGAAGGTATTCACCTCTAAAGCCTTGAAGTTCTTCCCTTATGACATGATTTTCTTGGGTATGGCTATCAAGGGTGCTCTTTATGGATTCAAACATTGTGGTGGCTTGGTCTACCTCTTTTTTATGTCCACGAGTGCCACTAGCCATTTTGGGAAGTCTTGAACCTCTTTCACTAAATTACTAAAAATAGAAGTGTGACTACAGGAGTTACTATTTTTAGTAAGGACTCTAAAAAAGTGCTTGAGTGTTATATATAAATATGATTAGCTCGAAAATATGGTCACAATGAGCTATATCCCACAACACTAATTTTGGGCACCCCAAACTTGAGGAGAAACTTTCTTTGACATTTTGTGATCTCCTAGTTTGGTGCAAGTCGATATCGGGGTAATTTCTTCAACTTGGACTTAAAAATTCATAGGTGGGTCCTTGAGGGTATTTGGTGTAGAATAATGATATACTTTTAGTCCTAAAATTTTGTGTCAAATTGACTAACTGCTGGGAAGTTATGGCCTTAACAAGAAAAATAAAAAATTACCAATTTTGGAAAATCGATGCAAAATTTGACTAGGAGCTGCCAAGGACAATTTTGTCCGAAATAGAATGTAGATTTATTTGCTAAATTTTGAAGTCAATCTGAGATTTGAGTGAAGATATATCCTTGTTTGAGTAAAAATTCATTATTTTTATTATTTTTATTTTTGCTTTGGAGATTGAGTTTAAAAGTTGGGTATTGTGTCAACTATCTTTGCCTTGTATGTTCTAACTACTGACCACTCTTGTGACTATCCTATCTCTATCCCTATCACCTATACTATAATTACTAATACTATTCAAACACTGAACCTGGGATTCTCTATACTATGCAGTTACTGACTCTGTTAGTTCTGTTTCTATCATTGACAACCCTATAATTTTTGACTATTACTGACGATTGTTACTGACTGCTATTACCACTGAACCAAATGTTAAATAATTCATGACTATCATAGACACTTGTATACTTTGTCCTGACTGTGTGGTGCATGCATTTATTATTTATGATAGGAAGTCTTCCTATGTATTCTCACTTTTATGGAAAAAATTTACAGGTTTAGCAAAACAGAGAGGCTTTATTTTTTTTGTAGGTTGAAGTTTATTTTTTATAGAACCAGGGTACACTAGGAAAAGGAGTATGTAATACCCATAGGACCTCTATTATACCATAGTGATGAACAATAGTTCTCGGACCAATATTTCAGGCCACTACCCAAGGAGGATTCCACACATACCCTTGAGCACACTATTTGCCTCTTAGACAGTATGGAAGGGTAATATTTCGAGATGTTGTAACATGTGCACTATGGATAATACAAGGCCAAAAAAATTCCTAATGGATAATTTTTTTTAAACCCTAGATGGTCTCCCTAAATAATTAAAGATATATGGGAGCTCGATTTTGTGTGCGGGTGCTATCTAAGGCCTAGGCATTGGAGCCTGATCACCCCTCACTTCAATAGATGCTTTATGGGCTATATAGCTTAGCTAATAATGATAGCTCCTCCATAATATTTTAAAACCCCCAACACAAGGTTTCTAGCCTACTCAACTACTATAAAAATAGATTGTATTTTTTTTGCTGATTTTATTGGTTTGTTAAATAAACATAAATGAACAACATAGAAAAATTATACCTAATAGTCAAAATGGATGGGCAAGAATAATTGTAGTCACAACAGAAATCAGTCTTGGAAAGTGCTTTGATACCACTTGTTAGGAACCTACTATTGAAAATAAACTCACTCACACAAAATACTATAAAATAACTAAAATGCATCAAATAACAAAATAACACTATGAAGAAAGTAATTGCATAATTGAAATAATCTCAAAAAATAACTCAGAATCATAGGCCTTTTATATTTCATTAACTTGCAAAAAGATACATTCGTACATGGCTTCATATATTTTAAAGAAATACTTCATGCAACCCTAACCATAAGCTCAAGAGTGGGTTTACATACAAAATGCCACTCAAGCTAGAATCTTCTACCAAAAATTGGTTACATTCTTGATAATGGTTACATAAAAGGGCACCACTTGTATAGGTTCTATACTTGCCACACACCATTACAAAAGTATCACAAAATAACAATATAAGTAGGTTTCCACATTGGACATGGTTTTTTACATAAGCAATTGAGAATTACAAAAATAATGTTAGGATGGGGTCCTAACACTGTCGATCTTCCTTTGTCAACTCACCATAGTTGAAGAGGATATTTTTAGTTTACAATTTGGCTTCTTCCTGACAAGCCAAAATATATGCCTTTTGCAAGGTCTTGAGTTTGTGCAAGTTTATCACTATTCTAATCTTAAGATCCACTCCTAATATGAAATTATGTACCTTCATTTTCTCATCTACCTCATATTTTGGTATATATTTTAGTAACTTCACAAATTTTTGATAATATATCTCCACCATTCTTGTTCCTTGGTGAAGTGTAGAGAATTTCTCAAATTTATCTACATAATATTATTTTGATAAGAACCTTTTCTTAAAGGCTTGAACAAAGCCATCCCACTAAATATTCATTGCTTGAATCTTCTACCCAGCTTTAAAGGTATTCCACCATTCGAATATTTTATCTTGTGAGTGGAGGGTAGCCCAAACTGTTTAGGTTATTGAAGAGTAGTTCTTCATGGAAAAGTATGTCTCTAATTCATTCAACCAGCCTCGACTAAATCACCTCTATATTTTCCAATAAATTTAGTAATTCTAATATTATTCATATGCTTGCTAGCTTTGCTTCTATGCTAGCTCTCCATGCTTGATCTTCTAAAGCAGGATCCTCCTCCTATCTACTCCTAGAATTTTTGTTTTGAGAACCTGGTTTACTATAGCTTCCAACAATTGCCTTTGCTAGTTCATTTGTTACCTCTACTTTTCTATCTATTCTTGTAGTAGGAATCTACAATAGTGAGGTTCTCCACCTCTCTATTAGAATTTCTCAAACTTTCTCCTTGGGATCTAGCTTCGACACTACTCTACCTAGTTTGTCTTGGATCCTAAGAAGATCCTCTTCTTCCTCTCCTTAACTTGGGTGCCATTTCTCCTAGCCACACAAAGGATTTGGATAAGTTACAATTTCTTCCAATTATACTTCCAATGGTTAGTTACATATTCCCATGAACTAACTTAAACCATTAACATCCTTCTGGTAATGGTCATAGTCACAATTGTATCCCCATAAGGTGTCATTCAATTATGACCATTATCACTTCATTGACAATTATCTTGGTCATGCTAGCCCCACTCCAAGGTAACTTTTATCCTATCCAAAAGGAAATTTAGTTAGGTTATATTTTTTCCAAATTGTACTTTTAACCTTTTAGTTAGTTTCATCATCCTCATGAACTAACACACGGAGTATTATCATCCATTGATAATATTAATGGTCACACTTACTCCATGTAAGGTACCATTCTAAGAGTATTATCATCCAATAATAATATCAATGTCCACACTTAATCCACATAAGGTGCCATTCCAAGAGTATTATCATCCATTGATAATATCAATGGTCATTCTTACTCCACGTAAGGTGCCATTCCCAATAAGAGATTTCATCCTTTAGGATTTTTACTCCTTGGTCTAAATTAAGCCTTTAAGCGTGCAATACTCGATGTACCCAATCCAAGTTAAGGTCCCTAGAGTTGTAAATCTCCCCAAAATTTCACATCAAGTTAAGTTCTCTCCATGGAAGCTTCTAGTCTTATGACCTAGATATTTGATACTAAATGTAACAACCCATAAATACCAACCCAAGAGAGAGTAATTTTTTTTACAATCAAGTAATTATCTCAATCAAGTTTCACTAAATATGTTTCCAATAGATTAGAGTTGATAAGGCATTACCACATTTTGATACTTTATCACTAAAAATGACTCTTGAGTGGATAGGAGTGGCCAAACTCCCATAGGTTCTAGGGTTCATATTAATACACCTCTGTTGTATAAAGGACACTCAAATGGTCTCTCCACATTTTTTAGATTCTTCATCAATGTAAGACAACTTGACCATAGCATTGGAATTATCCATTATTAATATTTAAAGAAGGGGGCACCAATTCCATCACCCAACATAAGTCAATCTATGTTGGTGTGTTTAGGCGTAATGCCTTTAAGTTTAGTCATTGCACCTCTACAATGGAATTACTAATACTTTAGTGCTTAATTACCTAATCTCCTTAGTGGGTTAGATAAGTTTATTACCACTCCACATGATAATTTCACATGTACATCTAAACCTTCCCATTCAAGGTGCCATCACTTAACTCAATTACATATGAGTTCCAAACCTCTATGATACAAAACAAGATTCAAGCTACACCACTTAGAATATTATCCAAAAACTCTCTATCTTTGGATAACATTCGAGTTTGCCACTCTAGATGTGTCCATTGTAAAACATTATGGGTGTTGCCTCCCCATAACTCCCTCAGGTCTAGATTTATCTTAAAGGGTTCTAGCATGGTTACTAAGCATACCCTTTCCAACCCTTCATGACCCAAAATTATAACATCTAAAAAAAGTCACCTTAACTCTCTCTCTCTCTTGGGTTGGTATTTATGGGATTTTACATTTGAAGTATTACAAAACTTTTTCTAAATCCTCTACAACTATAATACTGTATTTTACATTTACAAGAGAGAAAATAATGTTAAAACACTTAATTTCACATTCTAGGAAGTCCAAAAATCATAGTAACTCTTCAAGGCCTATAGAAACTTTTGGGCTTCTTCAAATTCATGGGATAACTTTTGGTTTTGTATTTTTATTTGTCAACATCAATCTCCAACATACTCCCCTTGATGCTAAGTGGTGAGACAAGTTTATCTCTCAATCTCAAAAATTGCTCTTTATTGACACCTTTGGTGAATTGTTCTGCTAGCTGTTGTTTGGTGCTACAATATTTCAAATATACAACCTTCTTTTCTACCATGTCTCTTATGAAATGAACCTTTAATTCAGTATGTTTAGTTTTACTATGATGGATTGGATTTTTTGCAATCTTGATTGCACTTGTGTTATCACAAAAAGATTTGTTGGACTATTTTGAACTTCACCAATCTCTTCAAGTATCTTTCTCAACCAAAGTGATTGTGCACTTGTTGCACTAGCTACAACATATTCTACCTCTATAGAAGATAAAGCAACAACACTTTACTTCTTTAAGCTCCATGTTATCACTCCTAAACCAAGTGAAAAACAATTTTCAAAAGTTGATTTTATATCATCCAAGCAACCTCCCCAACCTGAGTCACTGTATCCAACAAGCTCCATTTTATTGTTAGCATCATGATGTATGCCAAAATTCAAGGTTCATTGGACATACCTCAATATTCTCTTGGCTACTCTCATATGGTTTTGTGAAGGTTGATTCATGTACCTTGATACAAGTGAAACTGTAAATGCAATATCGGGTCTTGCTGTAGTAAGAAACATTAAGCTCCCAATAATACTTCTAAACCATTTTTTATTAGCTTTCTATTCTCCATCATCTCTACACAACACTTCTACATGTTCCACAAGTGTCCAAACTAGTTTACAATTTTCCATGCCATATTTCTTAAACATATCTTTTGCATATTTTGATTGAAAAATAAACTTTTTACCATCACCTTGATGTACTTCCACAAAGAAAGTATTGCATCAGTCCTAAGTCTTTCATATCAATTTCTTTCATCATAGCATGCTTAAAATAATTCATCATATTTGAAGTACTTTCCATGTAGATACAATTATCAACATATGGACACACAAGAAGAATATCATCACCTTCATTCTTGAAATAGAGTCTTGAAACCACAATCTTGGAAGTACCAATCAATTCTTGAGTACCATGCTCTAGGTGCTAGCTTCAGTCCATATAATGCTTTCTTCAATTTGTAAACATGGTTTTAATTTTCTTCCACTTCAAAGCCTTGAGGTTGTTGAACATAAACCTCTTCATCTAGATAATAATTCCAAAATGCACTTTTCATATCCATGTGATAAAATTTCCACTATTTATTGGCTTCTAATAAAAGAGCCATACAAATTATCTCTTTTCTTGTAACAGGGGAAAATGTTTCTTCATAATCCACACCATATATTTGAGTAAATACTTTTGAAACCAACCTTTCTTTGTATATTTCTATGTTTACATCACTGTTAAAATTTATTTTTTAGACCCACTTGGATCCAAAAATATTCTTGTCCTTGGGCAATTCCACAAGTTCCCAAGTGTCACTTTTTAAAATGGACTCAATTTATTATTTCATTGCTTACACCCAAAAATAATTAGTACAAGCATCTTCATAACATGAAGGTTCCAAGTTAGCTTTAGAAAACAAAGCATAATTAACCAACTCACCTTTTGGTTCTTTGTCATCATCACCATACATTTGGAGCTTTTCCAATATTGAAACAACTTGGTCCAACTCTTGCAATTGGATTCTTTTTAACCTCCTTTGAAAGTTCTTGTCCATAATTTTATTGGATGGATGTACTTTGAGTATTCTCTTTCCTTTATTTGTATTCTAGGTGGGACTTGTAGATGACCTGCTTGTGCTTGAACTTGGTGTAGTCTCATTTTAACTTGTTGATGGGCTGCTAGGTGGGCTTGGAGGAGTAGAGGGAGCATTTGAAGGTTATCCCCCAATTGTATTATCTTCTTCAACATCATATATTTTTCTTGCAGATTTTTGATGACTATACACTACCCCTTCATCAAAAATTACATCTCTAGAGACTACAAACTTGTGAGTTTTTGGATTATATAGTCTATATTCCTTACTTGTTTCAAATTATCTCACAAGAATGCATGGCTCACTCTTGGGGTCAAACTTATTTCTCACTTCATCATTCACATGTGCATATGCAAGACAACCAAAAACTCTCAAATGAATTATAGTGGGTTTTATGCCATACCATGCTTCATGTTGAGTCTTCTTGTGTAGTGTTCTTGCAGAGCATCTATTGAGAATGTACATTGCTATATCAAATGAATAAGACCAATAAGAATTGCTTAAATATTTTGTCTTCAACATGCTTCTTGAAATTTCTATAATGGTTCTATTTTTCTCTCAGCTACCCCATTTTGTTGTGGTGTATAGGTGGTAGTGAGATACCTCTTGATGCCATATCATTTGCTAAAATTATTAACTCATTTGAATAAAATTATCCTCCATAATCAATTCTCAAACACTTTATTTTATATCCACTTTCATTCTCAACCAATGCTCTGATACCACTATAGAGTTGTTGTTACACCAAAAGCTTCATCCTTATGTTTTAGAAAATACACCCAACACTTTGTTGAAAATTCATCAATGAATGTGAGAAAAATATGAAGACTTACCTAGACTTTATGTTTGCATAGGTCCACAAATACCAAAATGTACAGGTTGGAGTGGTTAAGTGTCCTGCCATGCTTTTTTCTTTTAGAAACTCCTTCCTTACATGCTTTCTAATAACACATGCTTCACACACACCCTTGTGCTCTCCAAACTTAGGTAGTCCATTTACCATATCTTTTGAAGATAAAAATTCTAGACTTTTAAAATTCAAGTGTCTAAATATAAGATGCCAAAGCCAATTCTTATCTTCAAGTGCCATATGTGCCATGTTCATGCTCCCTTTTCCTCAAAAATTTAAAGGAACATCTGGTTCTTTATCATAGGAACAATGGTGACCATACAATTTCTATTATTCTTATCATAAATGATACATTCATTGCTATCAAACACAACTTTATAGTTTTTTTCTACAAGTTGTCCAACACTCAACAAATTCTTATTCAAATTGGGAGCATAGTAGATATCATGAATTTTATTTATACCTTATTTAGTGCCAAACTATATGGTACCTTTTATAGCCACATCCAAAGCATTATTATTCCCAAGAATGATATTGGTCTTAAAATTCTCATTCACATCAACAAACAACTCTTTCTTTCCAGTCATGTGGTTAGAACAACTAAAATCTAGATACCAAATTTCTTGACTAGTTTTTTTTAGCCATGTCACTAGTAAAAAACAAATTACCTTGTGCAACTTCATTCTCATATACATAGTGAGCTCTTCTATCTCCATTTGTCGTCTTCACTCTACAATATCGTTCAATGTGACCCATTTTATGATAATTGTAGCATTCAACTTTTTTTGATCAGCCCTTCCATATCCTCTTCCAACAAAAACTCCTCTTCCTCTTCCTCCTTTATATCTTGAGTAATTATGATTTCTTCCTCTTCCATGTGCTTGTTTTCTTGTGCTTGGACCAACTTCATCATTCTCATTTTTTTTTTTAAATTTAGAATTAAAAGCATTCTCCTCATTTTTTAAATTGGTTTCTCTTAGTATTTCCTCATGTGACCTAAGAGAACCAACTAGACAATCAAAATCAACTATAGAAAATTTTTTAATATCCTCAAAATTATTGCAACATGATTCCATTTAGGGGTAAGAGATCTCAATACCTTCTTCACAACTACCTCTTTCTTCAAGGTCTCTCCAAGGGTGACCATCTTGTTTACCACATCCTTTACTCTAACACAGTAATCACCCATACTTTCAACCTCTTTCATCTATAGATTCTCAAACTCTTTCTTCATGGTCTATAAATTTACCATTCTAACTTGGGTACTTCCTTGGTAAGCTTCTTGAAGAGACTTCCAAGCCTCCTTGGCTGATGTAACATCAAAAATACGTGGAAATAAACTCTTTTCAAGAGTAGACTGAATATGGTAGAGGGCTAATGAATTCTTCTTTGTTTTCCTTTTTTCTATCCTATCATTTCCTTCTAATGTGTTCCAATTAGGTGGTTCTTCATAAACACTCTCCACTACCTTCCAAATATATTTTCCAATTAACAATGTTCTCATATTTATGCTCCAATAATCATAATCTTACCCGTTAATTTTTGGAATGGGTAATGAGTTATTGAAGTTGGCCATTAGAATCAAGCAACAACAAATGAAGTTTTTATTCACTGAACTTGTCCAAGAACTTGATAAAATGCTAGAATGACCATAAAACCAAGCTAACTCAAACCCAAAAACTATCCAATATTTGATACCAAATCAAGTATTTGACCTAAAAAATGAAGAGCACAAAAAGTGTAGCAAAAAAAATTACAGTAATTTTTGCTTTAGTGCACAAAAATATTAATTTAAAGGACTAAAACTACTCAAAATTTGATGAGATTTTGGAAGTGAATTCTAAATAAAAATCGCTTTCCAAAGGTGTATCACATGCTTAAAATAGAGCTTTAAAACAACAGTTTTGAGCTTTGAAAGTTGACTGTAGGTTTCAAAAAAATAGTGACAACAAACATGTTTTTCATAAAATGAATGGAATAGAATGTTTTTTGCATTCCAAATAAACTCAAAAGTATTAAAAATATTTTTCCACAATATTCTACAACTATAATACTCTATTTTACATTTACAAGAGAGAAAATGATGTTAAAGCACTTCATTTCACATTCTAGGAAGTCTAACAATCATAATGAATCTTCAAGGCCTACAGAAACTTTTGGACTTCTTCAAATTCATGGGAGAACTTTTGGTTTTGTCTTTTTCTTAGTCTACATCAATCTCCAACATAGGAACCATAGTATTTTATTGTAAGTTTTTGGTATCTATGGAGCTGGAGAGACGACTGTTTGTAAGGTTGTCGACAAAGAAAAACTGTGTCCCCCACTTCAAAGTTGTGCTCAGAGTAATGCTGACCAACTTGCTAATGCATACAGTTCTAGGCTAATTCTAAATTTACTTTTAGTTATATAGTTATGGTCTAGCTCCATATTTACCTTTAGTTATTAGAGGGTGACAACATACTGGTTGAAAGTGGAATTAATAACTTAAAGCTTGGAGGTCATGGAATATAGGAGGGTTTTGGTGGAGGAAGATCTTATACTGCTTCAAATGGGGCAACCTTGGTAGTAGTATGATATGAACTATTATACCACCGTTAGACCAAAGGAAACCATTTAGCCCATTGTGTAAGATGTTCTAATACAAAGTAATGAAGGTAGATTTACAAACATTTATTAACAACTTCAATTTGGCCATCCATCTGAGGGTGATAGGCCAAACTCATTTTGAGCTAAGTGCCTTGCAACTTAAATAGTTATAGTCAAAAATGATTTATAAAAGTGGGGTCCCTATCTGACATACTAAATTTAGGTATTCCATGAAGGCGAAATATGGAGTCCAAAAATATTTGGATAACTATGAAGGCTATGCAAGGATGGGATTAGGAACAAAAATGAGCATACTTGGTGAGACAATCCATTACCACTAAAATAATTTATTTTTCTCTTGATTTGGGTAACCCTTCAATAAAATCCATAGAAATATTTACCCAAAATTGATCCAAAACCAGTAAGGGTTGAAGGGTTCCAAGGGAACACACAATTTCACCTTTCATTCTTTGGCAACTATTACATTCTGCCATAAAATTTTAAATATCCCTTTTTATTCTCTTTCAAAATGTAAGATGCTAAAAATATAACACCTAATGCAATATGTGATCAAAAGAACAAGATATATCATATAACCAAATGCAAAGAAAAAAAAGATAAAAGAAATGTACCCATATTTATTCATATTTGTCAAATATTCCTTACAACAAAGGTTACAAGATATCCCTCTTAGGGATTAACCGTTTGATACATATTACAATCCATAATTCATATGGTAGATGTCTTCAATAGATCCTTAGATCCTCAAAATTTGATTATAGGAGGGATTATCCTTGGAACCTCCTCTTTGTGATGCTAATGATGATGATATTGAAGGTCTTTAGCCTTGAAATGCTCTGTAATCTACACACAAAGAACTACAATATGGATTAGTAGCATATGATGCCTCTCGAAATGAGGTTTGAGTCTTGAAAAGTATAAATCATAAACAAATGCGTAAAGATAGATGAAGACATATGAAATGCTGAAGCAAAATGCGTAAATACTGAAAGAAAAACTGTAAATATAGGGTTATAAATCAAATGCAAGCAGGTAAAGATAAATCTAATTATTAAAACAAAGGAAAAGATCATTTAGACCATAGCCACTGATAATTAGAGCAGCTAGGTCTATTATCCACTATCAATATTGGCAGCTACACCTGTGGGCCATTGTTAAAAATAGTGGCTACAGGAAAAGAGCTGTACCCTTTGTGTTCCTGGATTGATGTCGATCATTCCCCATACTAAATTAATGTTCAAGGGTTCCTTGTGTCTCGAAATACGGTTTAGTTGTAGAATTTGCTTTGATTCATTGGAATTTGGGGCTTGAACAATGAGGTGTTCTCCTTAAATTATGGTAGTCTTCATTGGTGGAAAGGCAGGTATCATTGTACAATTTGACAGGGCTTCGATACACCTCAGAGGGATGTTAGTTCTCTCTCCAATTTAGTAGAGCTTCACTATCACATTTGCATGTGAAATATTCTATGCTTGTATTGTAAATTTGGGGTCTTAAATAGACTCCCAAATTCTCTCCTTAGATTATCTAGGAATCCAAGAATCAAATGCAGTTAGGCTAGGGCTGTTGAAAGGAAGCTTCTAGTTGCTTCAATTTTGTCAACCGTCCAAGAATCAATTAGATTCTAATGGAATTTTTGGCTCGGGTAGCCTGAGTTTGTTACAGGTTTAGTTGCTATCGACAAGTGTGGCTATGGGCATAGCCATTATTATTATCAACAGCTAGCCCGTAGCCGCTCTGATCGTCAATGATGACGATCATCACCGCTAATGATGTTAGCGACTATGGTTGCATAGGACTAGGCTACCCTAAATGAGTGGTTAGAACCACTGTTGGGTCTTGGAAAGGTCCAAGATAATTCATATGGTCTATAGAGGTATCCATATGAGTAGCCTCCTAAACATAACATGTTTTAGGTTTCTATAGATGCCCCTTTTTGTGATGCATTATGGGAAAACACAACACTGAGCAAAAATAGACAACCTAACACCATATTGTTATAATATATCTTAAGTTATACTAGGATATTCTGTTTTGGAGTTATCACTCTTGCATGAGATTGGTAAACTCCTAGTTTTGTTTGGCTCAGATCTATTGGATTATTGTAATCCAATGGCTCACAGTGATCAAATTTGCTATTTATGTAAAGTTGATTTTATGGAATAATTAATCGATTTTCATGTTTCACTTCAATTTATTGTAATGCTTTTCATATCTATTATTGGGATTAAATATTGTTTTACAATATTTTCTATCATGGTATCAGAGCCTCAATATATTCTTGCATTCATTCGAGATTATTTTTGAAGTATTCTCAAATCTGGTTCATTTTTTTTGTTCGCTTTTGTTTTTGGATGGGTCATAAGTTTTCTTTGCATACAATTAGTGTATGTAGGATTGATAGAGAATCATTTCTCTATTCTGAAACCTGACCCTTATTTTTTGAAATGGATAATTTTTTGGTTGTAAAAAAACCAAAACTTGCATTTTTATTATTATTCTTTGGTAGGTAAAAATAAGATTGATCATCGAGTTTCATGGAACGTGAATGTGGGACATATTTTTCAGTGAATACCACTTTAAAGTGCGAACACGGATGTGAGTATTCATTTACTTGGATTCAGTGTCCATTGACAGCCATACACATTAATTATCCGGAGCTTCCAGTGGAGGGATCGTCGCACGCAGTCTCTTTTTTTCCTATTTATGATAGTGACCATGGGAGCTTGAGCCAGCACGAGTTTGCCATTTCCACGATAGTTTACTGTCATGATAGTATCGTGGGAATTTGAGCCAGTAATGCCTGTGGGAGTTTCTTCCAAAAAGAAGCTTGAATTCCATTCCCATGGTAGTTCACTGTTCATGACAATGCCGTGCGAGTTTGAGCCGGTAATGCCCATGGTATTTTCTTCCAAAGAGAAGCTTGAATTGGTGGTATTGATGATCTGCAATAGTGCCATAGGATTTTGAGCTGAAAAAAAGCTTGAAACTGGCGGTATTTATGATCTGTATTTTTTCCATAGATCTGACGAAGACCATCATCTCATTATTTTTCCACGAAAACAACAAAGTATTTTTAAAAGGTGTTGCATTTCAATTTGGCCTAAATTGATGTTCCCTTCTCAACGTCATTTTTTTGGTGAGATTTCCTGCTTTTCGAACATTCAGTTTGTGGTGAAGAAGTGTCGAGTCACCTACCTTATTCAAGAGAAGATCACTGTAATTTTTTTGTTACTATTTTGCCACTCCTCGTAAAGTGAAGGTTGTGGAAACTTATATCTGAAGAGGTACCGCATAATATGCCTGATTTGTGGTAAAATTTCTTGCTTTCTGAATTTTTAGTTTGTAGTGAAGAAGCACCGAGTCACCTACCTTATTCAAGAGGAGACCACTATAATTTTTTTGGTGCTGATTTACCACTCCTCGCAATTTAATTTCGTGGTAACTTAGATCTGAAGAGGTACCACATAATACGCCTGATTCGTGGTAACTATTTTTCCATTTTTTTGCTCATGGAGAGCCACAACGGCTAGTTTTCTTTTCTCACTAAGTTAGCTACCAGTTAATCCATATTTTTTGGTGTGGTGTAACTGGTGTATCGGGTGCCTATATCTTTATATACCCTTTGTTAGAGATTATTTTTCTATCTCCTATTTCTGGACGTGTTATTTCTAGAGCATTAAAAAAAAAGGACGTCTCTTTGGACGTGCTGTTCCCCATGAAGATTTTTAGGCAGTGAGTGTAGACGTCGTCCATACAGTGAAGTTTGTGGCAACCCAGGAGGAAGGAGCGACATTTCTATGGACATGTTGTGATCACAATCACAAAGTTTTTAAGGTGGTGAGTGTAGACATCATTCACACAATGAAGTTTGTGGAGACCCAGGAGGAAGGAACAACATTTCTCTGTTGTGAACATGGACATGCTGTGATTTTTTTCTCCATATGCTAGTATACAATTTCTTTTAAAAGATTTTTTGTGGCCTATCTGTGTTCTTTTTATAATATTTGTTCACAAAATATTCCACGAAGTTGAATTAAAAAAAGAAGAGGAATTATTTTTTCTGCATCTAGAAGAGTCCAGGCTGCTCGTGGAACCACTGCAAAGAAAAACTGCTTCCAAGAGAAGCTACTCTGAAGAGACAGCGTCGTGAAACTCAGTCTGGCAAAGTGGGCCACTGTAAAATAACTGTTGTAAATTGTCTCGCTTGGTATCTGAAGTGTTTCAAGAAGAAATTATAAGGAACATTCCTCAATTTTTTTCTTATCTCCTGTACCTTCCTTCTCTCAAGTCTCTTCACTGTCTTCCATTGTACGCCTATTCTATAAAGGCTTATTTTTTCTAGAAGTGAAGAGTACTTCCTTGTAAACAAAGTAATACAATATTTTGGAATGGGGGGTATTTGTTGGTGCTGATTTTTTTTTACACCTCTCTCTTCTACTGCTGAGTTCTTTTTAAACTTATGCAAACTGCTTCCTTCATTTCTAGCATGATGAATTCTCTTACACCACACTCAATTGAACCACTCACTTCACATAATTATCATACTTGAAAACCAAGGATATTGAATCTAATTGCATAGAGAGGTCTCTCCCACCTGCTAGAAGAGAAACAACCTGAGTTTGAGAAGGAGTATGAGATATTTGTTCATAAAGGATAAATGTATGAAACAATGGGAATAATAAGCATGAATGTAAGTGAGAGCTTATGGTTTCACATTTCTAAGTATAAATATCCATTTGAAAGTTGAGAAAAATTAAAAAAATTATTTTGTAAAGTGGACAAAATAAGATCTATGTAGCTTGAAGCAGAATTAATAGCATTATCACCTGATGACTATAGCACAATTGTGAATTTCCTCACAAAATTTAAGGAACTTCTAACTCAATTAAAAGGAAGTGGGAAAAAAAAAATAGAAGATGAGTGCATCTATCTTATTTTGGAAAAATTAAGGAGGGCCTTTCAAATATTTGCAACCACTTTCCTTTCACCAATGGATGCCCTTGGTACAAATTTCAAAATACCTACATTAGAAGAATTTTGTGATAGGCTCACTAGAGAAGAAATGAAGCTCTCCAAATATGAGACCTCCCCCTCTTCATCCAAAGCCTTGGTAGCTTCTAACTCAAAACAAGAAAAATTCAAGAAAAAACAAAAAGCACCTGTAACCTGTACCCATTGCAAAAAAGATGGTCATTAAGTCACCAGATGTTGGAAAAGGTTACAAGAATTAGAAGAAGCAATGAAGGATCAACAAATTGATATCAAAAAACAAATTGGGAAGGCTTTAAATTTCAAAGGAAAATCTATCAAGTCTTATTCAAAACATTGAGTTCTAGATTCAGAGGCTAATCACCATATGACTTCATAAAAAAGTCATTTGCTTCTCTTTCCTCAAGTTCCACTTTCAGCATTAAAATAGGGGATTCATCCTTCATTCCTATCAAAGGTAAAGGGGGTATACTCTTAGATGGTGGTTGCATCAATTATGTGCTTTATGTTCTAGATATATCTACCAATCTTCTTTCTGTCTACCAAATTTGTCAATCTGGGATGGGAAAAATAGTTTTGTTCACACCCACAAGAGTGGAGATTAGAAGCTTGTAGGAGCCACATTCCATAATAGCTAGCAAAGAAATTGATCATAATGGCTGATTGTATCACTTTGGAGATTTTAATAACACTATTAAGGCTTCTTGTTTTGTTGCTCATGCAGATATTGAGAGTAAACTTTGGCATGAAATATTTGGTCATCTCAACTATCAATACTTAAAAGAGTTAAATACTCATGATATGGTACTTGGTTTGCCCAAAATATCTTCTATTGATGAATTTTGTCATGGTTGTGTTCTTGGAAAACAACACCAAGATCCTTTTCCTCAAAGAAAGTCCCAAAGAGCCTCCACCCCTTTGGAACTTGTGCATAGTGATTTGATGGCCTTCCCACATCCTTCTTTCAATGGAGCTAAATATGCTTTGACATTCATAGATGATTTTTCAAGACACACTTGGGTATATTTTCTCAAGTACAAAAGTGATGTCTTCTCTCACTTTAAAATATTTAAATCCTTGGTTGAAAATTAGGCATCTTGTAAAATCAAAAAGCTTCGTATAGATAATGGGGGAGAGTACTTCAGTAATGAGTTTTCACAATTTCTTTCTACTCATGGAATTATTCATCAACATTCTATGCCACATAATCCTCAACAAAATGGTGTGGCAAAAAGGAAAAATAGATCTTAAAGGATATGGCAAATTGTATGCTCCACTCAAGGGATTTTTCAACAAATTTTTGGGCTAGGGCAATTAATTGTGCAAATTTCATTCAAAATCGCATGCCCCGCAAGGCTCTTGAACATTTGATACCAGAGGAGTCTTGGTCTGGCTCCAAACCTGATGTCTCATTTTTTTGAGTTTTTGGGAGCACTACTTGGGTCCACATTCCAAAGAAGAAAAGAAAAACCTTAGATAAAAAGAGCAAGCAACTTATCTTTGTTGGCTATTGTGAGGATATGAAATCCTATAGGCTCCTTGATCCGACTACTTATAAATTTTTATTTCATAAAAATGTTCAATTTGATGAAAATACCCATCTGCAGATCCTCAACCATCTTCTTCTACCCAAATTGATTCCATAGAGCCTTCCCTCTTTCTTGAGCCTCAATATAATGAAGAACCTATTATTGAAAGTCCTACAATAGATGCTACATTTCCCGCCCCACCTATAACTCCAACCATACCAAAATGGGCCCACACCACTATTCAAGAAGCAACACCTTACATCCAAGATCTTCCACCTTCTAGAATTGCTGATTCCTTAGGCACTGACCTTGTCTATGAGTCAGTTTCTAGTGATCCACAGTCCTTTTTGTAGGCTAATGGAATAAAAGAGTGGGATGATGCCATGGTAATTGAATATTCTTATTTGATGAAAAATCATACTTGGGATCTAGTCCCTCTTCCTAAGGGAAGAAAACTGGTTCGTTGTAAATGGGTTTATCAAACCAAATATGCAGCAGATGGATCCATTGACAAGTACAAAGCATGCATGGTGGCTAAGGGTTTTTCAAATATTGAGGGTATTGTTTACACATAAACCTTTGCATTTGTTTCCAAGATGGATTCTGTTAGGCTTGTACTTGCACTTGTTGCATCATAAAATTGGTCTATTTTCTAGATGGATGTGAAGAGTGCCTTCTTGCATGGTGACTTACAAGAAGAGATATATATGGAGTAGCCCACTAGTTTTATTCAATATTCTTCACTTTTTTGTAGACTAAAGAAGTCACTCTATGATCTCAAATAAGCTCCTTGAGCTTGGTATGAGAAAATGGATTCTTTCCTTCTCTCCACCGGATTTGCTCGCTGTGAGTTTGATGCTACAGTCTATATTTGGTGGGACAAAGAGGATATCACCATTCTTGTTCTCTATGTTGATGATTTACTTCTTACTGGTAGTTCCACTTCTCACATTCAAACTATTTAGTGCTCCCTTTCTAAGAGATTTGAGATGGATGATTTGGGATTGGCTCATTACTTCCTTGGATTTTAGATCACTCAAACAGATTCAGGGGGTTCATTATGTCAACAAAAGTATACATTAGATCTTCTTCAATGATTTTCGATGGCTGATTGTAAGCCTTCACCTACATATTTCCAATCTGGAGTCACTTTGACTTCCTCCTGCACTTCACCTCTTTGTGATGCTACATTGTATAGATAGTTAGTAGGGAGTATAATGTATCTCACTCATACTCACCCTAATATTTCCTATGCTATTGGTTTGATATCTCAATTTTCTCAATCCCCTCATAACAGTCATTGGTAGGCAACCAAGTAGATTCTCTACTATCTGCAGGGTACTACTCATTTTGGTTTGTTCTATGGCAAAGGTTCTATAGAGCTGGTGGGATACACAGATTCAGATTGGCCAGGTTCAATTGATGATAGATGTTCCACATCTAGCTATGTTTTTTATCTTGGTTCTCCTATTTCTCGAACATGCAAAAAGCAACAGGCCATTGCATTATCATCTACAGAGGCAGAGTACAGGATAACTATTTTAGCCAGTCAGGAGGCTCTTTGGCTTCGTCAGATATTGGTAGAGTTTTGTTTCTTCCATGATCAACCTATAGTACTTTGGTGTGACAACCAAAGTGCAATTCATATTTCTCGCAATCCTGTTGAGTATTAGCGTACTAAGCACATTAATATCCACAAGCACTTCATTCGACAACACATTCAAGATGGCAATCTTAGCTTGGAGTACATTTCAACCTAGAACCAGATTGCAGACATCTTCACCAAACCCTTTGCTTCCCCATGCTACCATCAGTTGCGTGAGAAACTTAGGGTAAGAAAGATGTCCTAGGGGGTGTTGACGAGGACATCTTCCTCTCCATCCTCCTCTTCTTCTTTTATCTCTTTTGGAAGATGGTTTTTTCCCATGTGATTTTTTCATCATCTTTCCAAAATAATTTCTTCTAGATATATTGTACATGAGTACCTTATCAAGCCTTGTTACCGGGACTCATTCTATGGATATGCTATTTGTTTATTTATTTTGCCATTATTCCACTTACCCCTAGTATCACTTAAGGGGGGTGTTAGAATATATTTTAAGTTATACTAGGATATTTTATTTTAGAGTTATTACTCTTGCATGAGGTTGGTAAACTCCTAGTTGTGTTTGGTTCAAATCTATTGGGTTGTTGTAATCCAATGGCTCACAATGATCAACTTTGCTATTTATGCAAAGTTGATCTTATGGAATAATCAATCAATTTTCATGTTTCACTTCAATTTCTTGTAATGCTTTGCATATCTATTCTTGGGATTAAATATTGTTTTATAATATTTTATATCACATATTATAGGTTGATTTATGTTCATTGATTTGGTCAACGTTAGATGCCCCAATCATGGAAAGGACACACATATCCGAAAAGCACTTACAATGACATGGAAGGCTTAATTTGAGTAAAACTTTGAAGCTCTCTTGAATCACATTGTTGAATTACAAAGGACCGATAGTCAGATTGACAAAGCTTTAAATCAACATATTTGCTTTTTCCCCACTAAAAGAGTAAGCTTGTAATAGCTTTTAGCAATGATTCATAAGACGAATGCAATTCACATGATTAAATGTTTAATTATTGATTTTGATTATGAATTCTTTGATTATGACTACCCCTCAAGCAATGAATCGATGAGAAAAATGGTAAGTGATGAAAGCGATGAGTCACTTGACCAAGATGAATGATTTTGGATAGTTCAAGATGATTAATGTTGTTGTAGGGCAGGTCCTATTACAACTATGATTTCAACCATTAATAGTAATTGTACATCTCTATCCCATGGAGCAGTTCAGCCACAATGGCCTTATTAGAGAATCAAGATGATAGCAATTCAATTTAAGCATGCTATGAATCACTATGTTTGATGATTTGATAAAATTTTATAGAAGATATGAAATGAATACCTCGTTCCCGTGGAGTAGTCCAATCATAATGGCCTTCTTGGAGAGTGAAGTGAAGATATTTCAATTCAATGATGAATAATTTGGTTGAAATGGCCTTATGATAATTTACTCATTTCGTCAGATTGCATGAAGCACAAGTTGCTACAATTGCCAACTGTATAAGGTAAATAACTGGATACGAGGTGCATCTGAGATTTTGTCTTATTTGATTTTTTTGTGAATTTTGAAGTTTTTGATGATTATGGTTCGGTAGATATGCATTAATATCCATTATGAAACTCCTTGTGATGAGAAAATGTGTGCATTTATTACTTTTTCTTAGCCACTATCAAATATAGTGGTGGATATTTGTAAATCCTATAGATGCTATTGACGTCGATGGGCATGACTGACATGATCTATGACCGTTATCAAAGTGGGCAGCAAAGGAAAATGCAAAATATATAAAGGATTTTTGGAAATTTTCATGTCATTATTTCTAGATGGCAATTTAGGAGTGAGATCTAAGGGAGGAGAAGTAGATTTTGATACGAAATGCTACCGATATTAGGATACTAACTCAATTGCAGATCAACTTGAGGCATCATCGAGTGGTGGAGCTAGATCTCCTAAGGTACCTTTCCATTTCATTCTCTTGATTTATGCAGTTAAAATGAACTTAATTAAGTAATGAGTTAAATGAAACTCATTAAATTGTAAGCAACGAACCTCACCCCTTAGTTTAGAATTTAGCTTTATGTTAGGTTAATGGGATAAGTTTTTAATTTTTTGGTATTTTTGGGGCGGGAAACAACCATGCGTGGGGTCAATCCCGTAGCCGCTGTCGCTCAGGATGGTGCCCAATTTGGCAATTGGGGGCTACCATCGCTAAGGGTAGCTAGGTTCAAATCCTAGTGGTTAAAAATTTAATTATTAGTGATAGCCATTGATGACATTGGCGGTGGCCATGGGGGCTACCGATGACGTGAGCGACTAAGAACCTTAGGAATTTTTTTTTGTTCTTTTTTTTTTTTTTTGGCTTTTGAGGATTTTGGATGAGTGAGTGAGTGCATTGATTTACCCTTTTATTGGATATTAGACTCTGATAGCTCAGGGGTGAGAGCCTAATATACTGTTTGAGTTGCAACTCCATCTAGATGATGATGACTGGGAGTGGTTTGGGGTGATTGGCCTCAACTATGTTGTGAGGTTGTCGACTGTGATGTTGGACCAGTATTACTTGATAGCCCTGGTCCATCGATGGGATAGTAGGAATAACATATTTCATCTCCCCATGGGAGAGATGATGGTGATATTGGAGGATGTCTACCGTATATTTAGGATCCCCATCGATGGATGAACTACTGTATCCTCTTTGACTATAGCTAGGGATATAGTATTCACTCAGGTTTTTTGGGATAAAGTAGTTGAGGCACTAGGAGATATTGAGCATGGAGGAGTGCTAGTTGATCGTTGGTTTAGGATGAATGTATTCTCATAGTGCTAGGCTATATTAATGTACATTATTTGTAATGTGCTACTACCAGACACATCAGGAGCGAGGTTCCTTTGGAACCTCCTAGACATGGTGCAGGACCGGTTAGAGTGCACCTTGTGGTAGCCTATGATCATGGAATGGAAGATCATACTTCTAGTACAACTATATATTGAGCTATATCATATTACATGGTAGGAGTGAGCAGGAGTAGGATACAACCTATTGCTTTAGATCTGGAGATGGGAGCACATACACATAGATCAACCTGAAAGATTATCCTTGGGTATAGTGGCCATAGTAGTGGATGATCACTGCCATGCTGCTAGATGGCCATGGGAGGAAAAGACTACCCAGAGCCACTCTCATGTTGGGGATCTAGACCACTACATCGAGTCACTGATAGGGTTGCAGGTTGGCCAGATTATATGGTGATCCTACATAGGCTGTCCTACATGGGAGGAGGTAGACATATACTTAACTCAAGTTAGGCATGATAAATGGCTCAATAGTCACCATGGGAGGATTAGGGAGTACTTTTATTACTCCTAGGTCACTCAATAGTTTGGTATAGCACATGATGTACCAAAGGAGCCAGTCCTCTATCACTGCCTAAAGGTGGAGATATAACTTCTAGTACCATAGGTGATAGGGTTTACTGAGGAGGTGGATGCTCCTATTGATGACACAGGTGCAACAGATCTTGGGACTACTATAAATTATGATACTTGGTGGACCACTCAATTATGGTAGGGTGGTGGCAACTTGGGCATACCTAGGGATGGGACAACAATTAAGGGAGGTGATGATGGGTGATGAGTGCATTGTAGGGTGGAGGATGAGTGGGGTTAGGTTGTAGGATAGATGGATAATCCTCATGATGATGAGGAGGGTGAGGAGGATGCTCCATATGATGAGTTATCCTAGTTGCTGGCTTAGGTGCATAGCCTATAGGTACAACTTCACACAATGCAGAGGTAGGTTATGGAGTGAGATACATATCTTGCTATTATGCAGAGTCAGTTGAGTGCAAGGTAGCAATAATGGCGAGGGTATGTAGAGGAGAGGGAGACTCTCCAATATTAGGTAGATTCATCCATAACATGAATTGATCAGGTTACACAAGAGAGAAATCCCTTATTGGCACAAATTATGTCTAGGGATGCCATTATAGATACCATGATTATTGAGAGGGATGCTCTCAGGACACAACTAGGGATTGCTCCTATTGCTTAGGCCACACCATCCACTCCAGTCACTTAGGGACTAGCAAGATTAGGTGTAGATGCAAATATTAGGCACTTGAGAGGTCTCTTAGATCATAAGGTGGCTCATATAGGAGTATATGCTTCATAAATCATTGCTTTAGAGGCTCATATTGATGTACTAGGTGGTACTTTACTAGAGCAGTCTACAATAGGGGGCTCTCATCGAAGCAAGCAAAGTAATTTTGGGTAGTTATCAATGCAACCCAGTCACAAGTCAAGTGCCCCATCTAAGAGATCGACAGGTACCAGCTCCAGATAGCCTCACAGAGATGGTGTAGAGGGTGGAGGTGACTCAGGGGGTGCATACCCTATTTGATAGACATGATGTCTATATCATTTTTGAGTGTAAGGTCTGAGGACTTACACAGTTGTATCCTGTAGGCATTTTTGTACCTCTATGTACTTTTGACACCACACATTTATATGATACTCTATTATTGTTTCATTATGTGTATTATGTCTTTGCTTTATTGTTCATGTGATGCAGTTATGGATGCAATGATGAATGTTAAATGCATGTTTAAATTTATTTCAATCATTTATGCATTTAATCTATGTGATATGATATGGTAAATGTAATGTATGTAATGCATTAATTACATGAGGATGATATAATGCACATGAAATTGTATGCTTTAATCACTTAAAATATAAGTAATGAATCTAATAAGTGTTTAACAAACTACTGAATGAAAATCATGAATGAATATAATAATATTTATTCATTTAAGCATCCATATGTGAGATGAGATGATATGATATGTATAGGATTTCTCTATAAGCTTTTGTAAATTAAAATATATGCATAATATAGTCAGTGTTTGTCTAAATATCATTGCTGATATCATTCCGATATCTATACTATTTCATGAACATCCCTTAATAAACAAAAGTTCATAAGGAAATTTATGTATGATTGATGAAATGATTTGTTGTTATTGGGAAAATTTTTGAGGTTTTTCATGAGACTCAAAAACCCTAGTTGATTAATCAAAATATGTATAATGACTACACAAGACTTATGAAAGATAAAATCTTTGTTAAGAAGACTAAGATAGGATCACCATATGTTCATCATGATCCTAAGTTTGGATGCAGTTAGATTAAACTATTAGGTAATACAAGCCACCTAAAGTTAGCTCATCGATAAGTTGACATTGGTCCATATAAAAGGTCGCTAATGTGACAGACATATCCCCATGCATAAGGATACCCCATTGCCAGGTGGGTTTCATTCAACCTATTGCTATAGTGAAGATCACCCCATGGTGGTCGAATACTGAATATTCCAAGGATTCAAGCTCTTCACCCCCTTATTTTTTTTGAGTGCTTGAGATACTTGCTCATGCTTAGTGATGAAAATCACTGTTTATTTTATATTTTGTTTTGTTTTTTTAGAAAAAGGGATTTTATTTGTGATGAAAATCACTATTTATTTTGCTTTGTTCTGATTTGGGAATTTTTCTCATTTTGTATTAAAGCAAGGGATTTCTTGGGTAGGGGGGAGCTTGTCCTTTTGCCAATAATCAAAACTCTACACCATGCGCATAATAATATGAGCAAGGAAAACCTTTAGCTTAAGATGACTAAGATCACTTCGTAGTGTCATCCTTCCTTGTTCAAACTAGGATTATTAATGTATAAAATGTGATGGAATTTTGATATATGCAAGGTACTATCAAAACTAGACCTCATATTCGAAAGCCAAGATAACTTTCTACAAAATCTAAAAAGATCACTAGGTATGGTTTAATGACTGAAAAACCCTAGTATATATCTTATAGCAATTGCTAAGGTTGTGTTGAAAAATACAATTACTCACAAAGAATGATGAATGATGATGATGGTAGGATGCATGATTAGCATACACATGTGGTGTCATTTTTATTATAAACACAACCTATCCTAATGCAGGTATAATGGATGAAAATACCTAATGCAATGCAATTAAATGAATGCATATGCAAAATGTAAATGCAAATATTTTTGTGTTTTGAATGTTTTTATGATTTTTTTTTGGATTTTTATTATTTTATTATTTTTGTTTGTTTTTACATGTAAAATACCTTTAAGTGAAGAATTTTGAGAGGCTTAGGCTCTTCAAAACCTTCTAGCAATTTTAGGTGGTGAGTCCCAGGTTCTATCTTTTATAAAATGATGAAGGGACCTAACCAATTGATCACAAATTTGTCTCACAAATACGATGGCAGGTTTGAGTTCTATTGGTTCTCTTTGAGCACAAGATATCCAACTTTAAAGTCTCTCAGGCAAAATTTATTATTGTAAGATAATTTCTAATTATCTTATTAAACGTGGAGATGCTCAAGAGCATTCACATGAAGTTCATCAAGAAGTGTCAACTGATCCAAGCGAACTTACTGTGCAGTGTCATCATCGATGAAATATTTCAATGTGATGCACAATGTTAGAATTTCCAATTCCAATGGCATGATGGCCTTAGTGCCATATACTAGCAAGAATAGGGTTGCCCCTATAGGTGTTTGTACGATAGTTTGATAAGCCCATAATTCAAGAGATAATTGGATGTGCCAATTCTTATGATTTTCTTTTACAATTTTTTTCAATATGACTACTACTGTTTTGTTTGAGGCCTTTGCTTACCCATTTGCTTGTGGATAATATGGTGTGGCAAAGCTGTGTTGAATATTGTATTTGGACATTAAAACTTACACATATTTTTTCTTGAATGAAGTACCATTATCCAATATTATCTTGGATGGGATCCTAAAACGACATATGATATTGTGGAGTATGAACTTCAAAATATTTTCTCCAGTCATAGAAGTTAAGGGGATCGCTTCCATGCACTTGGTAAAATAATAAGTGGCCGTTATGATAAATGTGTGTTAGCTTAAATATGGGGGAGATATATTACCAATTAGATCAAAATCCCACTGAGAAAATGGCCAAGCCGCTTGGATGGGCTGTAAGGCCTGTGATGGCAGGTGCATAATATTAGTATGATGCTGGCATTTAACACATTTCCTAACATACGTGTAAAAATACTTCTCCATGATGGAAAAATAATAACCCATTCAAAGGATGCATTTAGCAATGGCCATGCCACTGAAATAGCCATCGTATGTACCATTGTGAGCTTGCGAGATCATCCAAGATTATTCTTGGAGCTTGAGATAACGAAGGAGAATTCCATCATAGCTACAATGGTACAAGATGTCTCCTAACAAGACATATCTGGTTGCTTTTTTCTTGAATGCTCTTTTGGTGGTATACAATAATCCCTGCAAGATTATTCCAAGATTAATATAATCATGTAATTGGGTGAGCCAATACTTATAAGCGATAGCTTCAATAGACTGAATGACATGTTCTCATTGTAACTCGCTATGTACGAATGCAGATTGGAAGACAACCTTATAGTGAATGGTAGTACCATTCTATGTAGGACCCTACGAGATCAAGGACCCCCAAGATGTCTTCATCAAAAATTCTCTAGCTTTATAGAACCATTAATGGTTTGGTTCTATATGAATCATGTGGACTAATTTATGATTGTCTTGAGCCTTACACCGCATCACGAATTGCGAGAGCATATTTACCTGGATGGTAGTAAAGTCAACAGATAGATTATGAGGGATTAATGATCCCAAAGATACCATAGTGTCTATAAATTTGTTTTATGTACGAGTGATTGCCTCAATGCCATACCATTCCAGTTGGACTAAATATATATCCACATATTCCTTATATACTTTCAGGATAGGACACCTACGTTGATAGATTTCCTTAACTTGATTGACTATGAGTAGGGAGTCATCAAATATATTTAGCTTTTTGATCTTCCTAGTGAGCACTATTTGGAGACCCAAGATTAGGGCTTTGTATTCAATGTTGTTATTGGTACAAGGAAAGCTGATTTTAAATGACAAGGGTATTGGAGCACCTTGTGATATGAAAAACATGATCTCTATGCCACCCCTTGCTCGTATTTAGAAACATTGAAGAACAAAGTCATATCAGCATTATTATCTAGTTCTTTAGGTTTGGGTGACTCTAATAATGCAAATATTGCATCATCAAGAAGTTCTATTACAAGAGACTTATAATCCTGAAGAGGTGCCTCTGCAAGTTGATCAACTATGACCTATCTTTTGATTAAATTTTGGCTTATGAATTCTAGGTCGAATTCTATCAGTAGCATGATCCACTTCGTAGTACATGTATTATGATATATTCTGCTTATCATATATTGCAAAGGATTTTATTTTGATATGCCATATGTTGTATGACTTAGCATATAGTGATGCAACTTCTTAATTGCAAAAACCACCGCTAAACACAATTTTTTGATGTATGCATAATTTAGCTCGTAGCTAACTAGGGTTCGACTTATGTAGTATATCACATGATCTTTATCTTGCTTGTTATTCTCGACTAACATGATTCCCAGTGCAAAGTCCATGGTGAATATATACAACAAAAATGGTATATCTGGTCTTGGTGGAGCTAGTACTAGCGATGATGCCAGGTATTTCTTGATCTTAGCAAACACTTGTTGACAATCTGCATCCCAATTGAATGGGACTCCCTTGTGTAGCAGTCGATTTATGGGTTGATTTTTATTTGATAGCTATGCAATGAAGCACTTTATGGATGCTACTTTGCCCTGTAGGCTTCTTAGTTATTTGATGTTTATCGAGGGACACATTTATAATATATCTTTTACCTTTGTTGGATCCACTTCGATCCCTCATTTTGAAATGATGAATCCCAAGAGTTTTCCTAAAGTTACATCAAAGATGCATTTCTTGGGATTCAACATGATAGTAAACTCAATCAGGCAATTGAAGACCTTTCTAAGGACCTCAACATGCTCTTCACATAGTAATAACTTGACTAGTAAGTCATCAATGTAGTCTTCCAATATCTTGTGCATATAGTCATGGAAGATATACGTCATGGATTGAAAATATGTGGCACCTACATTTTTAAGGCTGAATGGCATAACCTCATAACAAAATATCCCCCATGGAGTGGTAAAGGTATTTTTATGCTGATATTTAGGTTTAATCCAAATCTTATTATAACCAAAAAGTCATCCATGAGTGAGAGCATCTCGTGACCTGCAATTTCATCTACAAGAGCATTGATATTTGGTAACAGAAATGAATCCTTGGGTGTTACCTTGTTGAGATCCCTAAAATATATGCAGATGCATATTATTCCATCAGGTTTTCCTAAGGGTACCATGTTTGATACCCATTCTAGATAGTTTATGGGAATTATAAATTCTACATCCAAAAGTTTTTTCAATTCATATTTGACCATCAGAGCAATGGTTGGATGTATATTTCTAAGTTTTTGCTTGACTAGCTTTTTAGAGGGGTCCAACGAAAGGTTGTGGACAACCAATTCCAGATCTAGACTCGATATATCTTTGTAGATCGAAGAAAAGAAATTAGGTCTCTCTTTCAATAAAGGGAGGAGGATGGCTAGTTACTTAGGAGATAAGCTTTCTCCAAATTTAACTTTCTTTGGATTTGTGGGATCTGCACTGATATCCACTTCAAAAGTTTCCTCTATTGACATATGCAATCCCTCCTCAAGCTAATGAGGTGTAGGGATTAGATGGATGTCATCGACTGGGTTTAAAGGTTCTACCATATTAGGATTGACCTAAGCATGATAAACATCATGGGTACAACCTGGTGCAAAATGGAATGGTTGCAGCATTTATTTGTTAGGGAAGAAATACTTAGGATCAAGGGGTGAATTGGCATGATCAAAATCAATTACCTTAGGATTGAGGTGCAATGGTTTTGAAGGGTCATATGGATTACAAAGTGGAGTGGTCAAATCAATGGAGATCATGTTTATGGATGGAATAAAATCTCCAAGACCATATGGATAAGGCTCACTACTTATGGGTTGTTCCCCATACTCTAAATGTGGCTTGAGAGGTATGGGGATCTTTGGATCTGCTTTGGGAACAAATAAGACAATGGGATCTTCCAAGGGAAGCAACTGTCTTAAATTTGAAGGACTGAGGAATACCATATGATATATTTTATCTATGTTTACAGGTCACCTGATTGGCTCTACTTCTCTCAGGGGAATGTTAAGATGATGTAGGTTCCAAGGTCCTAAGTAATCCATTTTTATGTCATGTTCATACTCGTCATTCATGCTATACCAAACATTTTTAGAAGTATCTTATAATTTTTATTCTTTATTTATACTAGAACTCTAAAGTATAATACCAATGCCATCAATATATTCATTATTCCTAATGACCCAATCAATTCCTAGAATGCTTTCTGAGTTAGCCTCTATAGAGATGTTCTCATGATAGACTAAGGGTGGATCTATTGCTACCATAGTAACTAGGTTATGGTCCCTTCATAAGCATGAGGAATTGGGATAGGTGTATGGATTTCAATCGATAGCCTCACTAAAAACCAAGCTTAGGCATTATAGGAAATTAGCTAAAAGCTCATATTTTACGCAAATAGAATAGCCTAATCCAAACCTATCTGTAGGCTATTGGTATTGTGGTTGGTAAGGAATTTTGTGACCCTGCTCATAGAGACCCATACTATTGGCCTAATAATGACAATGGTCAAAGTAACATAAAGTATACTCAGGGTTTGACAGGTAGTAGACATTACCTGTGAATGGGTCATCATCATGATGATATTTTAGAGAATTACTGGAGGCCTGATCGAAGCCTCTATAAATAAAATTGGTCTGATTGGGAGGTATGACTAGAGGCACCATCATCCCAATGGAAAAATAGGGGATGCAAGGTCTCCCCAAATCTTGTGCAGACTCTAGGATGGGCATGAAGGTCACATTATACACTAAATACTATGTAAGTCTAGGGTTGACTAGGTGTAACGTCACCTGAGGAGCATATGATCCTATTGATGAGGTAGGGGATGCATGTTGAGGTAACTCCTACATTAGATTAGGTGACCCTTCCTCTTCCATGGTAGTAAGAATATCTGTAGTTGAGACTTGGGAGATGACTTCAGGGTCATCGACCATGGGTGCCTTTAGCTTCTATCCTTGTTTTAGATTTTTCGACGATGATGGTTTATCAAAAGCGTGTGTCAGTTTAGGCTCTGATGACGGTGTTGATGTAGATGGATCAACTTGCACCATTTTGGCTTTTTTAACTGGCCATTTAATAGGTGATGTTGGTATTATATCCATATGGGTAGAGAGTAAGATGAGTTCTCTAGGATTTTCAACTTGGTTGACATATTTGAAGGGCTCTTCATCTGAAGCTATGACATGAACATTTCCTTTATGAACATACTTAATGCACTGGTGAAGGATGGAAGGAACACATTTCATGTCATGAATATAGGGTCTACCAAGGAGGATGTTGTATTGCATACTACCTTCAAGCACATGACATGACAAATATATAGTCTTCAATCCTACTTGTATAGGAAGCACAATGATACCAACAGTCGAACATAACACATCATTGAATGCTCGTAAAATAAATGTGGGTGCTATAATGTGCGATTGAGGGATGCTAAGGTGTCCTAAAGCACTCGTTGTTATAATATTAATTGATGACCCTATTGGAAATTTGAGTTATTTTATGTTGTCATTGATGTCACATGGATCACATTGAGTTTTGGTGGCCAAAGCATTTCATAAATAAGCATTTATGATATTTTGGAGAGCATGGATATATACAGGGTTTTTGTGAAAACCAAGGCAGGCAAAATAAAAGGTTTTATTTAAAACCATGGATGGCAGATTTGAAATGGGTTTTTCTTAAAACCCAGATTGGCTTTTCGTTTCATCGAAAAATGTGCCCCCATGATGGAGATATTTATTTTTAAATATTTAGTTTAAATTTTAAATTATTTAAAATTAAAATTTAAATTTTAAAATTAAATATATTAATTTTAGCGCCGACTAAAGAAAGGAGGAAAGGCTATATTAATTTATAGCGCCGATGTCTAAAGAAAGAGGAAAGGCATATATATATGCCAACAAAAGCTTAGACTTCATGACTCCCAACGCTTATTTTTCGAATGCCTTCGATTGGGGAACGAATTGCGAAAAGAGAGAGAAGTGTGACTTTGGTCTATTGAAAAATCGTTCGTGGAGTTTAATAAGATGCATAGGCATATTTGGCCTAGCGGTTCATGTGCATTGTGTGTTACGCAGGAGGTCCTGCGATCGAGTCCCACCGTGGTTATTTGCTTTGTTGAAGCGCTCGAAGCGCTGTTAAGTTTTTCGAAGGGTGCATAAGTTTATGGTATAAGTTTTTGTTCGTGTCCCTTTGGACACGTGAGGGCATGTGGCCCAACGGTAGGTTGGCTGTGGTTAAAGCGCTGAGCAAGGAGACATCACGAGATCGAATCCCATCAGGGACAGAGGCAAGTTAATAATTTTTTAATATATTTTATTTTTCTAAAGTTGCCCTAGGAGGAATAAGGGTTGTGATGCATGTTTAGAAAAAGAGAGATTTCTGGTGTTTCTCCTTTTGAAAGTATATCATATTATATATCGTTGGAAAGCTTATTTCGAGGGCTATTTGATTAACTTGCTTAGAGGGAGAAATAAGGTGTATGTAAAGAGATATTTCTATTTTTGTAAAAGGGTTCAAAAGTGAAGGTTGTTTTGTTCTTTTTCAAAGGTGATTAATTCTTTCATGAGGGGACATGTTGTATTTTATTGAGTAGGAGTGATAAGGTGTTATTTGGATATTATTGTTGTGATATTAATCATGATCTCTAACCCTTGTTGAAAGTTGAAAAAGAATTTTGTTGAGTGTGGCAGATTTAGTGGACAACCAATAAGGCATCAAAAGGTATGAGCAATATTCTCCATTGACTTTGTTTATGGTGGTTGATTTATGAAATATCATTGGAGAGAAAAGGATTGATTGTGGTTTCCTTTTCGAAAGTGGTTGGTTGAATGCTTCAAGGTTTTTTGGTTTGAGAGTTGTGTTTAAACCTTGTTTTATAAGCATAGTTGTTGAAGCCCATTGGTTATGCAAAGAACTTGAGTTAGAAAAGAACATGAGTATCATTGTTATGTGAGATTTGTGGTTGAGCATTGTTGGAAACATTTGAGTTGGTTGATACATGCTTGGACTAGGGTTTTGTGAGAAAGAGTTGTCCCTTGTGGTGATTGGTTGAGTTGAGTTGATTGAGCCTAGTCAAGTGATTGAGTGATGTGATTGTTCAAGTTCCATGAAACAAACTATTCTATAATTCTGATTTGAGTTGAGATTGAGCTTTGAGATTAGAACATATTGAGTCTCTAACAATTCTCTTTATGCTTCTATAAGACTTGAGTTGAGTTGAGATTGATTTGAGTTGAGATCATTGTGGATCATTGTTGTCATCCATTGTAGAGTGCATTGCCATTCATTATTGAGTTCATCATTGAGCCTTGCCTTCATAGATTTGTGGATGAGATTTGAGTGCTACTTGAGCATGATTGGTTGAGCCTTTGAGAAGGCTTTTGGGATAGATTTGTGGATAGATTTGGGACAACATTTGAGCAAGTTCTTGGTGAGCTTGTTGAGCAGATTTTTGAGCAAGTTCTTGGTGAGCTTGTTGAGCAGTTTTTGAGCAAGTTCTTGGTGAGCTTGTTGAGCAGATTTTGAGCAAGTTCTTGGTGAGCTTGTTGAGCATATTTTGAGCAAGTTCTTAGTGAGCTTGTTGAGCATATTTGAGCAAGTTCTTGGTGAGCTTGTTGAGAAGATTTTGAGCAAGTTCTTAGTGAGCTTGTTGAGAATATTTTGAGCAAGTTCTTGGTGAGCTTGTTGAGTAGATTTTGGGCAAGTTCTTAGTGAGCTTGCTTGAGCAGATTTTGAGCAAGTTCTTGGTGAGCTTGTTGAGCAGATTTTGGGTAAGTTCTTAGTGAGCTTGCTAGAGAAAATTTGGGCAAGTTCTTGGTGAGCTTGTTGAAGCATTTTTGAGCAAGTTCTTGGTGAGCTTGCTAGAGCAGATTTTGGGCAAGTTCTTGGTGAGCTTGCTAGAGAAAATTTGGGCAAGTTCTTGGTGAGCTTGTTGAAGCAGATCAGTGGATTGCCTACCTGAGCAGATCAGGATTGCCTTGCTGAGCAGATCAGTGGATTGCCTACCTGAGCAGATCAGGATTGCCTAGCTGAGCAGATCAGTGGATTGCCTACCTGAGCAGATCAGTGTATTGCCTAGCTTTGAGCAGATCAAAGTAATCATTTGTATTGGGATAAGGATCCTTATTTCTATGTGAAATATTATAAGGATATTATCTTGTGGAGTACCCCACATTGGGGGAACCACGTTAAATCTTGTGTCTCAATTGTGTGTGGTGATTTGTGCACTTGTTTACTATTGCTATCTATGTCATTAATGCACACTACTATATTTGGTTATTGCAATTAAGGACACTAATTGATATTGGTTTGGAAAGAAAGTAAAAAGTGGGCGCTATACTGTTCACCTCCCCTCTCAATATAAGCTTGTGTTCTTCAATTGGTATCAGAGCAGGTTCCTTCGAAAAGGCTAACAACTTGAGGGTAGATTCTACAAGAACACAGATGGCTTCACATAATGGATTATCTACAAATAAGGCTCCACTATTTGATGATAACAATTATGCTTTCTAGAGCATGAGAATGAAGAACTACTTGATATCACAAGGATATGAGGTATGGCAGATGGTTGAAAAAGAGTATAAGGTTGAAGGTGATCCCGAGGTAGATAAGACTATCAAGAAATTGGTTGAGATCAATGCAAGGGCAATGAATTGTATTTTGAGTGGGCTACGTGAAATAGATTTTGCAAAGGTCATGGTATGTAATTCAGCTAATGAAATGTGGACCAAGTTACGGAATACTTATGAAGGAGATTCCAAGGTAAAGTTGGCAAAACTACAAACTCATAGAAAAATATTTGAGGAATTGAAAATGGAAGATTTTGAAGATATTGCAAAGTTTTTACTTCGAGTTGATGAGATTACTAACACCATGAGAGGCCTAGGATTTGAGATGAAAGAATCAGAAGTGACTCAAAAGGTTTTGAGATCACTTCCCATGAAGTATGATGCAAAGGTTTCAGCAATAGAAGAAACAATGGATATCAACAAGCTAACAATGGAAGAACTACAAGGAACTCTCATAGCTTATGAGATGAGGGTGAGTAAGCATCAGGTTCCAATAAAAGAGATTGCATTCAAGGCTTCAAAGAAAAATAAAGGGAAAGTTCCAGAGATAGATAAAGATTCAGATAATGATGAGGAAGCTAACTTCATCAAAAGGAAAAAGGACTTAAGAAATTATAGGGATATGAAGAAAGTCAAATGCTACAAGTGTGGTGATTTTGGTCACTATGCACACAAGTGTCCACATGAAGAAAATAGTGATGATGAAAAGTAGGGTCACAAAAGAAAAGAATATGGAAAGCATAAGCATGACAAAGATGACAGATACAAGAAAAATAGGTATGAGAAGAAGAAAAGTTTTCGTAAGACAAAGAAAACTTTCTACATTGAAGAAGCAAGTGATGGTTCAGTTCACAACAATAAAGACCAATCAGATGAAGAAGAATGTACATTCTTTGGAATAAGTGAAGAAAGGCAAGAACACCTATTCCTAGGTATTGAAGTTAAAGAAGAGGATATATCTATCGAAGAAAGACATGAAGAGCTTGCCATAGCCATTGAGCAAGAAAATAGGTACAAGAAGGGTCTAAGAATACTAAAATGCTTCATATGCGGAGATTTTGGGCATATAGATGATGATTGCACATACTACAACAATTGCAACAAGGAAAGTTTATTTGTTGAAAAAGAAAGCAATAGTTCCAGTAATAGTTCTAGCAGTAGTTCTAGTGACAATTCCAGCAACAGTGATGATGAAGAAGAGGAATCCACAAAACAAGAGAATAAAATTAGGATATTGGAAAGGAAAATCAAAAGGCTTGAAAATAAGGTTCATGAAAATGAAAAGGTCAAAATGATGCTTAATCAACACATTCAAGATTTGGAAAAAGAGCTTCAAGAAACAAAAGAGCTTGGCATCACTATTTTTGAGCAATTGAAGGAGAAGAAAGAAAGATGTAATCAGTTAGAAGAAGAAGATCAGAAATGTTTGGGGACCTACATAAATGAGTTAGCATGATTTCAAAGGAATTCAAAAACTTTGGATAATTTTTTGGATTTACAACGAGATCCATTTATAAAGACAGGGCTTGGTTATGAAGAAGGGAAATAAAAAATAAGCACACAAGGACCTATATTTGTATCAGGAGGCTTTGTTTCAGAAATCTATAAGGAAGAACCGGTTCCCAAAGAAAAATAAGTAGCATAAATGGATACTTGCATTTCAGAGGCTATAGAGATGTGTGCCAATTTGCTATTTGACACAAATGAAGAGAAAGAAGAGGAAGGTCCCAAAGCACCAAAGGTCTCATATTTCAGGTTTGGGGAATCACACTCAAAAGGAAAGGAAGTTCTAACAGATGAAAGGAAGAAACTAAGGAAGAGGATTTAGATACTACAAAGAAGGTTCAAGGATGCAATGCACAAGTTGAAAATGATCATAAGGATAATGGTCAAGAAAGGTATGAGGAACCAAGGCATGAACAAAGGGCTTTTCAAGGACATTGTTTTTCTTGTAATGAATTTGGACATAGGGCTATACACTGCAGGATCCATGGATCAAAGAAGTTTGATTTTGCTAGAAGAAACTTCAAAGGAAGAAGGTATGGTTTTCAGGGACATTGCTTCTTATGCAACAGGATTGGTCATAGAGCTTCTCAGTGCAAAGATAATGAGCAACATGGTTTTGGTTTTAGAGCTACACAATTCAGAAGTCATGGTCATAATGATTATGAAAATAGAACTTCACAATATAGGGTTCAGGAAAGGAATGGATATGGAAATTATTTCAAGAAAGAATTCAGGATATGGGCACCATCCAAAGGCTACAATATCAAGTGTTTTAATTGCAATAACTTTGGACATATTGCAAAATGGTGTAGGACTCAATTCCAAACAAGTTCAAGGCAAGAAGGTCAAATAGGTTCAAGACAAGAAGATCAAGTAATTCATCAAGAGAAGGATATCAAAAAAATATGGAAGGAAGTTGATAGAGGAAAGAAACAATGTAATATGGGAGTAAAAGTACTCCCACCCCAAAATTAATCACCTCAAGAGAGAAGGTGGTGAGGGGGCTAAGCTTAAGAGTCATATCTTTTAGCCCCATAGGTGTCCCTTTTGCCATTGATGTCAAAGGGGGAGAGATTTGAGTAAGGGGGAGAGCATTGAGTTAGGGGGAGCAGCCTCCAAAGAGAGCATTGAGTTAGGGGGAGCAGCCTCCATAGAGAGTATTGAGTCAGGGGGAGCAACTTTGATTCTCAGAGATGGTTTTTGTAGTGATTGTGGTTTTTGCATTAGAGGTGTTGCCATCAATGACAAAGGGGGAGATTGTTGGCAATTTGAGTTATTTTATGTTATCATTGATGTCACATGGATCACATTGAGTTTTGGTGGCCAAAGCATTTCATAAATAAGCATTTATGATATTTTGGAGAGCATGGATATATACAGGGTTTTTTGTGAAAACCAAGGCAGGTAAAATAAAAGGTTTTATTTAAAACCATGGATGGCAGATTTGAAATGGGTTTTTCTTAAAACCTAGATTGGCTTTTCGTTTCATCGAAAAAGGTGTCCCCGATGATGGAGATATTTATTTTTAAATATTTAGTTTAAATTTTAAATTATTTAAAATTTAAATTTAAATTTTAAAATTAAATATATTAATTTTAGTGTCGACTAAAGAAAGGAGGAAAGGCTATATTAATTTATAGCGTCGACGTCTAAAGAAAGAGGAAAGGCATATATATATATATGCCAACAAAAGCTTAGACTTCAGGACTCCCAACGCTTATTTTTCGAATGCCTTCGATTGGGGAACGAATTGCGAAAAGAGAGAGAAGTGTGACTTTGGTCTATTGAAAAATCATTCATGGAGTTTAATAAGATGCATAGGCATCTTTGGCCTAGCGGTTCATGCATTGTGTGTTACGTAGGAGGTCCTGCGATCGAGTCCCGTCGTGGTTATTTGCTTTGTTGAAGCGCTCGAAGCGTTGTTAAGTTTTTCGAAGGGTGCAAAAGTTTATGGTATAAGTTTTTGTTCGTGTCCCTTTGGACACGTGAGGGCATGTGGCCCAATGGCAGGTTGGCTGTGGTTAAAGCACTGAGCAAGGAGATGTCACGAGATCGAATCCCATTAGGGACAGAGGCAAGTTAATAATTTTTTAATATATTTTATTTTTCTAAAGTTGCCCTAGGAGGAATAAGGGTTGTGATGCATGTTTAGAAAAAGAGAGATTTCTGGTGTTTCTCCTTTTGAAAGTATATCATATTATATATCATTGGAAAGCTTATTTCGAGGGCTATTTGATTAACTTGCTTAGAGGGAGAAATAAGGTGTATATAAAGAGATATTTCTATTTTTGTAAAGGGGTTCAAAAGTGAAGGTTGTTTTGTTCTTTTTCAAAGGTGATTAATTCTTTCATGAGGGGACATGTTGTATCTTATTGAGTAGGAGTGATAAGGTGTTATTTGGATATTATTGTTGTGATATTAATCATGATCTCTAACCCTTGTTGAAAGTTGAAAAAGAAGTTTGTTGAGTGTGGCAGATTTAGTGGACATCCAATAAGGCATCAAAAGGTATGAGCAATATTCTCCATTGACTTTGTTTATGGTGGTTGATTTCTGAAATATCATTGGAGAGAAAAGGATTGATTGTGGTTTCCTTTTCGAAAGTGGTTGGTTGAATGCTTCAAGGTTTTCTGGTTTGAGAGTTGTGTTTAAACCTTGTTTTATAAGCATAGTTGTTGAAGCCCATTGGTTATGCAAAGAACTTGAGTTAGAAAAGAACATGAGTATCATTGTTATGTGAGATTTGTGGTTGAGCATTGTTGGAAACATTTGAGTTGGTTGATACATGCTTGGACTAGGGTTTTGTGAGAAAGAGTTGTCCCTTGTGGTGATTGGTTGAGTTGAGTTGATTGAGCCTAGTCAAGTGATTGAGTGATGTGATTGTTCAAGTTCCATGAAACAAACTATTCTATAATTCTGATTTGAGTTGAGATTGAGCTTTGAGATTAGAACATATTGAGTCTCTAACAATTCTCTTTATGCTTCTATAATACTTGAGTTGAGTTGAGATTGATTTGAGTTGAGATCATTGTGGATCATTGTTGTCATCCATTGTAGAGTGCATTGCCTTTCATTATTGAGTTCATCATTGAGCCTTGCCTTCATAGATTTGTGGATGAGATTTGAGTGCTACTTGAGCATGATTGGTTGAGCCTTTGAGAAGGATTTTGGGACAGATTTATGGACAGATTTGGGACAACATTTGAGCAAGTTCTTGGTGAGCTTGTTGAGCAGATTTTTGAGCAAGTTCTTGGTGAGCTTGTTGAGCAGATTTTGAGCAAGTTCTTGGTGAGCTTGTTGAGCAATTTTTGAGCAAGTTCTTGGTGAGCTTGTTGAGAAGATTTTGAGCAAGTTCTTAGTGAGCTTGTTGAGCATATTTTGAGCAAGTTCTTGGTGAGCTTGTTAAGCATATTTTGAGCAAGTTCTTAGTGAGCTTGTTGAGCAGATTTTGAGCAAGTTCTTGGTGAGCTTGTTGAGCAGATTTTGAGCAAGTTCTTGGTGAGCTTGTTGAGAAGATTTTGGGCAAGTTCTTAGTGAGCTTGCTAGAGCAGTTTTGGGCAAGTTCTTGGTGAGCTTGCTAGAATATATTTTGAGCAAGTTCTTGGTGAGCTTGCTAGAGCAGATTTTGGGCAAGTTCTTGGTGAGCTTGCTAGAGCATATTTGGGCAAGTTCTTGGTGAGCTTGCTGAAGTAGATCAGTGGATTGCCTACCTGAGTAGATCAAGATTGCCTTGCTGAGCAGATTAGTGGATTGCCTACCTGAGTAGATCAGGATTGCCTAGCTGAGCAGATCAGTGGATTGCCTACCTGAGCAGATTAGTGTATTGCCTAGCTTTGAGCAGATCAAAGTAATCATTTGTATTGGGATAAGGATCCTTATTTTTGTGTGAAATATTATAAGGAGATTATCTTGTGGAGTACCCCACATTGGGGGAACCACGTTAAATCTTGTGTCTCAATTGTGTGTGGTGATTTGTGCACTTGTTTACTATTGCTATCTATGTCATTAATGCACACTGCTATATTTGGTTATTGCAATTAAGGACACTAATTGATATTGGTTTGGAAAGAAAGTAAAAAGTGGGCGCTATACTGTTCACCCCCATCTCAATATAAGCTTGTGTTCTTTAGACCCTATGTTAATAAATACTCACTTAAATGAAATTTGATTTATACAAGCGATTATATGCAATGGTGGGTCGACTATGCTAGCTAACACTTTATTTATTTTGTGATCATGGAAAGTGATCACTGGCTCTTTGCACTGCTAGACATACCCCACAAAATTTGTGAATGCATTGAAGTCTTGGGGTTGGAGCTCTATAGATCTCAAAATATCCATTAAAGTCTCCCTATGCCTAGGGGACTATTGGATAAGATCATATATGGATAATTTTGTCGAGGATATCTATAGATTTTGAGTGAGTTTTTTATTTATAGTGACTACCGGTATTGCCGATGGACCTGGTAGTTGGTTTGGTGTTGGTATTTTCTAAGGCATAGCTGGGATATAGATGGGAGCCATAGGTGGCTCTAGTTAGTTGTCTCCTTTTTCTTATGACAACATTGACCATGTCGATAAATCCTTGTGTGGGAGGATCTATCTGCACTTGGTTGACTTGACCTACATGATTCCTTGGAGGTTCATGGTTTGGTAAAGGATATTTAAAGATTCCCATATTTTGATTGTCAGGTGCTAAAGGGATATCAACTGATAGTTGGTACCTATCTATCATGTTTTGTACCATATTTTTGAATTCATGGCACACGTCAATATCATGGCCTTTATATATATGGTAAAGATAGTACTAATATTCCCTATATCCCTTCAACTTAGGGTGGTTAGGGTCTAAAAATTGAGATTTTGATAGTTTAAGTGCCTTGGACTTGCATAACTAATTGAATATGGATGTCATAAACTCAAACAATGTCATAAATTAGTGAGGTAGATGACGTTGTTTGTCTCTACCCTAGTTTTTAGTGTGTTGATTGTTATAATGCATTGGAGGGGTTGAGATTGATAATTATGCTATCGTTGCAATCCCTTTGCTTTTAGAATATTCAACACAACTTGGTTGACAGGCATAGGCTTGGCCTGATGCGGTTGATTGCATGTGTTTTTGTTATTCCATTCTTTTTTTATTCGAAGATTTAGATCTCCTTCTTGGATTTTTATATCTTCAATAACTTTGGCTTGCACTAAATCCTCCTTAAATATTGTGTATTGTTGCAACTGGAGTAGTAATGATATATTTTTGGCATTAATTTTGGTAAAAAATCGAGTAATTTTCATTTTAGGGATAGCAAACGAAAGTTTTGACATAAGTTTTCACATTCTATTCCCATAATTCATCACTGAATCATCATAATACTATTGTAAATTAACCAGATCAGATAGATTTGTTTTCTTCATTATGCCAAATGAGAAGCATTCAAGAAAAGCATTCACTAGTTGCTCAAAGCTGGTGATGCTATGCCTTGGTAATTTATTATACCATTCAAGGACTGTGCCTAAAAGGGTAATCACAAATGTTCATAACAACAAGACATTGTTATCTTACAATTGAAAGCACAAGTTCATAAAACTAGTTACGTGCTCTTGCGCATCATCATCACCTTGGAACTTATCCAGCTTGGGAATCTCAAAATATTCAAGATACACCAGACTCAGGATCTAAGGACAAAGAGGTTGGTTGTGAATATTGCTTAAAGTAGGCTTTTGGTAAGCCATTCCTTGTTTCTCAAGAGATTTGATCCTCTTGGTAAGCACTTTGTAAGCGTGAGAAAAGATGATCTCTTCCTCCGAAAGGGATATTCGGGGAGCAGGTGGTGGTAGGTTTCTTTGGGGTCAACATGGTCAATTGTATTCATCAGACACGTCTACAGATGATGGTTTAGAATATTGTCGCTCCTGATCATATCACTCAGATTCTTCATATTGATCATGCTCAGGTGGATTTTGCACTTGGCACTGCTGCTACCTAGAAGCATGTTGTGATGTGCAATGAGTATTATTATCTACTTATCTAGTACACAACTCAAGATGAGAGATAACATGCATCTCATTATATTGCTGCCTATACTCACTATGTGGGGGTAAATTAGCTTGAGCTAATCTATTTGATCGGTCTTCATGCTCCTTTTGATCAAGGATGCATTGTTCTCTTTGGAAGTGTTCATATAAATGCTGGTGAAGTAGCCTTTGTCATTCTGCATATTATTGCTCTAAATACTCATGCTCTACACACAAGTCCTCCAATTGATCTTGGAGTTTTTGCTCTCTTTGGAATATGCAAAGCCTACGTATTCGATCTGATCGGTCTATCATATAAGCTCTTTGGCTACCTAACTTTTTGCGAGGAGTCTTAGCATTGTGAGTTCTAACAAAAGGATCTACTATACTATTTTTTCTATCTATTGAATGTGCATTGACACTATATTCAACTCTTTGCTTTTTTCTTGCATGTGTTGATGGGGAATTTATACTAAGAAGGCACTTGGAGAATTCATCTTGGACATAAGTATGCTACACTACATATTCACTGCATGTACTCTCAGAATGAGAATGGGCAGTAGAAGTGACCTTATGATTTGATCTTACAGTAGCTTGTTCTAGGTGATCAAGCTGATGAGTTATCCATGGTTGATCAAGAGGTGTACCATTCACACCAATACTACAATGATATATTAGATCTTCTCTATGCTTAGAGTGATTTGGAGCTCTTGTGGGTATGCGATTAGGCACACCCCTTCTATTTTTCCCCTCATTGGGTAGGTTTTGTCCATTACCATCATGTGATGATTGGGGTCTTGAAACATCCTCATTTAGATCATGAGAAGATCCTGGATTGGGTCTCCTAGTTGGGGTTTCTCGATGAGATCCCATATGTATCAATTTGTCTCCTCTAAGGCTACCTGAATGTCATTAAAGTACATATTGTGTAGGTGGATCAACTCTACTGTTATTTGTGTTTTGTGGTACATTTGCTACCAACTTAGTCATAGGCTGAGGACGGCCCCATGTGGTGACCATAACTTTATGAATTATCTCGTATGTAAATTTTAAGAAATAGATAAAATATACAAAATGATTATCTCTTTTAAATTTTATTTGTATTTCCTAAATTTGTCTTGTGTGTTATGGTTTGTTGGAAATTATATCTTTATATTATCATGTTTGTAAATTATTGATGATACTCTTGGTTGTTTAAAGTTTTCACTTGTATACTCATAGCGATAAATCTGGTGATAAAGTCCAGGCTATCATACCCATCAAGATATGGAGATGAAGACCATATACTATTAGGGAGCACAGGTACTACCGATCCTCACTCAAAACATTGTGGTAATTGATACACCCTTCGAAGATGAGTGCATGCTATTTTCTACGGATAGGATAGTTCTTGGATCAACCTTGGCCACAATTGGGTAACAAAAAAAATCAATAAATAAGCAAACCAAGTGGTAATGGTATCCATCGTTGGTCTTGATAAATTGGTTGGATGTGAGAGCCCAATGCAACTGATGTTTATAATTGAAACATGGTGTGTGTGGTGTTCATTTTACTTTAAGCAAAAATACAATGCCTCAATCAGCATGCCATGATATTTCACCTATATGCATGAAATTGACATTTTATATTTAGAAATAAATACATATGAATGATGTTTTAGGTTTAAAAAATGTAAATGTAGCTAGAATGATAAAAACTTTAAGTAGGCTTTAGACTAGGTAGACCTACACATAGATCTAATAGTATCCACCTCTATAAATAGTGATGCACAATTATGGCTACTATACACGAGAGCAATAATAATTGGTATCCACTGGCTTCTAGGGTCGCTAACAACAATATTCGTTGTTCCCAAAAATAATTAACAAAAGAATATAGAAAAATATAATGTTTTATCCTTCTAAATTTTATCTATGTGATCTGATTAATCCCTAAATTGCTGCATACAGGATATGCACACACAAGAAACAAAAAATAGGGAGAATCACTTACAAGTGAATCCTTATCTGAATAAGAATACTACAAATTAGGTTTTCTCTATCTTTCCCATAGCCATTGATGATTAAGGTGGCTATGGTGCTAGATACTATCACTTAGAGTGGCTACAAATGTTAGCTATTGTCACTCAGAGCGACTATACCTATAATGAGAAAAATAAATAAAAGCATTGTTAGCAGCCAAAAATGGGCTAGGCCCACCGTGATCACCACTGTAAGATGCTAAAAATATAACACCTAACGCAATATGTGATAAAAAGAACAAGATATATCATATAAAAAAATTAAAAGAAGAAAAGATAAAATAAATGTGCCCATATTTATTCATGTTTATCAAATTTTCCTTACAAAAAATGTTACAAGATATTCCTCTTAGGGATTAACCGTTTGATAGTTATTACAATCCATAATTCATATGGTATATGTCTTCAATAGATTCTTAGATACTCAAAATTTGATTACAGGAGGGATTATCCCTAGAACCTCCTCTTTGTGATGCTGATGATGATGATCTTGAAGGTTTTTAGCCTTAAAATATTCTCTAATCTACACACAAAGAACTGCAATATGGATTAGTTGCATATGATACCTCTCGAAATGAGGTTTTATTCTTGAAAAGTATAAATCATAAATAAATGCATAAATATAGGTGAAGATATATGAAATGCTAAAGACAAATGCATAAATATTGAAAGAAAAACTGTAAATCTAGGGTTAGAAATCAAATGCAAGCAGGTAAATATAAATCTAGTTATCAAAACAAAGGAAAAGATCATTCAAACCATAGCTATTGATAATCAGATTAGCTAGCTATCTTAACTGCTATCAATGTCGATGGCTACACCTGCAAGCCATTATTAAAAATAGCGGCCATAGAAAAATAGCTCTATCCTCTATGTTCCCAGCCTAATATCGATCAATCCATGTGCTGAATTGATGTTTAAGGATTCCTTATGTATTGAAACATGGTTTAGTAGCAGAATTTGCTTTGATTCATTGGAATTTGAGGCTTGAAAAATGAGGTATTCTCCTCAAATTATAGTAGTCTTCATTGGTGGAAAGGTAGGTGTCATTGTGTAATTTGATAGGGCTTCACTACACCTTAGAGAGATGTTAGTTCTCTCTTCAGTTCGGTAGATCTTCACTATCACATTTGCATGTTAAATATTCTAAGATTCTATTGTAAATTTGGGGTCTTAAATAGACTCCCAAATTCTCTCCTTAGCTTCTCTATGAAGCCAAGAATCAAATGTAGTTAGGCTAGGGCCATTGAAAGGAAGCTTCTAGATGCTTCAATTTTGCCAACCATCCAAGAATCAGTTATATTCCAACAAAATTACTCAGCTCGGGTAGCCAAAGTTTTTTATAGAGTTAGCTGCTATCGATAGGTGTGACTATGGACACAACTACTATCACTATGAATGGATAGCCTATGTCCACTCTGATAATCAGTGATGACGGTCATCATCGCTGATGACATCAATGACTATGACTGCATAGGACTAGGTTGCCCTAAATAAGTTGTTAGAACTATTTTTGGGTCTTAGAAAGGTCCAAGATTAGTCATATGGCTTATAGGGGTGTCTATATGAGTAGCCTCCTAAATATGACATATTTTAGGTGTCTACACAAAAGAAAGTATGCTTGGTCCATTCATAAATTTTGAGAAATCTAGAATGTCTAGCCGTTGGTGACACATGCATTTCCTACAAGATGAGCTCTCACATTTATAAATTTTAGGGAATGATAAGTCGATCATGATATCTCAAGTCTTGACCATCCCAAGTGTGTCTAGGGTATAAGTTGGGCTCTACATAGAGTTTTTTGATCAAACTTTACAAATTGGAATCCCTGGTCATTTCTTTCCCAAGATGATTGATCCATTGAGGGAGTGGTGTAGATATAGCATTTAACATTCTCAGATCCTCATACTATCGAGATAGTGCATTGACCACTATGTTCTTATTTCCTTTTATATATGTAATTTTATAATCATAGCCCAACAATTTATATACCCATATTTGTTGTTCAAGTGTGGAAACCCTTTGTTCCAAGATGTACTAAAGACTTTGATGGTCGATTTTGATTGAAAAAATTCACCTGATGAGATATGGCCTCTAATGATTAACAACATGTAAAATGGCTAACATCTTTTTTTCATAAGTGAATTTTCCCAAATTCTAGCTTGAAAATGATCTACTAGTGAAGGCCAATGGTCTTCTTTCTTGCATAAAAAATGCCTTGATTTCATTGCCACAAAAATCACTTCTAATTACATAAGAGATAGAAAATTTAGACATTGCTAACATCGGGGTGGTTTTCATAGCTTAATTTAATTTCTTGAAACACTTCTCCACTGGTTCTGACCAAATAAAGGAATTATTTCTTAACATGGCCATTAAAGGAGCTACTATATTTCCATAAATTTGCACAAATTTTTGGCTATATCTAGTGAATCATAAAAATCCTTAAATTCCATTTAGGGTTTGAGGATTTTTCCATTCTTGAACAACCTTAATATTTTTAGGATTAACTTTAACTCATTTGGTGACAATGTGATCCAAATACATTATTTCTTGCAACTAGAAAGAACACTTTGACCTCTTGGTGTAAAGGTGATTCTCAGATAAAGCTGTAGGGTCTGATATAGATGCTCTTATCAAGAGAAACTATAAATAAAATTTGTTAGAAATAAATTATATTACATCATTTGGATCATCTAAATGTACCTTCCTAGGTACACACTTAGGACATTAGATTACTTTAGGGGAAAGTTATCTAGTTACTTCATGTAAAGTAATAAATGTACAAGTGTCAATGTGCAAGTTGTATATGTCTAAGCTATCCCTTGTACAACTAGGTAAAGTGTTGGCCAAGTAACCTATATTCCTATATAAAAAGACCTCATTGTAACAAGCAGATATATAGAAATATATATAAACATAAAAAATCATATATATAGATAGAGAGTAGCATAGTGCAATGTAGTATAGTAGCTTTGTTAATGGAGTGTTCATTTCCTCCATAGCTATAGTGTATTCATTTACATCATTTCTATTTATAGCATATTTTAGTCATCTCACATATTTACTTTCTTTCATATTATTATGCATCTTGTGATTGCTATATTCTATTGCATACTACATCAAAAGCTAATAGTGGTATTAGAGCCATGATAGATCTAGTCATAATAGATCTAGCCATGGTCAATCAATAGGAAAACCACCATTATCATTGAGCCTAAGTTTTTTGTCAATATAACGCGTTGCTAGACCAATCACTGTCAAAAAAATTCAAAAGAGCCAAGGTGGTAGAATTAGGGAGAGCCACAAGTGAGGACTGAGATTACATTTGGCTAGAGTCTTTCCATAGAGTTGCAAGAAAACTTGTGAAGACTAGGACTCAACATTCAATCCACTAGATTGACAAATCAACTAGTGAAGATCATTCAAGATATCTAGAATTTATTAACTATTGCCCAAAGTTTCTTTTTATGCAAAAAAATAATTCTTAGATGATTGGGACTCCTCCTACAATATAAAGCTAGGAGACTACAACTTTGTTGCCTAAAGGTCAATGTGCCTTCATAGTTTAGATATTTGTCACTTTTGCAAGAAAAGAATACTATGGAAGAAGACTTATGGAGAAGAGTCATGGTGATTTTAGGATACTGGAGATATCCATTGCTATATTGAGAGCTTCATAGAAGAAGAGAAGGCCATAAAAGACTTGATCTAGAAGAAAAGGCCATAGAAGCCTTGTTCCAGAAGAAAAGGCCATATAAGCCTTGATCTTGAAGAAAAGGCCACAAAAGCCTTAATACTGAAAAATGTTTTAGAAGCCTTGATACTGAAAAAGGCCATAAAAGCCTTGATATTGAAGAAGACTCCATAAAAGAGTATTTTATTCAGAAGTAGATTAGAGATTTTAGTACTAAAACCTTTTTGTAGGGAAAGGAGATTCAGTGAGTTGGGAAACTTCCTACAAGAAATTTAGGAAGAGTATCTTCTTCAAAATCAATCCAGCACTTGAATAAAAACTAACAATAAAAGTATCAAGAGAAGATCTCATTGAAGAACTTCCAGTCTTGGAAGAACAAGAAAGACTAGGAGAGTCCTGCTCGAATCTAGAAGTAGCAAAATCAGAAGACCCAAAGGAAAATCTCATCACCAAAACTTCTAAGAGTAGAAGGTTGAAGCAAAGGTCTCAAGGAATACCATAAGAAGTTGCAAGTTCAAAGACCTTGTGGAGGTATCATAGATCATCCAATAAAAGTCTTGGAGAGTCTTACTGAAGAAATCATCAAAGAAGAACTCATTGGAGAAATTCACTATAGAAGATAGTGAAATATTTGGGACAATTATCACCATCTAAAAACAAGCCTAGAAGAAGAAGAAGAATTTGGTAAGGAGTTCCAAATCCAATAGACCTCAATATATTTAGAATATTGAGAAGAAGATCCTGCTTGAAGTCAAAATTTGACTTGAAGACATAAGAATCTTGCCAAAGCCGAAGACTTGAAGATTAGCTCTCATAGTAAGAAGACATAATTTGCTAAGATAAAGACTTCAAAAGCATCTAAAATAAAATAAGGAGACTACAAGAGGAGAACAAGCCACCAAATCCTAGGCTTGTGAAAGAAAGTTTGAGACCACTTTTTGGTGAAGAAGAAACTAAGCAACAAGATCCTACTCGAAGCAACAACCTGGTGATCTTAGACACCAACATCCTCTACAAGATCAACATCCTTTACAAAAGTGGCAAAGGAGCTAAAAATTCTTTCAAAAAGGTAAGAAACTATTAGTGCAAGTAGATTCACTAATTGGATTACTTATTAGATTTGTTAAAGCACCTTATTTGGATTAAAGCTGCAAGAAGGAAAATTGGATTACAGTCTTCAAAAGTGCAAAAAGAGAAAAGTTCCTTTTAAGGTTCATTTGCACATTAGTTAGGAGTTGATTAGATTACAAAATTACAACTACATCTATCAACTACCTATCATCTACTTTGGAAAAATAAAATAAGACTAAGTCCTACAATATTAATTGTAGTGAAATTACAAAATAATTATTGAAGATTCATTTCAAATTATTCTTGATTAGTTGCAGTAAATTGATTAAGTGCACTTATAAGTTATTTTGAGAGTTAATTGGAGTGATAATATGTGATTTTTAGTGCATTAAAAATGAAATATTAGTGGGTTCATTTGCACTACTATATTACTCTAAAAAAGCTTAGTGTTTGTGTTCTTGAGAAAGGCACAAAATCAAAATTTGACAAAGTGTCTAAAGACACTATTAGTGCATAAAAATATGCAACACATAGTGGCCAAGTGAAGCCACCAAAATAAGGTTAGAATCCTCCAAAACTTGGAGAAGAAGATAACTAACCGAAATCAGAAATAGAAGCTTCAAATATTGAGACTTGGTGAGTCTCAAATCCAAAGCATTACAGGGTTTGGTGCAAGGAGAAAAGTGCAGAAAATTGCATCAAATAAGGAGCTTCTATCTAAGCTTGTATTTATCATCAAAGTATCCAAGAAAAAAGGGGAAGGTGTCTAAACAAAGATATAATATCAAAACCCTACATTGCATTCAAAATTTTTGCCACAAAAATAGAAATTCATACCTAAAAAAGAGTGCAAAAGAGGGTGCAATAAAGGTTATTTTATACATAAATTCGTTACATTGTATTGCACTATCCTAATATAGTTTATATAGAAAAGAGGGAATATTTGAAGGTGCCTCAAAGACACAATATACGTAGGGAAGACTAGCCGACGACAACGGAATACTTGTGCACTCTAAGCAAGGCAAACGAGCACCATCGAAGGGTTATATTCCCTACTACTTGGATAGTTGAACCTGCCAACAATAAATACATAAAAGCAAATAAGGGAGAAGCATTATATTTAGGTCTACAAAAGGAGCATAACATGTTGAAGGAAAGCAAGCAAAGCAAGACGTACATAGGAGCACTCTACACCGTTATTGGAGCACCACCAAGGCTCCACCAAAGCTCCACCAAAGCTCCACCATAGTGGTGCTTCTCACTCAATGCAACATCAAAAACATCTTAAGCAAAGAAGTCAAAAATACTAAGCTCTGCTAATAAGAATAGTGAAGGGTTATGTTGAAGGATCAAAAGCCCATGCACAAGAAGGAAGTGACACTTGTCACTTGGAGAAAACCCCTAATATTTAATCCATGAGTGCTCATATTGGTCAAAGAAATATTATTAATAGTAGGTTGGTACATTTAGAATGTACGAGACACTTTTCTACAAAGAGAAAAAGTTCTAACCTAAAGAATGTAACTCCCAGGTGTTACAGGAATTTGCAAGTGTCATCTAGCATCATTCAGCCATAAGCACTCAAGAAAAAATGGATGTGCCACTTGATACTTAAATAAAGATTCCATTCCATTTAAAGGATGTCTAAGATCAAGAACTTCAAGAGCATTCACGTATCCACATTCAACACTTTGAATTCATCACATACAGAGCCAAACTATAGTGTGGAAGCAAGGAGAAGAGCCTTCAATGCTCTGGTCCGAAGAGGTCAAAGGTAGAGATTAAAAAAGACCATATTTGGAGTATTAAATTTGTTGGACATTTTGAGTCCATAGAGTTGTCATTGATGTCAAGGCATGAAGTTGTCATCGATGTCAAGGAGTGAACCACCGTTGATGCCAATAGGTTAAAATAAGCAATGCAAGAGGTTGACAAAATAATATTATGTGAAGCAAAATGAAAGGTTTTTATTAAAACCATGGTGGCATAAAAGGTTTTTATTAAAACCATGGTGGCACAAAAGGTTTTTATTAAAAACCACGATGGCATAAAAGGTTTTTATTAAAACCATGTGGGCAAAAATAAAGGTGTTTATAAAGACCCAAGGAGGCCTTTTTATTCCAATTTAAAAGCCAAGGAAGAAGAATTAAATATTTAATTTATAAATATTTAAATTCAAATGAATTTAAATTTTATAAATAAATATTAATTTATTTACTTAGGGCTCAACCCTAAAGTCATAGCACCGACGTACGAAGTCGAACACCACCACCGACGCATTGGAGGAAACCATAGGCAATATAAATATTGCCTCACCCAAAGCAAAACAAGAAAGTAATTCGAATTCTGAATCGTGAGATATTCGCTACAGTTTCGTGGAAGGAAGAAGAGGAGATAGTGCGCTGACATCATCCAGAATTTTGGGTGGTTTCAAAAGGACAAGTGAATCACCATTAACCACCATACGGTGGCTAGTGCAGTTGGCAGTGCTTGGTCTTAGTGGTGGAGAGGTCACGGGTTCAAAACCCGATGATAGCAGGCAGATAAACATTTTTGCGTTTGTTTTGGTGATGCCAATAGGAGGTTATTAAGAACATGGGTGCTTAAGCTCCCACGTGAGCGCTTAGCTCACATGGTAGCCAAGGCCGTGGCTAAGGCGCTAAGGGGAGGAGGCATCTTGGGTTTGAATCCCACAAAGGGGTAAGGTATTAATTTTTTATTAATTTGAATTGCCTAAGGTTGTGTGAGAATATTAGGAGGGATAAGGTGATGATTAAAAGTGGATTATTTACTTTTAAGCTAAAGTGATTTTTGGGCATGATAAAAGGTAGTTTGTGATAAAGTAAAACTAAGGTAATTAATTTTTATCTTAGAAGAATAAATTGCATTATTTTATAAAGTATTTTATTTGATAAGTGCAATTTGAGAAAGGAGTTATAAGTAGTAATTGAGTTATATTTTATTAAAGAGTTTTTGATGAAAATTATGATGTTGGAATTTATTATTGAGATGGAGCAATAAGGTGTATTTGGGATTTGAGTTATCATTGTATTTTGTGAAAAGTGTTAGGGTGATAATTCTTGTCATCTAACCCTTTGTACTTGGCAAAGAAAGTTATGATATTTGATCTAGGTTTTGAAGGTCATCCTACATCAAAGAAAAAGGTATGGGCATATTCTTCTTTGGTTGAGTTGATTGGTTGGTTTTCTGAAAAACAACTTTGGAGTGAAAAGGACTTAATTAGGTTTCCTTGTTGAGTTGTTGAGCTATATGTGAAGATTGTTTTATAAGCATTGTTGAGTGTGTTTTAATGCTTCAATGTTTTTAGGTATAAAGAGTTGTTGATAAAACCTTGTTTGATAAGCATTGTTGTTGAAGCCATTGATTAAGTGAAGAACTTGAACTAGGGTTTGCAAATATCATGAGTATCATTGTTATGTGAGGTTGGTAGATAAGCATTGTTGGAAACATTTTGAGTGAGTGTTCATATGCTTGGACTAGGGTTGTGAGTAAGGATTATTTCATTGAGTGATTGATTGAGTAGAGTTGTTTGAGCCTAGTCAAGTGGATGTGTGAAGTGATAGCTCAAGTTCTATAAAAAAAATTATTCTATATTCTGAATTGAGTTGAGAAAGTGATTGAGAGTCTTGTGAGTGTGAAGCATATTGAGTCTCTAACAATTCTCTATATGTTTCTAAGAGAGTGATTGAAAGTGATTGAGTATTGAGGTGAATGTGAAGCATATTGAGTCTCTAAAAATTCTCTATATGTTTCTAAGAGAGTGATTGAAAGTAATTGAGTATTGAAGTGAATGTGAAGCATATTGAGTCTCTAACAATTCTCTTTATGTTTCTATGAGATTGGACAAGTTCTAGTGTGGACTTGTTGAGTAGATTTGAGGTAAGTATTTGAGAAGACTTGTGGACAGATTTGTGTGAGCTTTTGTGGAAGCTTACAATACAGATTGAGAGTAGATTTGGATAAGTCCTAGTGAGGACTTATTGAGTAGATTTGGACAAGTTCTAGTGAGGACTTGTAGAGCAGATTTGGACAAGTTCTAGAGAGAACTTGTGGAAAGATTAGTGTGAGATTTTGTGGAAGCTTACAAGGCAGATTTGAGATAAGTCTTTGAGAAGACTTGTGAGCAGAGTTGATTGATTTGTTCAAACCTTGAGTTAAGGTTTGGGGTAGATCCAGTAGAGTTGATTTGAGATTGAGTCAAGATTTGAGTTAAGGCTTGAGGATAGATATTGAGGATAGATTTGTGCTAGACCGAAGGACTATGTTTAGTATAGATTCGAGGATAGATTTTGGTGTAGATTTGAGGATAGGTTTGTACCAGACCAGAGACAGATATTGAGGATAGATTTGTGCTAGATCGAAGGACTATGTTTAGTATAGATTTGAGATAGAGCTTTGGAGGTGATAGAGTTGAGGATAGAGGTCTCTAGCCAGAGTAGGGAGGATAAGTGTCTTCTATGGATAGAGTTCCACTTGCTAAGGGTAGTGGAGGTAGAGGTCTTCTAGAGGATCACCAACTAGAGTAGAGTTAGGAGATTGGTGTCTCCTATGGATAGAGATCCACTAACTTGATTAGGGGATTGGTGTCTCCTTTGGATAGAGGTCCATAAATATTGTAATAGGGAAAGGATTCCCAAGAGATTGATTGAGAAAATTTTAGTGAAATATTTTCTCCGTGGAGTAGCCCACATTGGGTGAACCATGTAAAATTGGTGTCTCTATTGTGTGTGGTGATTTGTGCATTGCTTTGATTACTATTATTGATATTGCTATCTTTATACTACATAATATTGATTGGAAAGAAAAGTAAAAAGTGGTCTTATACTGTTCACCCCCCTCTCAGTATAAGCTTGTGTTCTTCAATTGGTATCAGAGCGGGTTCCTTCAGAAGAGTTTAACAACTTGAAGGAAAATCTTACAAGAACACAATGGATTCTAAGAATGGATCATCAGATAATTCAACACTAATATTTTATGGAAGTGATTATATATATTGGAGTATGAGAATGAAGATTTACCTGATGGCACTTGGCAATGAAATTTGGGAAGCAGTTGAAAATGGATACATACCACCAGTTGATCCACCTACAGATAAGGAAGGTAAGCTTCTACAACATTACAATTCAAAAGCAATGAATGCAATTTTGAGAGGTTTGCATAGAACAGAGTCCATAAAAGTTATGCATTGTCAAGATGCAAAAGGAATGTGGGATAAGTTGCAAAGTATATATGAAGGAGATAAAGGTGTCAAGAAAGCAAAGATACAAAATCTCAAAGGACAATTTGAAGAGTTAAGAATGAAGGATGAGGAAAACATTAGTACTTATCTACTTCGAGTCGATGAGGTTGTTAATGCTATGCAAGGACTTGGACTTAAGGTTGAAGAATCAGATGTTTGTGATAAGGTCTTAAGATCTCTTCCAAAAATATTTAGTGAAAATATTTTTGCTATAGAAGAATCAAAGGATGGTGATTCTTTGACAAGAGATATGTTGCTTGGTATTCTTACAACTTTTGAGTTAAGAACAAAAGAACCTAATCCCCAGAAGGAAGCAACCTTCAAAGCAATCAAGAAGACAAAGGGTAAGAAGTCAGAATCAAGCAATGAGTCATCCAGTGATGAAGAAGCAAATTATGGTAGAAGGAATAAGGATTCAAGAAGATTTAAAGATACAAAATTTGTTAAATGTTTCAATTGTGGAAAGTATGGTCACTATGCAACTGACTGTCAAGAAGCTAAAAATAACAATGATGAAGAAAAATAGGATCACAGGAGTAGGGAATCAGAAAGATACAGGTACCAAAAGAAAAGCAAGGATGGACAAAGCAGACAAGGGAAGAAGTTCTTCCAAAGACAAAAGAGGAGCTACTATGCAGACAAGGCAAGTAAGTACTCAAGTGATAGTGATGCTAGTTTCTCAGATAATGATAAAGATGAAGTCCTATTTATGATTGAAGAAAAAGAAGTCAAGAAAAGGTCACCAATAATTCTCAAGTGTTTTAGATGTGGTAATTTTGGTCATCTTGAAGATAGTTGTACAAGGAATGGTTTCAGTTTTAGTGATGATGAATATGAAGATACACTTGAAGGACCAGAAGAGAATATTCTAATGGCACTAGAAGAAGAAGAAGGTGATCCTATAGAAGACAAGTCAAAAGAAAATGAAGATGTAGACAAAGGCAAAAAAATAGAGGAAGAATCAGATAAAGAAGGATATGATCTCAAGGGAGAACTTATTTATGCTCTTGACACAGTAAAAAGGGTAAGAAAGCAAAACTCTAAACTTGGAATCTCAGTTTCAAGAATGTGATGAAGAAAGAAGAATGCTTATAGAAGATCTAAACAAGTCAATGGCTAAGACAAAGAGGTTCAAGGAGAAGTTAGAAGCTAAGGTTCTAGAATGTAAGAAACTAGAACAAGAGGTAGCTTCATTAAATATGGAAGTCAAAAACTCCAAAGTCAAGCTACAAGGGTTCAAAAATAGCTCAAAGAATTTAGATAAGTTTATCAAGATACAAAAGCCTACATCAAGCAAGATAGGTCTTGGATTTGAACAAGAACAAAAGAAATGGGGAAAAGAGTCAACCTCAAGTTCTTAAGAAGAAGAAACTTCAGAAGAAGAAGAAACTTTAGAAGAAGATAGTGTAAGAGAAAGTGAGACTTCTGAGGATGAGTTGGACAATAGAAAGTTCAACAAGGAAAGGAACAATGCACAAAGGAGAAACAGATGGAACAACAATCAGAATAGGTTAAGAGAGACTAAGAGACCAATGAGGTCAAGACAAGGAAACTTCAATGGAAGATGTTTTTCATGTCACAGATTTGGGCACATGGCTTCATAGTGCAGGACACATGAAAGACAGGAATATGGGAACAAACAACTTTTCCATGGGTATTGCTACTCATGTAATCAGTTTGGTCACAAGGCAATGAATTGTAAGGTTCATGAAAGAAAAGGATATGGCTTCACTAGGAGAAATCCTAAGACATTTGCACTTCCAAGGAATAATAACATTAAGTGTTATAAGTGCAATAATGATGGACATACAACGAAGTGGTGTAGAGCAGACATTCCAGAACCAAGAGGAACAGGAATAGGAACAAGAACATAAACAGGAATAGGAACAGGAATAGGAACATGAACAAGAATAGGAACAAGAACAGGAAAAGAATATGGATATGAACATGAATAAGAATAGGAACAGGAACAAGAATAGGAAAAGGGATATGGATATGAATAGGAAAAAGGAATATGGACATGGATAGGAACAGTCAAAGGGATCAGAAGGATCAGATGAGAAGGAAAGAAGATAAAGGTAAAGACCAATGCTTGATGGGAGTAGAAATACTCCCACCCTAGAATTAACCACCTCAAGAGGAGGTGGGGGAGGGGCTAAGCTAAGAGACTCATTCTTAGCCCCGAGCCCCAAAGGTGACCCTTTGCCATTGATGTCAAAGGGGGAGAGATTTGAGTAAGGGGGAGAAATTTGGTATTTGAGTAAGGGGGAGAGATTTGGTTTAAGGAGAGAGCAATTTCCCAGGGGGAGCAAAATAAAAAGGTCAAGGAAATGGTAAAAAGTTATTGGGTTGCCATCAATGACAAAGGGGGAGATTGTTGGACATTTTGAGTCCATAGAGTTGTCATTGATGTCAAGGCATGAAGTTGTCATCGATGTCAAGGAGTGAACCACCGTTGATGCCAATAGGTTAAAATGAGCAATGCAAGAGGTTGACAAAATAATATTATGTGAAGCAAAATGAAAGGTTTTTTTTTATTAAAACCATGTTTTTTATTAAAAACCATGATGGCATAAAAGGTTTTTATTAAAACCATGTGGGAAAAAATAAAGGTGTTTATAAAGACCCAAGGAGGCCTTTTTAATTCCAATTTAAAAAGCCAAGGAAGAAGATTTAAATATTTAAATTTATAAATATTTAAATTCAAATGAATTTAAATTTTATAAAATAAATATTTATTTAATTACTTAGGGTTCAACCCTAAAGTCATAGCATCGACGTACGAAGTCGAACACCACCACCGATGCATTGGAGGAAACCATAGGCAATATAAATATTGCCTCACCCAAAGCAAAACAAGAAAGTAATTCGAATTTCGAATCGTGAGATATTCACTGTAGTTTCATGGAAGGAAGAAGAGGAGATAGTGCACTGACATCATCCAAAATTTTGGGTGGTTTCAAAAGGACAAGTGAATCACCATTAACCACCATACGATGGCTAGTGTAGTTGGCAGTGCTTGGTCTTAGTGGCGGAGAGGTCACGGGTTCGAAACTCGATGGTAGTAGGTGGATAAATGTTTTTGCATTTGTTTTGGTGATGCCAGTAGGAGGTTATTAAGCATGTGGGTGCTTAAGCTCCCACGTGAGCGCTTAGCTCACGCGACAGCCAAGGCCACGGCTAAGGTGCTAAGGTGAGGAGGCATCTTGGGTTCGAATCCCACAAAGGGGTAAGGTATTAATTTTTTATTAATTTGAATTGCCTAAGGTTGTGTGAGAATATTAGGAGGGATAAGGTGATGATTAAAAGTGGATTATTTACTTTTAAGCTAAAGTGATTTTTGGGCATGATAAAAGGTAGTTTTTGATAAAGTAAAACTAAGGTAATTAATTTTTATCTTAGAAGAATAAATTGCATTATTTTATAAAGTATTTTATTTGATAAGTGCAATTTGAGAAAGGAGTTATAAGTAGTAATTGAGTTATATTTTATTAAAGAGTTTTTGATGAAAATTATGATGTTGGAATTTATTATTGAGATGGAGCAATAAGGTGTATTTGGGATTTGAGTTATCATTGTATTTTGTGAAAAGTGTTAGGGTGATAATTCTTGTCATCTAACCCTTTGTACTTGGCAAAGAAAGTTGTGATATTTGATCTAGGTTTTGAAGGTCATCCTACATCAAAGAAAAAGGTATGGGCATATTCTTCTTTGGTTGAGTTGATTGGTTGGTTTTCTGAAAAATAACTTTGGAGTGAAAAGGACTTAATTAGGTTTCCTTGTTGAGTTGTTGAGCTATATGTGAAGATTGTTTTATAAGCATTGTTGAGTGTGTTTTAATGCTTCAAGGTTTTCTGGAATAAAGAGTTGTTGATAAAACCTTGTTTGATAAGCATTGTTGTTGAAGCCATTGATTAAGTGAAGAACTTGAACTAGGGTTTGCAAAGATCATGAGTATCATTGTTATGTGAGGTTGGTAGATAAGCATTGTTGGAAACATTTTGAGTGAGTGTTCATATGCTTGGACTAGGGTTGTGAGTAAGGATTATTTCATTGAGTGATTGATTGAGTAGAGTTGTTTGAGCCTAGTCAAGTGGATGTGTGAAGTGATAGCTCAAGTTCTATAAAACAAATTATTCTATATTCTGAATTGAGTTGAGAAAGTGATTGAGAGTCTTGTGAGTGTGAAGCATATTGAGTCTCTAACAATTATCTATATGTTTCTAAGAGAGTGATTGAAAGTGATTGAGTATTGAGGTGAATGTGAAGCATATTGAGTCTCTAACAATTCTCTATATGTTTCTAAAAGAGTGATTGAAAGTAATTGAGTATTGAAGTGAATGTGAAGCATATTGAGTCTCTAACAATTCTCTTTATGTTTCTATGAGATTGGACAAGTTCTAGTGTGGACTTGTTGAGCAGATTTGAGGTAAGTCTTTGAGAAGACTTGTGGACATATTTGTGTGAGATTTTGTGGAAGCTTACAATACAGATTGAGAGCAGATTTGGATAAGTCCTAGTGAGGACTTATTGAGCAGATTTGGACAAGTTCTAGTGAGGACTTGTAGAGAAGATTTGGATAAGTTCTAGAGAGAACTTGTGGATAGATTAGTGTGAGATTTTGTGGAAGCTTACAAGGCATATTTGAGATAAGTCTTTGAGAAGACTTGTGAGCAGAGTTGATTGATTTGTTCAAACCTTGAGTTAAGGTTTGGGGCAGATCCAATAGAGTTGATTTGAGATTGAGTCAAGCTTTGAGTTAAGGCTTGAGGATAGAGATTGAGGATAGATTTGTGCTAGATCGAAGGACTATGTTTAGTATAGATTCGAGGATAGAGTTTGGTGTAGATTTGAGGATAGGTTTGTACCAGACCAGAGATAGAGATTGAGGATAAATTTGTGCTAGATCGAAGGACTATGTTTAGTACAGATTTGAGATAGAGATTTGGAGGTGATAGAGTTGAGGACAGAGGTCTCCAGCTAGAGCAGGGAGGACAGGTGTCTTCTATGGATAGAGTTCCACTTGCTAAGGGTAGTGGAGGTAGAGGTCTTCTAGAGGATCACCATCCAGAGTAGAGTTAGGATATTGGTGTCTCCTGTGGATAGAGATCCACTAAATTGATTAGGGGATTGGTGTCTCCTTTGGATAGAGGTCCATAAACATTGTAATAGGGAAAGGATTCCCAAGAGATTGATTGAGAAAATTTTAGTGAAATATTTTCTCCATGGAGTAGCCCACATTGGGTGAACCACGTAAAATTGGTGTCTCTATTGTGTGTGGTGATTTGTGCATTGCTTTGATTACTATTGTTGATATTGCTATCTTTATATTGCATAATATTGATTGGAAAGAAAAGTAAAAAGTGGTCTTATATTGTTCACCCCCCTCTTAGTATAAGCTTGTGTTCTTCAAAATTCAAGGAAGGTTCCTAGCATTCTATTGGAGGAAACGACCAAAGCAAAGATATTAATATAGCAGTCCTTGCACACTGGAAAATAGCACCGATTATTGTGGTCTCTGCATAGTGAAAGGTAAGATTTATTCCCATTATAAAAGTGCTTTCATTTTTAGGGAGTTATAAGGTTGATAAATTAAGGTTAAACTTAGAAGAATTTAACCATATTGAAAGCCATATTTCAAAGGGAATAATTTATCAAATCAATATAATATTTGCAATATTAAACTTAGGAGCAATAAGGGTTTCTACTAGAAATTAATTTTAAAAATATTTGCAAATATTATTGTAGACATGAAAAATTGATCTAATTTAATGGGCAATCTTCCCTGAGCCCTCTAGGAGACCCCTTAGACTTGCCTAGGGCAAGGGTGAGGCTCCTCCACCTCTTTTTCATTTTTTCTCTCTCTATGCAAAATTGTGCTCACCTTTGATGGGACACGATTTTGCATAGGTAAAATAGTGGTCGGCCTTGATGTGGCACAATTTCACCTTTTTAGGGTTTTATCTAAGAAAACCCTAATTCTTCAGGTTTGGCATATTTTATGTCAGTCCTCCTTGGTTTTCCTACCCGTATCGCCTTCAAATATGCTATACAAGGAGGGTTTGAATTCATTCTTTTAGCACGCACAAAATAAGCACAATGAAATTTGATAATTAATGCTAATGATGATTATTATTGTAAAGTATTTTAGTATTCACTCATTGATCTACATCCTTCTTATTTTGTAAGCAAGTTAACTTTGGAGTGTAAAGTTTGATTGGTTTTCTACTGCATTGGATTGTTTATTTCTATTGCTCATTCTTGGTGGATTTGTGTTGAAGCCCTAAGGAGAGATCAACTATCTAGGAGGTCTCAACCCTTCTACTTGATTCATCGCTCTCTGCTAGGTGAATTTGCTATGTTACATGCTTTTTTTCATTCACTGCATATGATATTTGTTATTTTGCATCAATCTAATATGTTTCATGTCACTTGTACGAAATCACACTTAGGTATGCGGGGCACAATTTTGCTAGTGCGATATCATGGTCACCTATTACGAGGTGCAATTTTTCCTGAGCTATACCTAGAGGAAAATTGTTATTCTAGATTTTATAACTGTATTCTATAGACAAGGGTGAGTATAATCCCGATACGAGAGGTGAAATGATCGAACAGACGAGATAAGGAATTAGCATGGGGTCTTAGAGGTATAAGGTAACTCAGACATCAGAGGGATCAAACGTCAGACTAGTCTATCTGTCAATCGACTGGAACCAGACGTCTAAGGCTGGGATGTCAGGAGGCTAGACATCTTGTACTAGACGTCAGGGGGTGACACGTCAGGTGGTTAGATGTCTGGGACTAGACATATAGGGACTGGACATATGGGAGCTAGACGTCTGGGACTTAGGTTTCTAGGGGCTGGACATATAGGGTTGGACATATGGGGTGTAGACGTCTAGACGTTAGATAGCTGCTACCATGGATTCTGCTCCTAAATACCTGCAAACAACCTACTAGGAAGAGTCTTCAACCTACATAACATTAGCATCCCAACCTGCAATAACACTCAAGCATGATCTGTAATACACAACATAACACCAATAGGATCAAGCGTTGTCTTATTATCTCTAGAAGGTTACATATTACAATGCAAAAGTAAGGGGGTATTTAAAGGCTGCAGGAGTGGTTCCCCAACTACCTGCACCAACCACCCAACCGTTTGCCCAACCAACTAGTTAGACATCTAACTAATAGTTTAGACATATGACTAGCTAGATGTCTACACTAACTAGATGTCTGGCTTAACTAGCCTTAATCCAAATGGCGGCCATTTTGTCCTTTTATGCATTTAATACTTTTCTCTTCTGATTGGATGATTAAACTAAACAAACATTATGCCTTATACAAAATGGCATTACAAAATAGCATAAATCAACATTTGCTATATACATTCAAAATTGCTTGGGACATTTTCACAATCAGTTCCTCATTTTTGCTATCTGGAACTGCTATCTACATCTATCCTCCCATTTGAAGAAGTCGATGTCCTCAGTGACTTTCTTCGCTCGATATGTGGGGTCTCTATCTCTGGTTAAGGTGGAACTAGGTTATTAATGTTGGCAGCCTCTATAATAGCTTCATACTCCATCTACATCTTCAACAGCTCCCTCTCCTCCTTGAGTTGGTTGGTATAGTTATAAAACTTAGCACATTCTACCCCAAGGTTGTTAGCATGATCTTCTATCTATTTGAGAGCATCCAAAAACTCAGTATCCCTATTCCTAAATATCTCCTTCATTCGTTGTTCAGACATTGATCCAGAAGACGAAGGTGCTCTCTGTGCTAACTACTGCTGTAGAGTTGCCTCCCTTTGGCATGCCTGCTATAGTTCCTCCTTCAAGCTTGCTTGCTCCTTTTGCCAAACTTCTTCTTTCTTCTACCATGCAAGCTCAGACTAATTTTTTTATGCTACTAAGTCCGTTGTCTGCTTAACTAGTAGCTCTTTAGCCTTCATCAACTGGGAATTATCTGCCTCCAACTAGGAGAAATGTCAAGTTTTCTCTTCCAGTTGCGTGCCAAGGTACTCCATGGTCTTCTGTAGCTTATAAAGTTCCCTTATAATGTTGTCTATCCTGTTAATACCTTCATATAGGAGTGTCTCCTTTGGCTGTATTGTCTCCAGAGTAGTTTGCAGTTCTTCATCAACTACTTTCTTAGCTGCATGTACACACTTCAAACCTTCCCCCAAACAACACAATAGATGGACAATGAAATTCATTTGTGCATACACCGATAATAGTTCAAGAGCTACTTTTGCCTATGCTCCTAGTACTATAGGTTGCTGAGGATTCCTATTGCTATGGCCACACTTATACACTCGTGCTGGCTCCAGATAGAGAGTAGGTGTCTTCTCTAGCAATTGTGCAATCCCCTCCATTGTGGTCAAGCCAAAAATGGACAAAGTCCATGGGGTGTCCTGATATATCTCTGATATGCCCTTCCACCATGGTTCTTGTGTTGCCAAACTGACCAATTTCTCCATATATCCCTCTATCATTCCTTGCCATTGCTTCCAATGGCACATGCAAGCTGCTTCAAACTGCAAGTGTATATTATCCATAATCTCCATTAACTGTGAAAAATAGTCAATCGCTTACTGATCCATGTTGTCTGACGGGTCCATAAAATTTGGTACCCATACCTAAAACACTTGAGACCATAGGTCCTTTTGTTCCTCCTCCTGCTCTTCCTCTTGTACTACCTCTTTTCCCTTGGATGCTGTCGACTTATGACTACTCATCTGTGTCTTTGCCCTATTCTATGAATCGGTCCTAGGTGGTGGCTGTTCTCCCCCTATCTCAGCTACCTCTCCTTGTGATATTTATCTTTATTCCACCTGGATAGGGTCTTCCTGTGAGTGTCCTACAGTTCTTGCTTCCTATGGAATTCTACTTCCCTCCACTGTAGGTGTGGTAATCTCTCCTGGATTACCTAATTATGTTTCTTCATTTGCGGCAAATAGATCATTAATTGATTCTACCCCTAATGTTATCGTAAATGCAGTTGGTGTAACCAGTGAGTCCCCAACTGGCTTTGGTGAGCTGACACCAACCAGGAATGTCACTTCTACAAAATACTCTGGGTCTGATGTGGACCGCTGTACTAGATCCTGCTGTCGAATTATGAAGGGCTGAAGGGATGTTGAGATCCATATCCACCCCTTGATGAGTTTCTAACTATATTTGGATTGAGCGAGCTATATCTAAATTCCATTGAATGGTTTACAATGCATATTTAGAGAGATTTGGGGGTGGCTCATCAAACCATCCCTTCTTCTTCTTCCTTTGTACTATTTTTGGTGACTAGGCAACTGTCTGTTCTGTGGTTGTTTGCTTTCCTAACCATTGGGTATCCTCCCCTTCTGAAGTAGTCACCAACTTCTCCTACCTTGGTGGTTTATGATATATCTACTTCACTTTCACCTTCTTCATTGGTGTAGTCCCCTTTGCCAGTGGTTGTGCATCAATCCACCACAAGACACTCAAGGCTAATTCCAAAATTTTCTTCTCTGGTCCAAAGTCAGGAATCCATACTCCTGCTCTCATGGCTGCATCCAAAATCAGCCCAATGGCATGAAATGCCATGGAGAAATTCTTCATTACTCTTGACAGGAATGCTTGGATGCAGAGTGATAGATGTTGTGCCCAATCATAAGCAACTCCTTTATCTATTCCCTGCAAGTACAAAATCAGCCATATGGGTAAATCTGAACTCCTTTGTTCCCCTAATAATCTGGCCATAATAACATTCATTATCACTTCTAGCCTAGTATGTCTCAACTGCGTCTTTTTGATGCCTCTTACACCATGGGTGTTAAGCATCGTATCAACTTATACCCTATCCAGAGTAGTGACACTCATAATAAATTCTGGCATCTTCTTGGGGTCTACCCTTTCGTTCACCACTAGCTTACCCTTCCTAGGTAGTCCGAATACACGCTGAAATGACTCAGGAGAGAAGTCCACTGTCACCACCTTATCTCCTATGTGCACATAACTCCTATAGTTGTCCTCATCGTAGTTCTCCAACATTTGAATCAGATAACCCTTAAAGAACTCTTTATCAAAGTTTGGGACTTATAGTATAAAATATACTCTTGCATCCTTAAGTCTTCCCTTGATAGGGTTATCAAAAGTTGCCTCTGCCCATAATTGCCGATAAAAATCACCCGTCGAACAAGTCCATGTAATCTCTGTGGCGGGAATTAGTGCTTTTCCACCTTACTGGACTTCCTTGCTCCTTTTTCTAGCCAATTCCATTACCTCCCTCCTCATTCTCGTCTTCCCTGGGTTCTCCACTTGTTCATGCACCTTGTGCTCCAGGTGATGTCGTAGCTTCTTTGTCGACACAGACTCTATTTTTGATTCTGCCTGACTTGGACCCTTGCTAGATCTATGACTCATATTTCTTGCTCCAACTGCTTGGCTACCTTCCTAGCCATATGCATTTTCCAGGCAAGACGTCTGGCTAGATGTCTAAAGTAATTTGCTAGACATCTGCCTTACCAAGCCAAAAATCTGGCTAGACGTCTGAAATAATTTGCTAGATGCCTGCCTTACCAGGATGCCAGATGTCTACAATTCTAGTTTAGATGTCTACTTCCCAGTCCAGACGTCTACTTGGATGTCTAATATTCGTGCCTAGACGTCTGCATGACTGTCTACCGAATGTCTACTCTTCCTGCCTAGATGTTTTCCTGGATGTCTACCAGACATCTACTCTTTCTACCTAGATGTCTATTTGGCTGTATGCTAGATGTCAGTTCTCTCGGCCCACATGTCTATCATCTGCTTGCCTAACCCATTTGCTCAAACGTCTGCTTGCCTAACCCATTTGATGGTAGTCATCCTGGGCAAGACATATGCAATTCCTTAGACGTCTGCTGTGGCGCGCATCATCTTCACCACCCCTCTTAGCTTCTTCCTCTCCTAGCAATCGTGCTCCTTGCCTTCTCCTCTACCTGTAACTGTGGGAATGGTGAAAATGGATTTTTAACCTTTTTTTTATAGCCTCTCATGCATGCCATAACAGTTTCTCCAACCACCACCTAACAAGCACCTCCTATATGCGCGTCACCTAGCTAGAAATCTAGGGGTGTTGTTTTGTATTTTCCCTATTTTGTATTTTTTTTTTATTATTTAATATCTCTCACTAAACCACACAGCCATGTCAAAACGGATTTCAAAGATATCTGGCATTTCATTCCTGCTATGACGACTTCAATTATTGAAACTGCTAAAACCGTCATCACCCCATATTTTTACTTCATCTGACTCTTGTCATCTCTGATGATTACTTTGTTTATGGCAAGTTTTGGTCTGAGATTGCTCTGAATGTCTCACTTTGTTCCTTGGTACAATTCACCAGTTTGGCTGCTCTACTTTCAGTTGTTTTCTGACTCCTTATTCTGGCAACCGGTGCCTACTTCCTTGACGTCCCATGTTCTGTCAGCTTCTTTCTACCGTCACCCGTATTTGCTCCATCCAATCCTATACCAGATGGATTTCTCTTTCATTTATACTATCGGTATTTGGATCAAATTCTTCAATTACATCCTCCAAGGGTCTACTCACAGGGTTCTGATGTGCCAGTTCTACTGCTGGGGGATCCGGATGTCTCTGCCATGGAATCTGTTTCATGCTTCCATCATGGCACCAAATGATTACACAATCATCCAAGTAATGAAACATTTCCCTTCTATGTTCTGGTCGATCAAGTATGTTGTGGTCAGGCTATTGGGGTCTTGGTTGTCTCCAATTTTGATTATTTCTTCTAGATCTTCTGCCTCTTCCTTAGATTTTACCATTCTATAGTTTCTCAACAACTCTTACTTAATTTCTTCATTCTGGATTAATATTCCCATTCCAGGTTCCTCTCCTCCCTTGAATCTGGTTCCTATGGTCTTGGCCTCTTTTCGATATAATCTCCCGATTGTAGGGCTATCGTAATCCCAACTGCTTGAGATTTGGTCGGTCCCTCGGTCATTCTTGACGATGTCTTAGGTTCCTACAAGCTCACTAATATTGGCCTATAGGACTAAACTCAGGAGCACATAGTGATGGGTTAATTGTGGCCATACCCACTGCTAGACCTTACGATTCAACAAGCGGTCTGGTCGACCTAGGGGTATACAAAGTTGAATTTATCCCACTCTGGTTACTGGGATGGAGGTTAAACACACTCCTCCCTTGGTCAAGTAAGTCTTGGTCACCGAGTGGCTTTGATGAAGCCTCTGAATTCCACAAAATACCTCTATTTTAGCCCTGATTAATGAGTTCAGGTCGAGAACTCCCTTCTTAACATTGGTTGTCTGGGGTTATGTTATGCAAAATTTGCAACCTTCAGTCCGATCTTAGCAATATCCTTCACGACTTGGCTTCCTCGAAGTGCTGCTGAGGTGCACATTGTGCTAAGGCTACTTGATATTGTTCTAAAAATTCTAAATCAGTACTTGAATTGTTTGCGTTTTCATGTGCAGATATGGGCCAATTAGAAGTTTCATGGACTCAATGTTCCAGCCTCCTCACTTCCCTTCTATGTCACCTAAGGTCCAATTATGCTATCCTATATCGAGCTACTTCTTCGCATTTAGTAGGAAGCTGCATGGCTGTGGTATGTGGAGTTCTAAATCGTCGAGGTACTGACAATTCTGTTGTTTCATCTGTACTTGTGTCAGCAATGTTTAGTCTCGGTATCTCTTCTTCTGAAGAACTTCCACTCCCGATCACCTGTGTTTCATCTGCAAACCATACTCTTGTCTATTGATCATGAGTCAGGTGTCGTGGGCTTCTTTGGGGACTTACTTGGGGAATGTCGAGATCAGGTTGATTTTCATGACTACTTGATTTATCCTACCAACCTATTTTTCTTGTTCCCTCTGTTTCTACCTAGACATCCCTCCAATTGATTGCCATATCTTATCTTGTTATTCTGTAATTGGTAGTTGAACTTTGTCCTGCTTCCTAGACCTTCGATCTTTCAGGTGATTCCACTTGTTCTTCAAATATTCCAACTTGTGTTTCGTTTGAGTTTGCTAAATATTTTGAGTTTAGTCTTATCCTTAATGTGGTTGAGGATTAACTCATGGAATGGTCGTGTGATGCTACTGCCTTCTCTCTCACCCTATCTCCTTGGTCTGCATTGGGTAAGGAAAATAGACTGCTTGCTAGTGAGTTACCCGATTCAATCCTTCGTTCTTCATCCTCCTATTCTGCCCATTCATCTCTGCATACCTCCTGACGTTCTTAAATTATCTCCATAGTGGTCTCTAGCTCCTGGATGAATTGCTCTCACAACTGGCTATTTTACTGTCTCAAAGTTTCATACTCTTTGTGTAATCTCTAAGTTTCCAACTGCATTTGTTGCAGAATTCTTGCCCTCTCTTCATTCTGTCCTTCTTCCAAAATTTGTAGGACAACTTATGCTAGTAGCTGAAGTTGTTCCTCTTCATTATTCAGAGTGGTTTGTTGTAACTTTTGTTGTTCACCTCTTCTAGTTATCGATCCTTCTTCTGTTCCAAATAGCCATTCCAGGTTATGACTTCCCCCCTCCCAAACAACATCACTCTACTTGTCATTGTCTGGAGTTTGAGTACCTAGATTTGATTCATCTCTCCTGGTTCTGGGATTTATCTCTGATTTTTCTAAACCGATCATGTTTATCTGAACATGAGGCCTGTATAGTTTTAGTTTAGAACTATTTATTGCTTTAGGGTAGAATGTTCCATCCAGTTTCCATAGTCTGATTGCCCTGTACTCCAATACCTCTTCCACTTGAAAGGGTCCAAGCCATAAGGTTTTAAATTTACCAAGCTTGATCTCTCTTTTTACATTATACTTGAGGACCAATTCACCAGCCTTTAGGTCCTTCTATGTCTAGGCAAAAACATATTTATACTTCATAAAGATCTTAATTGCTGCCGCCTCCAGCACTGGATCCCAATCATCTCTGCACTTAATCATCTTATTCTCATCTTCCTCTCCTAGGTTTACCCAAATCATTTTTGGTCCTTCGTACTTGATCAATTCAGGGTCTCTCTTGGATTTTAATACCTCAATGGGGTGGGCTGGCTTATCATCAATAGATGCTTCCCCCATTGTATACTCTACAAAGTTTTTGGAAAACACCCACTTCTCTCTCTTTATCCTTTTTTGCTGATGTCTGTATCTTGTTACTGTTTTCCTCTTCAGTTGCTCTCTTCTTATCTTCCCATGCTTCACCTTTCGTAGTGATGCATAGGCATCGAGGAGCGAATACCTTGTAATCCTCCATATGCCAATGGAGTAGACCCTTATCCTAGTCTTGCTCATCCTCTGTGCATTCCTCCAAGTGCAACACTCCTTCATATAGTTCATACCCCATTTCACCTTCGAATAACGAAGATTCTAAGTCATCTAAAATCATGATGTCCTGGCTCACTGTCTAATTATTTAGATTAATCACATACTTGTGCTACCCCTGTTTAAAGGATAGACGCTCTTTCTCCTAGTTATGGTTGACTTTCATAGTTATCAACCATCCACATCCTAGCAATGCATCATATACGGGCTTTTGCATAGCTATAATTACAAAATCAAGGACAAATTCTTGCTCTACTATGCATATTTTTTGGTTCATCAAAACACTAATTGTTTTGATGTCGTATTGATCAAAACCATACAACTTGAAATTCGAATATCTTAATGCGGGTTACCCAATAGTCTGCCATGTCTTTTTCGGCATCACGTTCACACTAGACTCTCTGTCCATAATTACTTGACTTAGTTTATGGTCCAAAATCTCCATATGGACCATAGCAGGTCTCCTTCTTGCTTCTATCATTAGAATTGTGGTGTCTATGAATTGCTCTTGTTTGATTGCTACTACCTATTATGGTTCATCCTTCCTCTTGATGACTTTGTCGATCATAGCATATAGTTCAGGTACTATGGTGAACAGGTTCACAACCTTCACCTCTACCGTTGTGTTTAGTACCTGCGCTACCAACCCTTCGATCGATGCCTTCTTACTTGTCTTTGGTCTCTTCAACACTTTCTCCAAAACTAGTCGATTCTGCTTCTCTTTGTCTAGTTCTGTTTGAATCAATTCCTGGGCTTCCTACCACCGCTCCTTCTCTTGGGTAGGATTTGGGTATTGCTCTATCTTTTTGGCCTGTGCCCTTGTCACAACCAACACCTCCTTCTTTTCCTCCATTACTGGGCTCACTTCCCTAATGCCAATCAAATTGACATTCTGAGTCCCACTGGAACTTGCTTTGTTCGAGAAATTCACCTTCGTATGGTTTCCTGGCCCACACCACTTATGCATTTGTGTGGTGTTACTAGTATTGTTACTTTTTGCATTCTAGGGTTTTGAACAGTTCTTTGCAAAATATCCCCATTCTTGAAAACTTTGACATTGGATGATAGGTCGACCGTTCGAGTCATACTGCAGTCGACTCTGACCTCCTTGTTTGCCACCTCTACGATTATTTTTGTAGCCCCTGCTTGTAGCTCCTTGTCCATTCCTTGTTGCATTCGGTTGCTCTTCTTGTTGTATGGTCATAGTATGATGCCATTTACTTTTCAAGTTGAATGGATAGTCTGCAATGGAATGTCCTACAATATCACATATGTTACAATATGTTTATGTTTGTGTGTCCTTCCGTTTTGTAGTCCGAGCGCCAAATTTCTTTTCAATATTTGCGAGTATCTCCTTTGACTTCTTTCAAAATTTTATCAAATTACCTTTTAAAGGAGTGGATTGTTCTTTGTACTTTGTCTTCTTCATCACTGTCAAAATCTTCATTATGCTTCATATGTTCTCCAATCCCTGCAGTTGTTTTCTTACTCTCACTTTCAAAATTATTTGCTTTCTCCAGTGCTTCTTCATATGTTGAGGAAGGTACTGCCTTCATATTTTTCCTATATTTTGCCAGTAATCCATCTAGAAACTAGCGTTTCACCATGTCGTTGGTAGGTGGCATTTCCATTTTATCAGTTAGCTACTTCAGTCGTCTATTGTAACTCTTGACATCCTCATCGGGTTTTTGTTTTGTTATGCATAGTTCCGTGATGATGTCCGTATTGTCTCTTAATGGTCAAAATTCTTTGATGAATGCTTTTCTCAAGTCTTCCCATTGCACAAAGGCCTGTGTACTCTACTTTTTCAAATACCAATCAATCGCCATGCCATGCAGTGTGGCTAGAAATAGTTGTAGCCATTTTGTATCCTATGTGACTCCATTTTCTCCCCAAATGGTTATGCAAGTTCCCACGTGTCTTGACGGGTCTTCTTTCCCTCACCTGGTGGGCACTTCTGTTGTACTGTCTTACTACCAATACTTTCCATTTGATTTGTGTTTTATCCCAGATTACTCTATGTTGATGGTTGTGTTGTTTGATTTGGTTGTCTGTCTACTATTGATGGTGCAAAGTTATATCCAAATAACGTTCTGCACAACTCCAATTGGTCTCTATTTTGCGATCTCCTTTGTGAATATACCAATATTCATTTTGGTTGCCCTCCCCATGAACCCTTGTGTGGTTGCTCAGATACAAGGTCTTATCATTTAGTATCCTCTTGCCAATCATCTTTCATTGATTCGGGTGTCACCGTCCTTTCCTCAATAATGGGAACTTCTTCCGCTATTTGCTCTTTGTCTTCTATAGTCATCGACAATATTCCTATGTTCGTACTCTCTTCCTCCTTAGGATTCTAGACTCTCTCTACGTCCTGGTGGGAGATCTTCATCGCCTCCCATGATATTAAATTCTCTAGCCATGCACTTATTTGCACCAGTACCCGTGTACTTTCTTGTAACCCATGATCAGTCATTCACTTATTAGCTTTGTCACTTATGCATCTCAGACTCAGAGTTCAATTTTTATGCAACGATGCCAAATGTAGACAAGGGTGAGTATACTCTCAATACGAGAGGTGAACTGATCAAACAGATGAGATAAGGAATCAACATGGGGTCTCGAAGGTACAAGGTAACTCAAATGTCAGAGGGATCAGATGTCAGACTAGTCTATCTATCAATCGACTGGAACCAGACGTCTGGGGCTAGATGTCAAGAAGCTAGATGTATTGGACTAGAAATCAGGGGGTGAGACATATAGAAGGGAGATGTTAGGTGGCTAGACGTCTGGGACTAGACATCTAGGGACTGGAAATCTAAGAGCTAGATATTTGGGACTTAGGTGTCTAGGGGCTGGACGTCTGGGGTTGGACATATGGGGTGCAGACGTCTAGACATCAGACAGCTGCTGCCATGGCTTCTGCTCTTAAATACCTACAAACAACCTGCCAGGAAGAGTCTTCAACCTACATAACATTAGCAACCCAACCTGCAATAACACTCAAGCACGATCTGCAATACACAACATAACACCAATAGGATCAAGCACTATCTTATTATATCTAGAAGGTTACAGATTACAATGAAAAATTAATGGGGTATTTAAAGGCTGTAGGAGAGGTTCCCCAACTACCTGCACCAACCACCCAACTATTTTCCGAACCAACTAGTTAGACATCCAACTAACAGTTTAGATGTATGAATAGCCAGACGTCTACACTAACTAGACATCTGGCTTAACTAGCCTTAACCCAAATGGTGGCCATTTTTTCCTTTTGTGCATTTAATATTTTTCTCTTTTGATTGGCTGATTAAACTAAACAAACATCATTCCTTATACAAAATGGCATTACAAAATAGCATAAACTAACATTTGCTATATACATTCAAAATTTCTTGGGACATTTTCACAGTCAGTTCCTCATTTTTGCTATCTAGAACTACTGTCTACATATTATAGGCTGCATCTAGAGCATAGTATCATACTCTATTCTATGTTTTTGTCATATTATTCTGCTATGCTTTTATATGTTTGATTTCTTCCAAAGGTCAATTTTTGCTTCTATTAATCAAAGGTTAGCTAAAAGGACCAAGGGGGCTTGAATTATATACCTCCAAGCACTTCTGTACAGTGGCCTAAGTAGGCCCCTTAATGCTAATCATATTTTTCAAGTGTTTTATCAAGTTATCTTGTAGGAACAAGAATTTTTTATAACTTGGATAAAGGATAAAAGCAAGGATAAATCACTGAATAAGCTGAGTGTTCTAATTAGTCTTTAGGTTGCTTGCTGCGTGTCTTCTATTTTTGTTGTAAACCCTAGATCTGATTTAAAAGAAATATATTTAATGAATTTTTAGGCATTTGAAAGATAAAAAACATATAGTGTGCACCTAATATTAATTCTATTTTGTGCATAATATCTTGAGACCTTGCTTAAAGTTTATCTATTTGAAACCTTAGAGTTAGAAAAGTATTAAAAGAAATAATCATTCGAAGGTTAGCCCTTGTCTTCTTACATTCTGTATTTCTACATTGTACTTTATATTTTATAGCATAGATCTAGAAAGACCAAACATAGGTGACTGTCTTAAATCAAATACATCAAACATTCCTAAAATTTATGTGGACTTGGAGCAAGTCCTTAAAGCTGTTCCTGGTGAACCCTTTCCCCTTTTTATCACCGAGTGTAGAGAACAACATAGCCCATATGGTTCACCCGAAAGGATTTCTATTTTTATCTAATATTTGAGAATTGTACACGATAGGGTTGTTTTACCCCTCTACATATTTGGTGAACCTAACGTGAACACCTTTATTTTTAAAAATCTTAAGCAAGATCACTAATTCTATTTGTGCAGCTGAAAAATCTTAATAACATCTTTAAAAATATTTTTCTATGTATTTGGTGTTAGTGTTTCTCTTCTATCCTTTCGTCTCTTCTAATGGCTCCTCTTCTTAGAAGTCAGAGAAAGCACATTGAATTTAATTATGTTCCTTTGAAATATGATCAGATTTATAGAAAGGATCCTAACATAGATCCAAAAGAACAAGATAACATGGAAATTGAAATGATCTTTGATCCTTATAAAGGCCCTAATGGTGGGTTTATCTTTTCATCATTTGAACATATTTGGGGTTTTATGAAAGCTAATAGGGATAAAATATTGGAAGGTATGGAGCGAGAAGCTCATATTGAAAGAGGTGAAACTCCTCCTCCTCCTCCTCTAATAAGCTCCCCTATGCTTGACCAAAATAACCCCTTGCCCAAATCAATGCATCTCAATAAATTAAACAAGAAAATTAATGCTACTACTACAACCACCAACATTGGTAGGACTCTGCAAGTCCCTCCAATCAGTAGTGTCACTTAAAATTATTTTCAATTTCCTCCTCAATCTTCTAATCTCAACACTTTTGCTTATGTTCCACCAAATGTTAGTCATCCAATCTCACAAGGCACCACACATAACAATAGTATCCATACATCCAAATTGAGTCAAGCATTGGTTCCTCAACACACATATGGTCCCTCTTTAGGGAATTTGGGAATAATGCATAACAATAATCCAGAAGTGCAAAATTTAACAAATATGGTAAAGCAGTTGGTTTCAAAATTTGAGATGATTTAGCCTTCAAGTTTTACTTACAGTTATAAGAAAATGTGTAATCAACCATTGGATCCTATTGTTGCTGCTAGACCTTATCCTAAGCATTTTCCTATGCTAGTTTTACCTATTTATAAGGCGATAAAAGATCCAATAGAGCATTTAAGAAGATTTAGGATAACTTGTCATAATATCTTTTATGATGATATGTTGTTACTAAAAACATTCCCTAAAAGTCTTGGTGGCATGACATTAGAATGGTACTACCAGTTACCTATTTATTCTCTAAGAAATTTTGAAGAAACAACATAATTATTTGTTCAACAATTTTGTGTTTATATTGAAAAGAAAGTGACAATGAAAGATGTGTACAATTTGAAACAAAGTAAAGAGGAATTTGTTTTAGAATTCTTGGCTTTTTGGAGAAGTTTAGTTGGACGTCTGAGATATAATTTACCTACAAAGGATATGCTTGAGATATTTATTGGTAATTGTATCGCTCCAAAATTTTCACACCCTTACCTTCAGGCTATAGGATCCGTGCCCGGAAGGAGGATGGGAAAAGGATGGCGCGGTACCTCAGACTGAGAGGACTTTGCGAAGGTCCCGCCTCTCAAGGGAGGTGTATTTTGATGATTTTTCGATGGATGGTGGGTTCACCAGGAAACATTTAATGGCAGTTTCCACGCCTAGGTTTGGAATGTGTTTTAATGTGTTCGTTTTTAACTTTAAGCATTCATATCCTAGGTTTGGCCAAAATGCATCTAAGCTATGCTATATGAAGATGCAGATTAAATGAATACAGAAAACAAAATTAAACATAAAACATAGAAAATATGTTAGATGAGAAAAGCCATACCTGATTTCGGATGTTTGATGGAGATTCTGATTTTTGAAGCAGTCCAGATCGTCTGGAATTCTACAAAATCGCCTGTAATCAGACGAGATCGTCTGAGATCTGACGAATTCGTCAGACGAATTCGATCAAAAACCTGCAAAACAGAGAATAGATGCAAAATGCAAGAACTCCTACTATGCAAACAGAGGCAAAATATGCCAAATAATAAATTGAATACTAAACAAAGTTTAAAAACAAAAATAAAAGTAAATTGCTATACTTTAATGGCAGATTGTGAGCTTAACATGCAATCTAGAATAGATGGGTGAACTCCAAATGCAAAATAGAATAAAAACTAAATAGATTATCTAATTTGTAAAACAAAATAACTGAGGCAAAGTTAAGAAAAGCAAACTCCAGGCACTGATTGCCTCGATGTGGACTGCAGTCGAGATCGTCTTGCATTAGTATGAAATCATCTCGAATTTGACGGGATCGCCTCCGATCTTGACAGGTTCGTCGACGGCGATGGGTGGTGGCTCCGGTTGAAAATCAGTGGTGTACCTGCATAAAAACTACTATAGGACTAGTGCAAAAATAATATTAAGGTGTTTTAGTGCAGAGGGATTCAACTTGCAGATAAAATTTAGCTAGGGGTTGGGGAGGGAAAATCCTAGAGATTAAATAGGCTTAGGGGAGTTGTTGGGAGGTTGGAGATCATCCCAATTTGGGAGATCTCCAACGGGGGAGGGTCCCAATGGCGCAAACACGCTTCTACCCAGATTGGAGACCCGTTGGAACAGATTCTAACTTTGCAAATTTGGTTTTGCGACAAGATCGTCTGGACGTCCTAGTCCAGACGAAATCGTCCAATATGGGGCGATATCGTTTGATCGGCGAAGATATCGTCAAACAGTCAAAACAACCTCTAAAATTGGCACGGAAAAAGGGGAAACGGAATACCCGGTGGTTAACGGGCGGTTTGGGAGGTTAAATTTGAATTTGAAATTATTTACTAATGTGAATATAATTTTTATAATTTTACTGCGCCAATTTTAGGGTGCTACATTTTGCCCCCTCTTTAGCGAATTTTTCGAAGAAAATGCGTTAAAGATGAGTTCTTCTCGATCTACGAGAAAGCAAAAAAAAATATACCCATTTTTAGGCGACGATTCTTGGTCGAATCGTACAACAGCTTACTATGGTGCCCCCTCCGTGTTTTTACCCAAATCGAACGTTTGAGGTAAAAACGCGGAAAAGCAAAATTATTAAAATGTTTTTAATTGTTTTTGATATGATGTACATATACGGTTGTTGATATATATAGATGAGATATTTTTGATCATATGACTTGTGTCTTGTGTATGTTTATGATGCTTTTATGTTTTGATTGATTGATTTAATAATCGGATGTAATTATGTCATTGGAAATATGATTTGAATGTCATGCTATAAAATTTTAAATGAAATAATCTGATGTAAACAATTGGTGGTTGTGATGTGATTTGATAAAAAATAAAAGGGACTTCTAACAATAATTTCAAAGGACATTGTCGCTATTATAGACCATTTCATGGAGTCACCGCTCACTCGGTCGTCAAGCTAATCCCAGTATAGAAATATTGCAAAAAGTAAAAGGAGTGCTTAAGAGACTGTCTTAAGACTTTGGTGCAATGATGAAAAATGATGGTGATGATAATAATTTGTTTTCAAATTTTCATGAAAAATATTATGCATGAAATATTTTAAAATGATTTTTGCTAGGCATAAATTCCTAAGTGTGATAAAATTTGTGAATAATTCCTTAGGAATTATACCATCATTGCAAAGTTAAAGGTTGACATAATGATATGAAATAATGAAAAGGGGTTTGATTTTGAAAAGCATAATTTGTGTAACATAATGAAGTCATATGGTTTTTATGATTTTTGATAAATGGGAATAACAATTGTTACAATGGCTTGCGCTAGGCATAGAATATGTAGGTATAGACTTATACCATCATCGCGAAAATCAAAGAAAATAGTTTTATTGCATGGTTGATTTTTGATGAACAGAAAATATGAAAATGAGGACTTGCGCTAGGCATATAATTTCAATTTTGGTTTTGAAACTATACCATTGTCACGAAAGTCGATATGATATGTATGATATGTTTTGAAAGAAATTTGTGATTTTTCTATTATATAGTTGTCTTGGTGGTAAACGATTGTACTTGATTTATTCCAAACAAGTTGCAAAAATAATATTTCAAAGTATTTTGAAGACAAAAATTAGATTTATAGGGAATCCCATGTGCATATGTGAATTCATTTCCAATCTTGATTTATCATAATGATAGACAAAATCTCTCAAATACAAATGTGTGTGTAATTGTATGGTTCATTTACTAGGTTTGAGCAAGATACTATGATACAAGTGATTTGAAGAAACCAAATAAGTGTTCATTAACCATGATGTAGATGCATATAACCATATTAGACTACTATGTAGATCGGATTATCAAGAGCTAGCTAATCCATAAGCAGACATAGGTCCGTACAAAAGAAGGTCGCTAAGGTGACGGACATATCGCCACGCTAGGAGTTACCCAAGGCCAAGCGGGTTGGGCACAAACCACCTTTTATGGAGCTTACCTCACGGTTTCGAATAATTGAGAATTCCGGGGATTCAAGCTCATCAACCCTTCTTTTCTTTTCAAAGGGTAGGGAAAGGGATTTTATTGCTTTCTTGCTTTCTTTTGAACTTTGCATATTTTTCTTTTGTATTTCTTTTGCTTGATAATGCTTGGAACATTGCTATAATGATATAAAAGAACATTTCTCTTTTCTCTTTTTCTTGAATTTTTCTTTTCTTTTTCTTTTTCTTTGCTAGGGATACTTGCTCAGATTAGCTGTAGAGCAAGGGATTTTTATTTTGGGTAGGGGTGAGCTTGTCCTTTTGCCAATTCTCAAAGATTCTAGACCATGTGCATGATAGGATAGCAGGGGAAACTTTTCGCTCAAGAAATCAGTTCTACTATGTAGCAAAACATGGAAATTACAAATATAATCATTTTATTGTGAAAAGATGTGCTTGGTTTAAGTAAATAACAAGATCAATTCTCTGTGCTCAAACTTTATTTAATTGAAATTTGTGAACTTTGATATAAGAGAGATTAGTAATCATGCCAGATAAAAGCAAGATATTTATTTTTTTTGTGAGTGTGCAAGTGAGGGATTCAAAATAAATGCTAATTTATCCAAAATAATTTGAAACATATAATTGCAATAATTGTAAGAAAAGATATATAAATGATTTGAGAAGTTTTGAGAATGTTGACTCTCTCTTTCTTCTGTATATTGTTTTGGTTTCGAAAGAGTCAAGCATATAGCTGTTTTTAGATTTTTATTTTGATTTTAGTTTTTGAGCAAAAGGAACTTAACTAGTGCTTTAAATAAATGCAATAGATAGTTTTTGAAGATTTTTCTGGGAGATTTATGAATGTTTTTGATGTTTTTGAATAAATTGAAAGAAATACGAGTAATTTTGAAAAAATATATACATGGATGAAATGACCATATTTATGCATAGTAACGTTTAAGATGCAAAATATCCATGGGTTCTTTAAGTTATTTACCATCTAAGGTAGATAATTTATATGCTCCTGATTCAAATTTAGCAGTAATGATGTATGGTCCGAGCCAGTTGGGCTCAAATTTACCTTTAAGTTCTTTGGTTGCATTTGTATTTTTTTTTTTTTGATTTTGAGGATTTTGATTTTTTTTTGTATTTTGATTTTAATTTATGAATTGAAATTGGTGGTATATACAAGATGATCTATATACACTATATAAGGTTATTTGAGTATAGCATGTCTAAGGTTGCTTCAAAATCAAAGGTGGTTTTGAAGGATAATCTGGTTGAGGTGAAGGTAAGAATAGAAGGTGATGAATAAAAGGTAGTGATAACAAAAGGTTTGTTATAATGTAGAATAATGTAGCAAAAGATTTGACTTTTATATGTGTAAAATTGATCATGTTACAAAATAAAATGTTAGAAATATAAGAAAGTTCTTCATTCTTATTATTATATTCCAAGTCTTGATAAGATGGAGAAAGTATATGTGAAAGATATGCATGAGTGTTATTTGGTAAACAAGAATGATCATATATGGATGAAGAAAAGTGATGGATAGCAGATAATTGTGACAATAGAGAATGTATAGAACTTGATGTTTCAACCGTTAAATATTCTTCAAATGGTGTTGGGTCACCATGTATGGTAACAATTTTATTTGCAAGTTCAAACTTCAAAAATTGGTGAAGAGTGGAAGGGAAAACCCTCATTGTATGAATCCAAGGACTCTGGAGAAATAGTTTGTAAGGTGAAGGACAATATCCTACATAGAATAAAGTATCCAGGATCTTGGATCCAATATTAAGGGGAAGAATTATAGTACCTTGACGATCTTGAATTTCATTGTTAAAAGATTTTATAAGAACATTTGATTCATTAAGATCTTCTTTCTTTAATTCGAGTTTTTGGAATAATTGATAAGTGTATAAATTAAGAGAGGAGTCATTATCTACCATGATAGCTTTAACATGTGTTTCTTTACTAGCTCCGATAATGTAAATATAGGGGTCTTCTTGTGGAGTAGAGGAAGGAATATCCTCATCATAGAATGAAATATGGTTAACCTCAAGAGGGTTTACACCATTAATTATGTTCTTAGAGAAAATATGATGAGGAACAAATTGTTGGCTAGGTATTTTGAACAAAATTTCCTTGTGATAAATTTGGAATACTTCTAAAAGGGATATCTTTGCTTGAGGATTAATCACTTGTTGTTGATTATCAAAGTGGATTTCAGATTGAGATCTTGATTCTAAAGATAAGCTTTCTATGCTTACATTACATTTTGTATCTTTCTCTAGAGCCAAAGATAGTTTTGAAAGTTGGTCAAATGAGGAATCCATATCTTGAATATCGGATTGAGTTGATTGAACTTGAGGTTGCTCATTTGTATTTTTTGTTACAATATTAATAATATCATCATGATGGCACACATTAACATGCAATATTTGATTGGTTTCTTGTTGTTGATAATTGAATAGGGGTTCTTGGGAGGTCCCCATGTCTTGATTGATTATTGGCATTTGTTGTGTAGGGGTTTGATTGTTTACTGGAGGTTTATCATCAGTTGTAGATTGTAATTCCTTTATATTAAAAAGACCCTTATCAATCAAATCTTGAATTACACATCTTAAATCTTTACAATTTTGTGTCATATGTCCATCTACTCTATGATATTCACAATGTAGCTCAGGTTTAAACCAATCTATTGTGGTATCAGGTTGTCTTATGGAAGGGAGTTCAATCTTATTCGTGTCAAGTAAATACTTGAGAATTATATCCATTGGTTGATTGAGCTTTGTAAATTTACGTGATGAATATTTTTGAGAGGTTTTTGATAAATGCATTAGGAATTTCATCATAAAAGGACCTAATGGTTTCTCACCTCTACTTTCTTTGTTATGGGTAGAATGATGATAGGAATATTGCGATGTAGGAGGTGAGTGCATGGTAGAATTGGAAGAATAAGTATTTTCTTGTTGAAATGGATGTGTTGTATTGAAAGAAGAGTATTGAAAAGGTGGTGGAGGATTATATGTGGATTGATAGACATAATATGGATATATGGGAGAATAGATAATATCGTTATGAAGAGGATTGGCAAAGGGATTGTCTTGTTGGGTTATGGATGAAAAATAAGAAGAGTGTGATGGAGGTGATGTTGAATAGGGATGAGGTTGATCATAATCAACAAATGTATTTGGCTGAATTCTTCCAACATTACTGATGGACTCATATTGATTTGAGTAAAAACTCATGGTTTCTTTAGTACTTCTAAAAGTAATATTTAGCATCTACTATTTAGGATTGAATATAAAACATACAAACTTGAAATGATGATTTTGTTATATTTTTCTTGTATACATATATATTTTTTTGTTTTTGTTTTCAAAAGGTTGTGATGCATTCACGTCGGGTTCACCAAAATGTATCGCTCCAAATTTTTCACACCCTTACCTTCAGGCTATAGGATCCATGCCCGAAAGGAGGATGGGAAAAGGATGGCGCGGTACCTCAGACTGAGAGGACTTTGCGAAGGTCCCGCCTCTCAAGGGAGGTGTATTTTGATGATTTTTTGATGGATGGTGGGTTCACCAGGAAAAATTTAATGGCAGTTTCCACGCCTAGGTTTGGAATGTGTTTTAATGTGTTTGTTTTTAACTTTAAGCATTCATATCCTAGGTTTGGCCAAAATGCATCTAAGCTATGCTATATGAAGATGCAGATTAAATGAATACAGAAAACAAAATTAAACATAAAACATAGAAAATATGTTAGATGAGAAAAGCCATACCTGATTTCGGATGTTTGATGGAGATTCTAATTTTTGAAGCAGTCCAGATCGTCTGGAATTCTACAGAATCGCCTGCAATCAGATGAGATCGTCTGAGATCTGACGAATTCATCTGACGAATTCGTCAAAAACCTGCAAAACAGAGAATAGATGCAAAATGCAAGAACTCCTACTGTGCAAACAAAGGCAAAATATGCCAAATAATAAATTGAATACTGAACAAAGTTTAAAAATAGAAATAAAAGTAAATTGCTGTACTTTAATGGCAGATTGTGAGCTTAACATGCAATCTAGACTAGATGGGTGAACTCCAAATGCAAAATAGGATAAAAATAAATAGATTATCTAATTTGTAAAACAAAATAACTGAGGCAAAGTTAAGAAAAGCAAACTCCAGGAACTGATTGCCTCGATGTGGACTGCAGTCGAGATCATCTTGCATTAGTACGAAATCGTCTCGAATTTGATAGGATCGCCTCCGATCTTGACAGGTTCGTTGGCGGCAATGGGTACTGGCTCCGATTGAAAATTAGTGGTGTACCTGCATAAAAACTGCTATAGGACTAGTGCAAAAATAAGATTAAGGTGTTTTAGTGCAGAGGGATTCAACTTGCAGATAAAATTCAGCCAGGGGTTGGGGAGGGAAAATCCTAGAGATTAAATAGGCTTAGGGGAGTTGTTGGGAGGTTGGAGATCATCCCAATTTGGGAGATCTCCAACAGGGGGAGGGTCCCAACGGCGCAGACACGCTTCCGCCGGATTGGAGACCCGTTGGAACGGATTCCAACTTTGCAAATTTGGTTTTGCGACAAGATCGTCTGGACGTCCTAGTCCAGACGAAATCGTCCAATATGGGGCGATATCGTCTGATCGACGACGATATCGTCAAACGGTCAAAACAACCTCTAAAATTGGCACAAAAAAAGGGGAAACGGAATACTCGATGGTTAACGGGCGGTTTGGGAGGTTAAATTTGAATTTGAAATTATTTACTAAGGTGAATATAATTTTTATAATTTTACTGCATCAATTTTAGGGTGCTACAGTAATTTACAATAACATTTATCATATGCATTAGAAAATACTACTATCACATCTTTTTATTAAGCAATTGGCTTAGCAAGAAAAGTGGAACAAACCCTTATTAGAAGAGGCCAACTCAAAATCAAAGAAGAGAAACCTACTACGTCTCAACATAAGAATAAACATACATGAGGTGATAGTGGAATGGATAGTAGACCTGTTAATAATATTACTAACAACCTATAAAAGATAGTACTTAAGAAACTTCCACAAAGGAATTTTACAAGGTTTAATATGTCTATGGAAGCAGCTTTAAAATAACTTTTAGAATCCAATGCAATTGAGTTACCTCCCATAAGGCAACCAGATACAACTCATTGGTATAAAGCTGGACAACATTATGCATATCATAGAGTGAAAGGACATTGGATAAATTCTTGTAAGAAGTTGAAACATGTGGTTTAGGATTTGATTGATGTAGGATGTATTGACTTAGGTAATTATCAGGTAGGGAATAATCAAGTACCTACCCAACAAGCTTCAACTAATAATCAAGATATGGAAATATTTAAATATCCACTACCAAAACATAATAAAAAAGTAGCAAACCAGGTGGCTCCTCAGAATGAGCCTCCTCCCTATGGTAATATGGTTGGCATGGTTGGAATAACTATAAGAACGCAAGCTCAGACTTAGTATCCTTAACAAGGATAAAATTATGTATTACGACTAGGTTTAGTTTTGGAGAATAATAATTTTTTTTTTTAGATACAGGAACTCCACCTATTGTATTAAGACCACAACCTAAGGTTTCATCTGATATCCAAAAGCAGTTATCAAGTACTCCAACAAAGATATCAGTTTTAGAGCTCTTACAAACTTCTCCCAACCATAGAGATACTTTGATGGAATTTCTAAAGTAGCAATCGGTTCCCTTATGTATTTCTCCTAATGCTATACTTGATTCCATAGGTTCTTTTGGGATACATCACATCTCATTCTTAGATGATGATAAACCTTTCTCAAACTTACAAGAAGACTCTTAACTTTACATCACTACACTTATTGGGGATACCTTTATTAAGCGAATTTTGGTTGATAATGGTTCTTACCTCAATATGTGTACATATCAATTCTTTCAAAAGTTTGGATTAAAAGAAGAAGATTTAACAAAATATGATATCATTATAAAAGCTTTCAACAATGAGTCCCAAGAGGGATGTGGTGTCATATCTCTTCCTCTTAAAGTTGGGCCTAAAATAGTGGATACTTTATTTTATATGGTACATTATCCTGCATCTTTTAATCTTCTTCTTGGATGACCTTGGATACATGCAATGAAGGTTGTCCCTTCTACTCTTCATAAATACCTCAATTTTGAATTTAAAAATCAAGTTGTCACCATTCCGGGTGACCCTCGACCATTTGAGTTTTGCTCACATGTAGAGTGATCTCAATTTGAGTTCAATATATGTCTTATTTATTCAATGTTTTCTCCATGTTCCTCATCTTAGATATTAGAAAAATTTAAAAATTTAAAAATGAGTAAGGAACATATCTTAAATTTCTCATCTTAGGATCATGATAATCAATTTCTTCAAGAACCTCTTCTAGACCTAGCCAATCTACCACCATCACTGATGAGACCCAAAAATGCCTCATTATTGCACAATGTTTGACTACCATATGATAAGTTAATTGCCAAATAGTTGACTAAAATATCTCCCATATGATTTTGTCGTCCTTGCTGTCCAAAGCCACCATTCATGGAAAAGATCAATTTTGATCCTCTTATAAGATAAACACAAAAATAATTGCAGCATAATAGGAAGTTGTTTGCAAGATAGAAATGGCATATTCTGAAGTGAGGAAAGATGTGTGAGATATTTCCAGACTTCTCCCACGTACTCCCACCACTGAAGATGCTTTCTAAGGGCCAATGACTACTACTACAACACAAACTGTCCAAATTTGCATTTATTTCAGATCCAGAATTATTGGCAAATCACTGTAAAACAACACATAGGCTGATTTGAGCATGGGATATGTTGTAAATATTTATATAAATAATACAGTTCCCTCCTTGGTTGAGCCAGTTAGGAATTATAATAGAGGAGAGTTTTCAATAGCAGTAATTAGGACTGTACAACAATTTTTTGTAACAATTTTCAACATGTTCTATCATCAATAAAAGTGCAGCTATTTTATCATTTTCTGTTCTGAGTGTTAATTAGTTAAGAAGTGCTTTTCACCTCCTTCTAGATCAGGAAGTATGGGCCTAATTTTAGGTTTTAATCTATAATTTTGCTGCAGTAGAATTAATAGATTGCTTGCCAGATTTGATTTTCTTGTTTTTATTTTGTATTATGTGATTTATGTTTTCTATTATGCTTGTGTAAAACATTTGTGTGTATGTCAGATAACAAATTATATTAAGAATTTTTCCTTTGCTTTCCATGTTTTCCTTGTTTTTCTGTTTTAACAACTTTTCATTTTCAGCATATTTCATTTTGCTGTCAATTCCTGTAGCAGAAGCTTGATGACCTTTTGTGGCAGGGCATTGACAGGTGTTTTATTTCCATTCCATTATGCAAGAGTAAAATAGGTTTAAATTTTTCAAGTGTAATTTAGGATTTTATTTTAGCAACATTTCAATTTAGCAATTTCAATTATGTTATTTCAATTATGCAAAAGTAGATTAGATTTTAATTCAGCAATTTCAATTCATGCAATTGTAGTTAGCTTTAATTTTTTGAAATTAGAATTAGTTTTTATTTCTTGCAAGTTTCCATTCTTAAGATTAGGTTTAGTGTGACACCAAAAGGCTAAACCAAATCTGTCTCACCCAATAAATATTTGAAATATGAATGCCTGAATTATACTCTGCCCTAGCCTTCTATCGTAGATAGCCTTGGACACCACCCCTGATTGATAAATCATTAAGATTAAATGATGAGACTCAATGGAACTCATCATTTTGGCATCATTGCCAGGGAACATGGTGTTGTTAGAGGGTAAAAGCAGTAAAATAATTATTATTGTGTTAAGTTATGAAGTTCAGAGTTAAATCTGAATGTAATAGCTGGTATAAATAATAATTATTGATAGTTGCATTTCAGTCCATTTAGAAAATAAGCAACCACAGGGAGGTGATCTTCACACTTGGGGGTTAAATTGCTTATGTTTGAAATTCTTGATAAAAATTGAAAGAATTCATCATCCTCATTATCAAGAAACATAAGATCTCTTAGAGGAGCCATCTGCTAGTACTACCATTTTTATATCCATATCATCAGGGTAGTATAAAAAAATTTGTACTAGGTGTTGGAAAGATATCATGGTAGATATACAAGACTATCCCTTGAACAAAATAGCCATATCAACTACCTATAGCATTTGTTCATAGGGACATATCATTGATGAATGCCATTTACTTCCATAACTTAGAGATGCAAAATATGTTGCCTAGTATGAATTCTTCTCAAAGAGAGATCCCAACAACAAAAAATAGGGCAAATAAATCAACCACCACATTTAACCCAACCCGTGGCCAATATGAATAATACAGGACAGACAACCTCTGTCTATGTAAGCTGAATCTATTAAAAAAATAAAAAAATAAATCACAAATACTTTTGCATAATCAAAATAGAAGTTTACAACTTAATGATGATCCTAGAGTTTTCCATTATTACTTAAATGTTGTTAGGATTTTACCGCGCTAAACCACAACCTAGCAATTATTAGCCTACACAGACAATAGTTGATCTCATTAGAGGTGATCCTACCTGACAATTAGTTGATCTGCTAAAGTTGTACACTTCTTGTCTTATTGTGCAAACCAAAAATATTTCTTTTTTTACCAACCTGTGATCAGTCTGAATAATACAGGATAGGCATCCCCTATCTATGTAGCTGAATCTGGTAAAAAAAAAACAAAAAAAAATGTAGGAAATGTTATTGACTACAACAACATCCAACTGTGCTCAAATAAGAACTTACCTAAGCTTGAAGAGATAAAAATCAATGGAGATACATAGATAACCTTTAGTCTAAACACACTAAAATTAGCCTTGGATAAAGGAGAAAAACTAGAAAAACTGCACATAGAAAATTTACTTCCATTGAAATCCTTAGTAAGAAATTACAAAGGGGTAAATTATGTCCTCCTAGGAATGAAACAAATTGAAGTGCAGCCAAGAAAATTCTTGAACATTATTAGCTAGCTGACTTATAAGTAAAATTGTTGCTATTTTGAAATAATATTTCAATCCCTTTACATGGAATTACAAGGGTATATCAATATTTTATCTTGATGTAAGAACTTAACATATTTTGGGAATTGGTATTTAATTATTTCAAGTACAGATTGACAATATTTTGCAGACTAGGAGGCATTGACAACACTTGATTGAAGAAGTTTTTAGATATGGAGTAGTGCTTCTTTCTCCCATTGGTAATTCATGGAGGATGTTAGTGGTGAATAGATATTTCCTTCGGGTATACCATGCACCATTAACTAAGGAGAAGTTATTTAAGTATATTCCATTGGATGTACACATAATGGAAGAGAATTTCTCTTCAATATCAGATTCAGAGTGATGATACAAATTTTGACAAAAAGAAAAAAAAATACAAGAAAAGCAAAAAGAAGAATAGTCTTGTTTGTGAACTTCCTTCTTGGATACAAGAAAGACAAGAAAAATTAAAAAAAAAGAGAGAGAAAAAATTGTAGCAAAGGCATGTCCCACAAAATGGGGATACATGAGGACAAGCATCAATTTCAGCAAGGAAGAGGAACAATGGAGCCAATACTTCATTTCCAGCAATAAGGAGGCAATTATGATAATAAGGATTGGTCTTATCCAAATAAGAGTGAGAGATGTTCTCTCTCATTGAAGCACTTGAAAAAAAAAGGACATAAGTTGGTTGAAAACCAGAAATGGCAGCCTCTTCTGATGAAAAAAAAATGAAAAAAAAAAAGAGATGAAAAAAAAATGATGAAAAAAAAAATGAATAATTCAGTAGTGAAAACCTTCTTGGAGGCGTTACTGAGTTGGCTTGCATGAAAACCAAATTTTCGGCATGCATTGCCTTGTTGATATACCCATCATTGTTCCACCATTGTACAAATCTCACACTGCACATGTGTTATATTTATTTATTTTTTCAGATAGCCTGCTAACAATCATCAAAATTAGCTTGTAAGGTGCATGACCAATTTTGAGGATAGTAAGGTATGTGTTTCTTGCATTTAATTCATAGTAAACATTTAGCATTTAGTGTATGATAGTCGGTATTTGGCATAAACTATTCATATAATATTGACAAGTTGAAAAAGGAACATGTTCAAGATGTCAAGAAACACCCCCTTATGCCCTTAATTGCATAGAAATTTCAAAACTATGCAAAAACCTAATTTTGGGACAGACATGGCAACAATTCTATTTCAATTTGTAGGGCAAATTTCAAAAGGAGAACTACAAGTTTATATCTCACAATTTTCTGATAAATTGAAGGAGGATAATCAACAAAATGCACTTGAAGGTTCTATTTTAGTACTACTGGAATAAAATAGCAACATACAAAACAAAGAATAACATCTAAACAAAAGGATGAAGAAGGGATTTCTGATGTTATGGAAGTCTTATATACTCTAGAGATGGGCCCACAATAGAATCTATAGCTAAATTTTGCATAAGAGGTAATTTCTACCTTTTTTTGAAGATATTCGAAATGAACAGACATCTTCAGAATGAGACATACAGTCTCTTTGAAATGAGAAGACATCTTCGGAATGAGAAATACAGTCTCTTCGGAATGAGCAGACATCTTCAAAATGAGAAATATAGTCTCTTCGGAATGAGTTGACATCTTCGAAATGAGAAAAACTGTCTCTTTAGAATGAGCTGACATCTTCGAAATGAGAAATACAGTCTCTTCAGAATGAGCAGACATATTCGAAATGAGAAATACAGTCTCTTTAGAATGAGCAAGATATCTTTGAAATGAGCAGAAACTGTACTAAAATTGTTGAAAATGCTACATAATAGCTAAAAAGAGTAGGGTACATCAAATATTGAGGTTTATAAGGCTCTACCACAAGTAAGTACATCCCTCAAGCATTTCAAATCCAAAAATTTTATCAATTTTGTTCAAAAGATGCAAACAACAAAAATAAGCATTCAGGCTGAAATGTTGTTAAGAACAAAAAATTCCATCAGTAGTAGTGCATCTTCCAAATATGGTTCCACAGTAAAACTATTGCAAGATGAATCACATGATATCAAGCCTTTAAGAGGTACCTTGCAACACTAAAACTTGTAGAAAGACATAAAAAGAATCATACATGTGCTTGATTGCAAAATACTTGATATAGTGCAGCAAGGAAGAATTTCTCAGTTACCAGGTAGCAAAGGATGTTTTTCACAAGAATAAAACCTACATATTACTATGGCCTACTAAGATGCATGACGGCATGCATCAGTTCAAGTTGGGGGGGATGATGAGGCCCAAAAATGCCTCATTATTGCACAATGTTTGACTACCATATGATAAGTTAATTGCCAAATAGTTGACTAAAATATACTATTGTTAAGTGTTTACATGATTTTATGTTAGGAATACTATATCTTTGTTTTTGACTATTTTCAACATTTTGTGATTGATTTTGCTTGATTAAGTAGCAAGTAAGAACATGCATTTCAATTAACCAAATGTGGTATGTTGATATCCATTAACTTTTCAATGGTTTTTGAATTTTTTCCTACCCTTCAACTTGTTTCAAATCCACACTGAAGCTAAAAGTTTAGGACTGTCATAAATCTAAAAATTTGAAAAAAATAGCTATATAAAAATCAGCAAGCTGTGACTTTATAGGAACACCTTGAAGTTGTCAAGCAAAGCATGAGGATATGGATGGAATGAGTTCAGAAGGACTACAGAAGACATCTGACCTATTTAGAAGCATTCCCACATGGTCTAAATAGGTAGCAACAGGGTATAACAGAGCAGGGGCAATTGTGCAGCATTGTTGCACTATTTTAGCATGGTTACTTGGTGAATGAAGTGTATAATTCAGTAGCAACTTGATGTACTCCTTCATGTTTGTGGGAGGTGAGCTCTTTGATACAAAGGTAAATTTGCATTAACAATTAACATTAGGTTACAAAGTTTAAATAAACATTATAATAACCATGCTATAGAAAAGGGGGGATAGGAGAAATTAAGGGAGAAGAAAATACAATCAAATTCTCTTGCCGCCCAAAGATGTTGTCGTCCAACTGCCGTCCAGGTAAGGTAAAAGGTAAGTAATCTTACCCAAGGTAAAATACATTTTTTTAACCTTTTACCAATGGTAATTTTCCAACATTCTCCCCCTTAAAGTTGAGAGGACTGACTATACAGTCTCTCAGCTTTATAAATTGAGCTTTAGCCATGCCTTTGGTGAAGATGTCTGCTAGATTATCCAAAGTGCTACAGTATTGAAGCTCAACTATCTGTTGTTCCACCATATCTCTTATGAAGTGATACTTCATATCAAAATGTTTTGACCTTTTGTGGTGGATCGGATTATATGCCAAGTGTATGGCACTAATATTATCACAATTCGGTTTGGTTGGACCAATTTGTTTTTCGCCAATCTCTTCAAGGATTTTCCTCAACCAGAGGATTTGAGTACTAGCATGGGTAATGGCTATATACTCAGCTTCTGTAGATGATAATGCTACAACAGATTGCTTCTTGGAACTCCAAGTTATTAGTCCTGAACCTAGACTAAAACAGTTCCTCGATGTAGATTTTTTGTCATCTATATTACTTCCCCAATCGTTGTCACTATAACCAACTAACTTCATAGAGTTAGACTTGTGGTAATGGATTCCAAAATCCAATGTACCTTTTACATATCGTAAAATTCGTTTGGTTGCTTGAAGATGCAGCTCGGATGGGCATGCCATAAACCTTGATACTAGAGAAACAACATATTGTATATCTGGCCTAGTGTTGGTGAGAAACATTAAACTCCCAACCATGCTTCTGAAATTGGTCATGTCAACTTTTGGTGCTCCATCATCTTTGCTTAGCTGGATTCCATGTCTTGTTGGTGTTGCAACTGATTTGCACTGCTGCATAGCAAATTTTTGAATCATGTCACGAGCATATTTTTGTTGACATATGAAGATCCCATTCTTTGATTGATGTACTTCCATTCCTAGGAAGTATCTCATTAATCCGAGATCCTTCATCTCAAACTGATTCATCATGGAGTTTTTGAACTCCATATTCATTTTATTATTACTACCCATAAATATTAGATCATCCACATATAAACAAACTATGAGGATATCTACTCCATTCTTCGGGTAGTATAGAGTTGGTTCACTCTTGCTTTTTGTGAAACCATACTTGCTGAAATAGCCGTCAATTCGTGAGTACCACGCTCGTGGTGCTTGCTTGAGGCCATAAAGTGCTTTTTTCAATTTATAAACAAGGTTCTCTTTTCCTTGTTCTTGGAAACCTTGAGGTTGTTGAACATACACCTCTTCCGTCAGGTATCCATTTAAAAATGCACTTTTCACATCCATGTGTTGAATGTTCCATCCTTTATGGGCTGCCAAGGAAAGAACAGTTCTGATTGTTTCTTGTCGAGCAACTGGAGCAAAGGTTTCCTCATAATCTATTCCATATTTTTGAGTAAAACCCTTAGCTACTAATCTTGCCTTGTGCCTTTCAATGCTTCCATCAGCATTGAATTTGGTCTTATAGACCCATTTACATCCAACACATTTTTTTCCCTTGGGAAGCTTCACAAGCTCCCAAGTATCATTCTTTTTAATTGAGGATATTTCCTCTTCCATGGCATCTTGCCATATACTTTCAGTACATGCTTTTTCATAGCTAGATGGTTCTAGCTGTGCAGCAGCCAACAAAGCATAATTGACTACATCACCCCTTGGTTCATGAGACTCATCATCTCCTGACATTTGAAGATTTTCAAGTCTTGACAAAATGTCGTCCATCTCACTAGCTTGACTCCTAGTGTATCTTTGTTGGAAATTCCTATCCAACATTTGAGAAGATGGATGACTCTGTAGTATGCGCTTTCCTTTATTTGTCTCTTTCCTTTGAGAAACTGGATCAATATCCATCGGACTTGGAGCGCTTACAGATCTATGAAATCATTTTGGAGAGTTTGGGGGTGCCAACAAAGAAGTCCCTCTTGGACTTGGTGTACCACTTGATGTACTTGATGAAGATTCCTGATGTGGACTTTGTGGAGGGGGACTTTTTCCACTACTTTTCTTGGGTTGTACTAATGTGGAACTTTTCGAATTAGAGTCTATATCAACAAATTTTTTATGACCCCATTCTCCCCCTTCATCAAAAATTACATCCCTGGAGATAATTATTTTATGTGTCTTGGGATTGTACAATCTATACCCTTTGGTCGATTCACAATACCCTACAAAAATACAAGCTTGACTCTTGGGATCAAGCTTCTTTCTCTTCTCCTCAGGAATGTGTGCATAAGCTAAAGAACCAAATACGCGAAAATGTTTGACATTTGGTTTCTTACCGTACCATCCTTCATAAGGAGTGATACCATCTAAACTAGAAGTCGGACTTCTATTTAGAATATATGCACTAGTTCTCACTGCATCCGCCCAATAGCTGTATGTGAGATGCTTTGTCTGAAGCATTGTTCGTGCCATTTCAACAAGGGTGCGGTTCTTTCTCTCGGCCACACCGTTCTGCTGTGGGGTATAGGCAGTGGTGAACTGCCTTTTTATCCCATTTTGCTTACAATAATGTAAAAATTCATTTGAGGAGTACTCTCCTCCTCTATCAGTGCGAAGACATTTGACATAGTAGTCACTTTGCTTTTCTACATTATTTTTGAAGTCTATGAAGCAATCAAATGCTTCATCTTTGTGTTTCAGAAAATAGATCCAACACATTCTAGAATAATCATCTATGAATGTTAGAAAATAAGAATTGTTTCCAAGGCTTTTTGTTTGCATTGGACCACTGATGTCCGAATGTACTAGCTGAAGAGGATAGCTTGCTCTCCATGCTTGGCCTCTTGGAAACTTCGTTCTGGAGTGCTTTCCCAAAGCACATGCTTCGCATACCTTCTTATGTTCTAGAATTTTTGGTAGTCCTGTCACCATAGCTTGTGATGTTAACATTTTCAAGCTAGCGGAATTGAGGTGACCATATCTCAAGTGCCACAATTCACTTGGATTTGTAATAGCAATGTTTGCAAGTTGAGCTCCCCCTGGCTCACCAAATTTTAGAGGGAATAACCTATTCTTTGTCATAGGTACTTCTGTGATGACTCGGTTACAATTGTTTTTATCAAGGATTGTACATTTCTTGTCATCAAAAACTAATTTGTAATGCTTCTCCATCATTTGGCCAACACTTAACAAATTGTGTTGTAGCTGTGGAGTATAGTATATGTCATTCACTTTTTTAAGGCCTTCTTTTGTTGGAACTTCCATAGCTCCAATGCCTTCAACTTGCAAAGAATTATTATCCCCTAACTTAACATGGGATTTGTAATTTGAATCTAATGTAGCAAAGAGATTTTCTTTGCCACTCATGTGGTTGGAGCAACCAGTATCCAAAATCCATGTATCTTTAAGATTTTGATCTGATTGTCCATAAGATAGAAAAATATTTGATGGACCTTCTTCTTCTCCGTAGAATGAGCCATATTGACTGCTTTGATCCTTTGAAGACTTTGACCAGCAGTCTCGAGCGAAGTGTCCTTGTTTCCCACAATTGAAACAAGTTGTTTTAGTCTTGTTACTTCCTCGTCCTTGATTTCCATGGCCTGCAGTGCCGCTTTGGTTCTGATTGGCTCCTCTGTTTTGATTTCCACCTCTATTTTGATTGCCTCCTCTGTAGGAGTTGCTTTGGCCTTTGCCTCTTTGTTGTTGTCCTCTGCCTCGACCTCTTCCTTGTCCTCGTCTTGCAGCTTCATTCGAAGTGAAGGCTTTGTCATCACCTCCATAGCTTGTTGAAGGTGCTCCTTGAAGTCTCTCTTCATGTGATGTTAATGATCCAATCAAACTATCAAATGTAAGAGTAGAAAGGTCTTTGGATTCTTCAATTATGATGGCAATGTGATTCCACTTAGGAAGAAGTGTTCTCAACACTTTCTTCACAATTGTTTCAATTTTTGTGTCATCACCTAAAGTTTGCATCATATCAACTACTGCTTTGACTCGTACACAGTAGTCACCGACTCTTTCATTTTCCTTCATTCTGAGATTTTCAAAATCTCTTTTTAAGGTCTGAAGCCTGACTTGCTTCACTTTATCACTTCCTTGGAATCCTTCTTTCAAGGCATTCCATGCATCTGTGGCAATTAAGAAAGATGCAATTCTAGGAAAGATACTTGGATCTAATGCCGCTTGAAGATGGTATAAGGCAAAAGAATTATTTTTCTGTGCATCTTTGAAGATCTTCTTGTCGGTTGCACTTAAAGTAGTCCAATCTGTTGGAGCAGTGTAACCGTCTTCAATACTATCCCATAGTCCTTTTCCTATGAGTAATGTCCTCATTTTGATGGACCAGTACTCATAATTATCCCCACTGAATTCGGGGATTGGTAGATTGTTACTTGATCCCATTATTATCTAATAAAACAAGAAACCTCTCTTATATAGTCTTATTTCAAAAAGACTTTACAAACTATCAAGCCTTGCTTGATTTACAATCATAAACAACTCACTCTTGTTGTTGTGATTCAGCAATTACAAAATTGTCAGCGACTTGTTCGTCGTCATCACTGATCAATATAATTTCAGGAGAAGGAGTTTGTAGGATTTCAACTGAATTACTATAATGAGTATATTCAGATCCTTGTGAAGCAATCGCCACTGTGTCGGATTGTTCAAATCTGCTCCCAAAGGAGTTATCTTCTGAATCTGCTTCGTATCCTAGATCAGGATTTCTCTGTTGTGCAATAACCGCGTTTTGCAACTGTGAAAAAACTGTATTTATGCCTAGTGTTCTTACGTGCTCATCAAAGCTTTCAGCGTTTGTTCTCAGTAACAAACTGCAAAGGGCTTGGTAACATCCTTCCGATCTTATCATTTAAGAAAATTTCCCAGAAATTTTCTTTTACAAGGATTTCCTCTTAGGAAATTTTTCTAAATTTTTTACCTCTTAAAGCGTAAAAATTTTTACAACTATTTCCTCTTAGGAAATGTCAATCATCAACTTTAAATGATAAATAAAAACCTTTCAATTTTTTTTTTTTTTAATTTTACAGCTATTTCCTCTTAGGAAATGTCAATCATAAAAAAAATTTCTTTAAAGTTTTACAGCTATTTGAATTTAACTTAAAGTTTTTTTTTATAAAAATTTTTTCCCCTTTTAAAAAAAAAAAACTATTGAACCCCCGTCGAGGTTCGATCGTGCGACCTCGCGGGCGTCAAGGCAAAGGGTAGCCGCTGTGCTACCGGGCAGATCCGGGAGCTAAAGCAGGCTCCCTGCCTTTGTTGCTTTCGCAAGATCGCGCGAAGCAAAATAAAAATGACCCCGTCGAGGTTCGATCGTTCGACCTCGCGGGAGTCAAGGCAAAGGGTAGCCGCTGTGCTACCGGGCAGATCCGGGAGCTAAAGCAGGCTCCCTAGCCTTATTGCTTACGCGTCGAACGTGAAGCTATTATTGGCTTCGTGCTTCGGTGCGAAGCAAGGTTTTTTTCTTTGGGACTTTAGTCCCACATCGCCTCTGCGGCGATGTTTTGGCTCTTTAAAAAGAGCAAAGCACACTAAGTGCTTTGATTGCCTACGGGCAGTCGCAGGCTGTGAACAACCTTTTGCCTCGGGCCACGTGTAGGTCGCCACGTCAATGAACCTCGGGCTACGTGCCACCTCGGGCCATGCGTAGGTCGCCACGTCAATGAACCTCGAGCCACAGGTCGCCACGTCAACGAACCTCGGGCTACGTGTAGGTCGCCACGTCAACGAACCAGCTCCACCAGCGCCTCGAGAATCACATCGATCTGCTCCTACGGGCCGCCTCGTCCAGCTCCACCAGTGCCTCGAGAATCATGTCGATCTGCTCCTAGGCCGCCTCAGGATCCGTGCCACCTCGGCTCCTACGGGCTGCCTCGAGATCCATGCCACCGCCTCGAACTATGGGCCCCATCGCCTCGGGATTCGGGCCGGTCTCGGCTCTCGGCTCTGATACCAAATGTGGGAGGTGAGCTCTTTGATACAAAGGTAAATTTGCATTAACAATTAACATTAGGTTACAAAGTTTAAATAAACATTATAATAACCATGCTATAGAAAAGGGGGGGATAGGAGAAATTAAGGGAGAAGAAAATACAATCAAATTCTCTTGCCGCCCAAAGATGCTTGTCGTCCAACTGTCGTCCAGGTAAGGTAAAAGGTAAGTAATCTTACCCAAGGTAAAATACATTTTTTTAACCTTTTACCAATGGTAATTTTCCAACAATGTTGATATTTGAATAATTTTTCCATGTTCTAATTTGTTTGAATTTACAAGAAATGCCAATATTTTACAACTGTGCAGCAGAACTGGAAAATGCAGTAATTTACCATGTAAATTCCAGCAAGCTACCAATGAATGGCAAGGCATGGAATTCACATATGGAGAGGAATGAAGGCTATTGCAATATGATCCTGAGGGCTAATACACCTGATAAATGCAGCTAAAATCATTTAAAGAGCACACAGTTGTTCATTTTGAAGATCTTCGGAATGCATAAGACATCTCCGAAATGAGAAATACAATCTCTTCGGAATGAGCCACTTATCTTCAAAATGAGAACAGAAAAGTGCTTTTTGAATTTTTGACTATTTTTGACGATGGAAAAATGGAAAGAAGGTTGATAAGGTTAAGGGAAAATATCTCCCATCTGATTTTGTCGTCCTTGCCATCCAAAGCCACCATTCATGGAAAAGATCAATTTTGATCCTCTTCTAGGATAAACATAGAAATAATTGCAGCATAATAGGAAGTTGTTTGCAAGATATAAATGGCATATTCTGAAGTGAGGAAATATGTGTGAGATATTTCCAGACTTCTCCCACATACTCCCACCACTGAAGATGCTTTCTAAGGGCCAATGACTACTACTGCAACACAAATTGTCCATATTTGCATTTATTTCAGATCCAGAATTATTGGCAAATCAATGTAAAGCAACACATAGGCTGATTTGAACATGGGATATATTGTAAATATTTATATAAATAACATAGCTCCCTCCTTGGTTGAGCCAGTTGGGAATTAGAATAGAGGACAGTTTTCAATAGCAGTAATTAGGACTGTACAACAATTTTCTGTAATAGTTTTCAGCATGTTCTGTCATCAATAAAAGTGTGGCTATTTTATCATTTTTTGTTCTGAGTGTTAATTAGTTAAGGAGTGCTTTTCACCTCCTTCTAGATCAGGAAGTATGGGCCCACTTTCAGATCTATAATGAGGGATTTTATGGCAGGTTTTAATCTATAATTTTCTATAGAAGAATTAATAGATTGCTTACCAGATTTCATTTTCTTGTTTTTATTTTGTATTATGTGATTTATGTTTTCTATTATGTTTGTGTACAAAATTTGTGTGTATGTCAGTTGAAAAATTATATTAAGCATTTTTCCTTTGCTTTCCATGTTTTCCCTACTTTTCTTTTTTAACAACTTTTCATTTTCAGCATATTTCATTTTGTTTGTCAATTCCTGTAGCAGAAGCTTGACGATCTTTTGTGGCAGGGCATTGATAGGTGTTTTATTTCCATTCCATTCTGCAAGAGTAAAATAGGTTTAAATTTTGCAAGTGTAATTTAGGATTTCATTTTAGCAACATTTCAATTTAGCAATTTCAATTATGTTATTTCAATTCTGCAAAAGTAGATTAGACTTCAATTCAGCAATTTCAATTCATGCAATTGTAGTTAACTTTAATTTTCTAAAATTAGAATTAGTTTTTATTTCTTGCAAGTTTCCATTCTGCAGAGTAGGTTTAGTGTGGCACCAAAAGGCTAAACCAAATCTGTCTCACCCAATAAATGCTTGAAATATGAATGCCTGAATTATAATCTGCCCTAGCCTTCTATTGTAGACAACCTTGGACACCACCCAAAATTGATAAATCATTGAGATTAAATGATGAGACTCAATGACACTCATCAATCACCAAGAACCATGGGTTTGCCCCATAAGAAAGGTGATTTTGTACACATTGGCATGTGTACCTTTATATTTGTAGGAACTACCTTTAAATAAAAGATACGTGGTAGAAACCCCTCTCTTGTTGAGTGTTCGTTTGCTCATTGTTACCTTTCCAATGACTACCTACTTCCTAAATAGATCCTATCTAGTATGGGATATGTAGGTAAATATTTGAGGCCAAAAGAGAATGGCATTCAAGAGCCTTTGGATATCGAGATCTGGCCTAGGAGATGTGGCATAGGTTTTATACCTAGTAAAGACCAACCTTTACCATTTGACAATGATGATCATCTTATGACTTATGCTGAATATATGGATTATCAAAAGTCGGAAATGGGTGATGAGGATGATGGTCCCTCCTATTCCTCTAAGGTCTTGTTTTGTAATATGATTGATTTTGTATGCTCTAAAAACAAGCCTTCTATTTTGAAAGAGGATCCTGCTTGGCTGTCTTATAATGATATTTATGTTAAAAATAATGGTCTTGTTCAAAAATGTAATGATTATCATGCCATAGCTATCAGGAAAAGAGCTATGAAGGAGCTTCTTCGTGATTTTCATCATCGAGATGACTTACTTTTTGGAAATTTATTTGATGAAACGATTCATGGTACACTTGTTTCTTATCCCAAGAAAGGCGATACACTTAGATTTTGTGTCGACTATCATCGTGTTTGCTTAAACTAAAGTCTAAATAAATAACGATAAAAACAAAAAAATATATCAAATCAATTAATTATCATTTAGCTATGCATTTGCATTTTTTTTACATCCATTTGATTTTTCATATTACATTAATACTTTTCATCCTTTGCACTGCTTGCCTAATATTTAACAAAACTTGCATAATTGAATGTCATATTTTGCATGTTTGCTTGTTCATGACTGCTTGATCACATAGATTTTTGGGGATCTTACAACAATGGCATGTGATGATACCTAGTTAGGTCATAGCTCACATGCATTACACTTTCACTAGAATTTTGATGCCTAGTAAGATCCCCACCTAGGGATTCTTCTCAAGTATTATTTATTACTTCTTTTTGTTGCTTAAGTTCTATATTTCCTTGGTCTTAGAAGTATTGATTTATCATATTTCTTAGGTCAAGAATGATAGTTTATTAGAATCCTTATCACTTCTCTATTGCCTCTGAATTTTCTTCTTTGTATTTATTTGATTTGACAAGGAGATATATGTGTGTTTATTTTTCTTCCTTTATTATTTTTAAAAGTTGTCTTCTTTTACACTTTTACACACACTCACCGTGCTATTTTCATATTTAAAACCCCTATTGAGGGTAGTACTCACCTAATATATTTTATCATTATATTGCATCCCATATGGGATAGTTAGACATCCTAGTGAATATCTTATTGGATATGATATCCTATCGGGTTATACTCCATTTTGACTCAATGGGCTCAACACCCCATTATAGGATAAGCTCCTTGGCCATTTTTAGTAGGCCTCGACATACATCCTAGTGGGTAATCAACCCACAATAGTCAATTAGCATGCAACCACCCATAGTAGGTTAGACTCCAACACTTCATACTTTACGATGAGTACTACATCCATAGTGGGTTTAACTCCCCATTTATGGTATGATTTATAGTATTTAATCACATTGGTCCCTTGCAACCTACACTAATTTAGATACTATGTTTCACCTATCCTTATCTATTTCAAGTGGTTAATATTTGGATCTTCTTCATCTTCTTCTTCTTCATCTTCTTTTTATTTACCTTGTTTTCTTTCTTGTTTTATTTTGTCTTATGTTTTATCTTCATTCATTTTTTTCACCTCATCCATGCATTTCACATGGTATTACATTAATATAGTTTTCATGCATAAAACATTAAATCAAAGAACACTTAATTAAATCACATGCTCACACATTCACACAAAATATAGAAGAAGCATCTATGTATTACTCAATGAGAAAAAGAGAGATACATCAGCGTATGGTTGGCATACCACAATCCAATATCGGTACACTCAACCAATCCCTAGGGATGCATACCACAACCAAATATAGTATGTCATCCTGATCTCTAGCACTAGTTCTAAGAGCCTATATCCTCTACTCCACTCAGAGGGGGATATGGTCCAAGAAACCGTATACCCATGGATAGTGAAGCTGAGACTATCCATGACCGAGATCGTGACCTGCTACCTGACATAGGGATAGAGGGAGTATCACTCTCTACCATGCTGATACCACCTGGTAGTACATGGTATCATAAAAGGTAGCCCACTGAATGACCACCTCCAACTTCTCCCTTGCTCTTTGTAGCTCTATTTGTAGGAATTGAATCCTGTCACTAGCCTAACTACTCCTGATGATAGCCATCCCTTCACTCGAGCCCTATAGCACTCCGTGTCTATATAGCTCACCTCCCCTTAGAGATGATCAACCTCTGCTCAAGCCACATCTCTCTCCATATTTGTATTACTCAAGAATATTCACAATCCCTTGATCCTCTTGGACCTATCCTCCTGGAGCAAGTCCACTTGTCTCTATAGAGTCATCACTTGTGCTTGTAGTGCCTTTACCTCCTCCCTTATATCCTCTCATCTTGAGGCCTAGCCTTGATTGGTTGCTACTGATATAGAGGCCTATCTTGATCCTCTACCTAGTGGTACCCTGGCCTCTATGGGGGCAACTCCAGATTCCCCTATATCCCTAGTCTCTATAGCGTTGGTATCCTCCATAACCAACTCAATATGGATTCGAGTCTATATTTGTCCTAGATCTGCATAGCCCTACTGTGCCCTCTCTATGGTCTTATGAGCTACCTCTCAAAAATCTCACTATATTCCCGAGTCTATCACCTGGTGCCTCTATATCAAAACTGGCAGGAGACCCTCTGGGGTATGACTCCTTTGTATCACTACTTGTAGTCGAAGACCACTTCCACTTCATTCACCTTGGGATCCATGTAAGGAGGATTATCCAAGTTTTCCTTTACCCACTTCACCAATTTAGGCTTGCCTCCCACCCATGCTAGGTCCCGATATACTCTCTAATACTAGTAATAGTCTAGGTTTGGGATTCCCTGCAAGATACCAAACTACCTTAGGACTCGATCAAACCGAAAGATCTCTGGCTACCCTCTCTATAGTAAGCCATCCAGTCCTCCTAATACTCGCTAGCTATATTCTATCCTTAGCCCATCCTGGGTGTAGATGCTAGGGTCACCATATAATCTTGGTCTCTCTCAACTCATCTGTTATCCATATCGTTAGTGGTAGGTTCCCAGCATAGGTCCTCGTGACTCGCTCTAGGGATTTGGATCATGTTGTTGGTTACTCTAGGCTAGACAATGGTGTTGGAAGTCCATCTAGTCTTCGTACTACTATGTGCTCCCAGCTCCATACCTGGAGTAAATTTATACAAACTATCCATATATATTGCTTGTACATGATGTTGTACAACATCCTGTACAAGCAGACTAGCACATATGGGCCCCATGTAAACAAAAATCCTTGGTGTCATATGTCTACTACTACACCCACCATAGTCCATAGTAGATTTTACCTACTCATGTGGCACATCAACAGTATTGCCACCACCATGTAGAGCATGATTATAAATGGATCCACCCCATATTGCCCCACCACATCATCTACAACAATGGTGCTCTCTCGCACCTGGTGGGTCCAACCTCCTAAAAATCATTGCAAAATCATTGGCCTCCCTCATTATTTATAAATAGCCATCCCTTTTATGGGGATGTGCAAGATGCACCACACATCCTCTAGTGTGATGGTCATCTCTCCAGTAGGTAATCAGAAGGTAGACGACTTTGGGTGCCATCTCTTTGCTAGTACCATTAGTAGTGCCCAGTATGCCTCTACTCGAGGCATCCTAACCAGGTGGTCTAGCCCCACCACTCCCAGTGTGCTTCTCTTAGCCTATCCGAGTTCCTCTAGCTCCACCTCCAAGGAGCTTGCCTGCCACTTACAAATTTTAAGTACTCTAAGATGCATTCACAAAAATAACAATTTTTTCATCAGTTTTATTAATTAAATAAAACATAAAATTAAAATTTAATTTAATTTAAATTAAATTAAAACACTTAAAAAATTATTGCTAAAAATCAAAGTTTGCACTTCTATGGTTTAGCTTGCTTGCTCTTTTCTTCTTCCCTTCCTTCTCCTTTTTTCCCTTGTGTTTCTTTTCTTTATTTTTTGTTTTCTTTTTCTCTTCAGTGAAATCATGCTTGGTTTTCCAAGACCATGATTTTATCGAGGCGATATTGAGCCTTACCCTCTATGAGGTATGATTTCATGAAATCACACCTGGTTCTATTCACCGGGTGCAATTTCATCCCTACTACCTAGGGTGAAATCATAGCAAGGCCGTAAAATCATGCCTAGGTCGTACACAGTAAAACCACAAGTTTTGGCATAAAACCAACTAAAAAGCATCAAAAAATTTACAAAAATCAAAATGCTAGGGTGGTTTTTGATCCTCCCTCTGCCTGCTCCACCTCTGTGCCAGCCTCACCCCTTACAATCATTGAATGGTTCATCGGTAGCACCATATCCGATTTTCTCTAGAGCTCATTTCTCCTATTTTGCATGGTAATAATGAATTAGGGTTTTAAATTTTTTTCACTTTTATCCTTGTTTTTTCCTGCTCATTTTTATTTTCGCACTTTTTGCCTCTCTTCTTCTTCTTCTGTGTTCATCTTTTTGAGTTTTCATGAGGGATGTGTCCCTCATAAAACTCGAGGGGGCACCCTGGCCTTAGAGGTATTAATGTCCCTAATGCTTTGATTTTCATGAAAAATATGAAAGTGTTTGGAATAACACCAATTTCGCACCACCCTTTTCTTCTAAACCAACCACCCCATTTCTGCTTGTTGTATTTTTTTAGTGAGTATTTATATATTTTCTTTGACACATTTATTAGGCCATAAATGAGTCAAAGAGGGGGTAAAATATAGACACAAAAAATTGATCCACTTTAGTAGGAAATATTCCTTGAGCCCTCTAGAATACCCCTTAGACTTTCCTAGGCCAAGGGTAAGGCTCCTCACCCCATCTTTTGCATTTTTTTTTTCTCTCTCTCTCTCTCTATACGAAATCATGCTTACCCTTGATGGCTTGATTTTGCATAGGTAAAATTATGGTTAGCCTTGATGGGGCACAATTTTACCTTTTTAGGGTTTTGTCTAAGGAAACCCTAATTCTTCAGGTTTGGCATATTTTACATCGTCGCTCCTTAGTTTTCCCACCTGTCTCGCCTTCAAATCCACTATATAATGAGGGTTTGAATTTATTATTTAGCACACATGAAATAAGTACAATTACATTTGATAATTAATGCTAACGATGATTATTCTCACAAAGTATTTTAGTATTCGCTCATTGATTTACATCCTTCTTTTGCAAGCAAGTTAACTTTGGAGTGTGAAGTTTGATTGGTTTTCTACTGCACTGAATTATTGATTGTTGTTGCTCACTCTTCATGAATTTGTATTGAAGCCCTAAGGAGAGATCAACTATCTGGGAGATGTGAATCCTTCTGCTTGCTTCCTCACTCTTTGTTAGGTGAATTTTCTCTGTTACTTGCTTGTTTTCATTCACTACATCTAACATTTATTATTTTGCATCAATATGAGATGTTTCATCTCAATTTTGCAAAATCGTAACCAAGTCTACAAGGCACGATTTCACTAGTGCGATATCGCGGTCGCTTATTACAGGGTGCAATTTCACCTGAGCTACGCCTAGGGGTAAATTGTTGTTCTAGATTTCATAATGCATTCTAGGCTACATCTAGAGCATAGTGTCATACTCTATTCTATATTTTTGTCATATTATTATGCTATATTTTTATATGTTTGATTTCTTTCAAAGATCATCTAAAAGGATCTAAGGGGCTTGACTGCTGTACCTCCAAGCACTACTGTATAGTGGCCTTAGTAGCCCCTCTAACACTAATCATATTTTTAAAGTGTTTTGTCAAGTTGTCTTACAAGAATAGGAATTATTGATAACATTGAATAAAGGATACAAGCAAGGATAAATCATTGGATAAGCTAAGTGTTCTAATTAGTCTTTAAGCTGGTTGTTGAGTGTCTTCTATTTTTCTTGTAAACCCTAGATCTGATTTAAAAGAAATATATTTAATCAATTTCTAGGCATTTGAAAGGTAAACAACATATAGTGTGCACCTAGGGTTAATTTTGTTTTGTGCATCATCTCTTGAGCCCTTGCTTAAAGGTTATCTATTTGAAACCTTAGGGTTAGAAAAGTATTCAAATAAAGAATTATTCTAGGGTTAGCCCTTGTCTTCTTGCATTATGTATTTCTACATTGTCCTTTATATTTTATAACATAGATCTAGAAATACCAAACATAGGTGATTATCTTAAATAAAATACATCAAACATTCCTAAAATTCCCATGGACTTGGAGCGAGTCCTTAAAGCCATTTCTTGTGAACCCTTCCACCATTTTAGCATTGAGTGTAGAGAGTAACATACCCCCTATGGTTCACCCCAAAGGCTTTCTCTATTTGCAGATCTAGCCTTTGATAATTGTACACGATAGGTCAGTTTTCCCCCTCTACAATTATTGTGTTTTAATTTTCTATATTTGGGAGCTATAAGGATTACAAAACCAAATTAAGGTTATTGAAAATTAGAAACACTAATAAAAATCCTAAGTGATATAAAAGAGGTTATTAAGGTTTTTTTCTAATGTTGGAAATTTATAATATTCTTGTCTCAAAATTCCTCAAAAAGGGAAAAAAGAAATCCAACATTAAAACCTCTTCAAAATTGGAAAAGTGCTTAGTTCAATAGGAGAAATAAGGGATAATAGAAGTTGATTTTGGGATTTACAAATACTTTACAAAATCAACCAAAAATTGAACTACATTTTACAAAAGCACTATATCTTATCCAAAATCACTAGGGAGACATAAGGAAGTCCACAAAATCTAAGGATTGATATTAGGAAATCTAAATGACATCAAACAAATTCTTCCTAGAAGAATGTCAACTGCTCAAGGGTCCTAATTATCTCTCTTGGAAGAATAAAGTGAAAGCAATCCTGGTATATGAAAAAATTTAGGATAATATCAAATAGAAAATATAGAGACCTATTACAAGTGATACTGAAATCCTAAAGTTTGAGGAAAATGATTCAAAGGCTCTAATGATAATAACCTTTGCTATCATCGATGAGATACAATCCTATATTAGTTTAGCAAAAACATCTTCAAATGCATGGACAAACCTAGAGAAAATATTTGAAGGAAAGAATAAGGTAACTATTCTTCATCTTCAAACTCAACTTCACTCATTAAAAATGAATAGTAGATAAAGCATAGAATTGTTCTTAAAGAAGGTAGTAGATACTAAAGGGAAATTATTGACTTTAGGAGAAACAATTAAGGATGAACTTCCTACTCAAGTGACCATGAGAGAACTTCCATAAAGCTATAAGAATTTGGTAACATCTTTACAAGTCCTAAGTGAAGATACCTCTTTTGATGATCTAGTCAATATTCTACAAGAATATGAGGTGGAAAATACAATTAAAGATGATATGATATGACTAACACTACATTGGAATCTAAATATAATCCACAGGGAAATATTACTTCTTCATAAAAAGGACGAAAACCATGGTACAACATGTATTGTTAGATATGCAAGAGAAAATGCCATAGTACCAGCTATTGCAGATTCATTCCCATAAATCAGAGTCAAGAAAATTAGATGAAAAATGAGAACCAATTTTAGCCATGACAATATCAAAATACTCATCAAATTTTTTTTTAACATCCAACCAATTATCCCCAGTTGGAGTATAAAAAAATAAATAAAAAAGGACATCTAGCTCAGAAAATAGAAGAAATTGAAGAACCAGAAGAATATACATACAATTATGAAGTCAAAGCTCTTTCAACAAGAATGACAGATTATGAAGACACTAATTACTTGCTTGAATAGGTTATAGAAAACAAAGAAGAAGAATATGAATCTCAAGATCAAGATGAAGATCCACATTGAAGACTAAAGTCTTCAATACCCAAATAATGTAATACATGGGGGTGTTAGAAATAGATAATATTACATCATTTGGGTCATATAAGTATGCCTTCCTAGGTACATACTTAGTACATTAGATTACTTTAGGGGAAAGTTATCTAGTTACTTCATGCAATGTAATAAATGCACAAGTGTTAATATGCAAGTTGTATATGTGCAAGCTATACCTTGTACAACTAGGTAGAGTGTGTGCCAAGGAATCTATCTTCCTATATAAAAATGCCTCATTGTAATAAGCAGATATATAGAAACATATAGAAACATACATAAATTTATATATAGATAGAGAGTAGCTCATAGCATTCATAGGTAGTAGCATAGTGCTGTATGGATCACCATATATTGGTGATGGGTGCAATGTAGTCCAGTAGCTTTGTTAATGGAGTGTTCATTTACTCCATAGCTACATTGTATTCATTTTTGTCATTTCTATTTATAGCATATTTCAGTCATCTTACAAATTTACTTTCTTTCATATTATTCTACATCTTGTGAATGCTATCTCCCATTGCATATGGCATCAAAAGCTAACAAAAGTGTCATCAAAGAAGACAAATAAATTTACAAAGGAAAGGCCAAAAATGAAATTCATCAAACTCTAAAAAGTACAAGGTGCATTGGTCAAACCAAATATCATAACCAAGATTTCATAATGCCCTTTGTGAGTCTTAAAATTAGTTTTAGAAATTTCATCTTATTTGATTTGAATCTGATGGTATCCTAATCACAAATTCAACTTTGAGAAATATTGGGTACCATGCAACTCATCTAGTAGCTCATTAATTACTAGGATGGGAAATTTATCTATAATAATTATTTTATCGAGTTATTTGAAATCCAAACATAAACACCAAGAACCATCCTTTTTATATACCAAAAACACTGAGGAATAATAGGGACTAACACTAGGGTGAATAACCCCTACACCAAATTCCTGTACCATATTTTTAATTTCTAATTTTTGAACATATGGATACTTGTAAGGGTGGAAAATTGGAGGAAAACTACCTGAAATATGCTAAATTGCATGGCCATGAGTACAAAAATGGGGTAATTCTTTGAATTATTCAAACACTATGGCATATTTTTACAATAAAAACTACAATTCCTATTGATGGTCCTTGTCATTATCATTTGAAGCTTGTATAGCAAATAGTTGGGCTACAACTCCGTGAGTGGAATTTTTTAGTAGTTTCTCCATCCTATGAGATGAAACAAGTTGAGTAGCCCTAACCTTCATGTGGGTCTTGGAAATATCTAAGATGAGTCACATGGCCTAAAAAGGTGTCCACATGAGTAGCCTCCTCAACATGATGCATTTTAGGTGTCTAAACTATTTTATTCCACTAATTATCCATAGAATTTTAGTTTATCAAGGAGTCAAAAAGGTAGGCATTACAAAATAATTTAGCTTTTGATGAATGAGCCTTGGGAGATAACAATCACAAGATGTAGAATAACATGAAAGAAAGTAAATCTGCTAGATGACTAAAGTATGCTAAAAATATAAATCATATAAAATATTACAATGTAGCTATGGAGGAAGTGAGCACTCCATTAACAAAGCTATAGATCTACATTGTATCCATCACCAATGAATGGTGAGGGACACATAACTACACTATCCACTAAGCTACGCTATCTTACTATGTCCCCCGACTCTCTTATCTATCTATCTAAGAGGCCATCCTTATATAGGTAAAATAGGATACTTGGCCAACACTCTATCTAGTTGTGCAAGGGACAACTTGCACATGTACAACTTGCACATTGACACTTGTGCATTTATTACATTGCATGAAGTAACTAGATAACTTGCACAGGAAGTAATCTAGATATGTATCTTGGAGGATACATTTACATAACCCAAATTATGGAATAGACTCTATTTCCAACACCCCCTGTATTACATTATTTGGGTATTGAAGACTTTAGTCTTCAATATGGATCTTCTTCATCTTCTTCTGCTTGATCTTCTTTTGCATTCTTCGTATTCAGGTTCAGCAGGTAATCTGTGTCTTCATATGATGTAGCTGGAGCTTCTTCTTCCTTGGCTTTGCCTTTGATTCTGATTTCTGTGTTCTCACAGGAGGTTGAGCTACTATCAGGTTCTTGTGAAGATGATTCTCCTTTCCTATCTTTAGTCTGTATAGAAGCTTTTGAACAACTACTTAAGGCATCATGATAATATTTTGAGTTAGTAGAACAAGAAGTATTGATGCTACATGAGGATTGAAAAAACTTTTCTAGATATGATTCATCAAGTTTTGACTTCTTTTTGAGTGATTCTATCAATCCTTTTTGTTCTTCATTTTCTGCCTTGTAGTGTTTATATGTGAGCAATGCCATGTATAATATGCTTGCAAAGTCTAAGGATAGTACAATATCACTTTTTCCATTGGTAATTGCTTCATTGAGATGAGTTTGAAGATAGCATTCCATAGTATCAAAATTATCTTCTAAGGCTTCACTATGGATTATTTTTGAAGCTAGATCTAACCTTCCTTCTGATTTCATGAGAAGATTCATGATTCCAAGTTTTATGGCATTGGATTTTTGCTTTCTGAAGCACTCATTAGTAGAAGTAGACATTTTTATATAGCTCCTTAGTCTTAGGATATGTGCTCCTTGATTGAAGTATATAAGCTTGATTTTGTAAAACCTTTATAGATCCTTAGGTTTGTGGGCTACCTTATAACTCCCTAGTGATGAACACCTAATTTTAGGTTTTGAAGAAAGCTTATATCTTCCCAACTTGATAATATTAGACAAATATTAATGTTATCAAGTTTTGTAGAATACCTTATGACTCCCTAATGTTTTGAAGTATGATATAGTGCTTTTTGTAAAAATATAGTTCAATTTTGGTTGATTTTGTACAAGTTTTGTAAGAATCAAAAATCAACTTTTTAACACCTTATTACTCCTAATTGAACTAAGCACTTTTTCAATTTTGAAGAGGTTTTGATGTTGGAATTATTTTGTCCCTTTTTGAAGATTTGAGACAAGTAAAAATATATTTATCCAACCTTAATAGAAACCCTAATAACCTCTTTTATATCCCTTGGATTATTTCTAATTTCCAATAAAATAAATTTGATGGAGTAATCCTTGTGGCTCCCAAGTTTGGAAAATTAGAGAAATGATAATAATATTTGCAAAATAATTTAATCCAAGTTGAATTCCTTATTCCTCCTAAGTAAGATTGCAAATATTAATTTAATAAGATAAGTCACCCCTTTTGCTTTCAAAATCTAAGTTTTAACCTTAGTTTATAACCCTTATATCTCCAACTTATGAAAGCAATAATAAATGGGATTTAGACCTTACCTTTTTAGATGCAATATCTCCTCAATATTCGATGCTTTCTACGGCTGAGTATAACAACGTATAAGTGGTACCTTAGGCGCTTGATTTAATGGAGATTCCTTGGAGTAGTTGGTCTTGAATGTTGGTACGTATGGCACTGAAAGTTGACCTTCAAAAATGGGGGAGCCTTTAATGCTCCTTCCCCTTATCTTCCATGCACTTCAAACATTTTTGTTGTGCTATACTCCTTCCTTGACTGTGCTTCACTCCCTCTTTGGATGTCTTTGACTGTGCTTCACTCACACACATTGAACTTGGACTTTGAAATACCTTTTAAGGATAGTTGATCATGGACGTTGTGACATGTGTCACATCCATTACAAGTGAGTGCTCCCTTCTTTATGTAATGCTCCAAGTCCTTTGTTCAATGCTCTTGAAGAAAATAAAAAATGTATGGGCACTCGTGTGAAGCTGGTGGAGAATACCAAGTGTCATTGCCTTGCTTGTAACTCCTGCATGGAAGTTTCTAGAACATTGAGAGAGGAATGATGACCAGAATACCAAGTGTTATTTTTGCATGGAGTCCATTCTTGTAACATCTTCGAATATGGAGATTATAACTCCACAATCCCTTTGCTTTGCTATGTTTCTTGGGCAACAAGCAAGCTATTTTCCTGCAGGTGGATAGACGATGTGCTATGGAGCTTGGATGATGATTTGGAGCTTCGATGTGATGGATGGTCTTCTCCAAGTTAGAGACCATGAATGTAACACCTTTGCCTCTTTCTTTTATGCCTCCAATCATGTTGAATCCCTTGTAGATTTTTTTGACGTCTTCTAGGAATCGATATGCACTCGCTTGTCTACGTAAATGTAGCTCTTGAATGATCTGAAATGAGCTTTGTTTCTATAGGTACGTACGTCCAAGATGAGCCCTTGAGTGGCTCCTTCTAGCTTGGGAGGAAGAGTGCTGACGTCCAACCTTTGTTGGTTGTTTTTCCCTATAGAAAATGTGCCCTTTTGTGGCACTTCAAATCTGCTCTTATGCTGTCAAAAACCAGATTAGAGTAGTGCATATAATGTATTATAATGTTGTATAATAAGGCTTTTAATATACCTTCTTTTGCACTCTATTTCCAGATCTGAAATTCTGGTTTTGTGGTAGATTTTTCCTGCAATACAAGGGTTTGAGGTTGTATTTAAAGAGTAGACACACCCTTCCATTTTTTCTTGGACACTTTTGATAACAAATCCAAGCTTCAATAACAGTAGATAGAAGATTTTTTAATTGATGCAATTTTCTGCACTTTCCTTGCATTCAACTTTGTAATGCTTTTTGATTTTGAGACTCACCAAGTCTCACTTTCATAAGCTTCTATTTCTGTTTTTGGTTAGTTAGGTTCTTCTCCAAATTCTGGAGGATTCTAACCCTTTTTGGTGGCTTCTATTGGCCACTTCAAGTTGCAGATTTTTGTGCTTCAATAGTGTCTTTAGACACTTGATACAAATCAGATTTTGTGCCTTTCAAGAAACACAAAACTAATTTTATTTTTGAGAGTGGTATAGTAGTACAAGTTCTTCACTTTTAATGCACTAATATTACACCTTATCACTCCAATCAACTCTCAAAGTCATGCACTAATAATTTTCTACAACTAATCAAGAATAACCTAAAATGAATCTTTAGGAGTTATTCTGCAATTTCACTACAATCAATGTTGTAGGACTTAGTCTTATTTTTCAAAAATAGATAATAGGTAGTTGATAGAAGCTAATATAAAATCTAATCAACTCCTAATAAATGTGCAAATGAATCCTTAAAATAATCTGTTTCCTTTTGCACTTTTAGAAGACTGTAATCTAATTTCCTTTTTGCAACTTTAATCCAAATTCAGGTGCTCTAATAAATCTGATAAATAATCCAATTAATGAATCTTTTTGCACCATAAGTTGCATACCTTTTTCTGTAGCTCTTCTCCCACATTTGTAGAGGATGTAGACCTTGGTGTCTAAAAACACCAAGTTGCTGCTTCAAGTAGGATGTCCTGAACAACTCCTTCTTCACCAAATGATGGTCTCGAACTTTCTTTCATGAGCCTAGGATTTGGTGGCTTGTTCTCCTCTTGTGTTCTCCTCCTTCTGCTATAGATTTGGAGAAGTCTATGTCTCTAAAGCGGTGCCTTCTTGCTATGAGAGGTAATCTTCAAATCTCCAATATTTGGTGAGCTTCTTCTATCTTCAAGTCTTCTTGTCAAATTTTGACTTCAAGTAAGATCTTCTTCTAGGGTTTGGCACTCCTTGCCAAATTCTTCTTCATAGATTTGGCACTCCTTGCCAAATTCTCCTCTTGGGCTTATTGTCGGATGGTGATAATTATCCCAAGTCCTTCACTATCAAGGACTTCACCTAGATAGTGGATTTCTCCAATGAGTTCTCAAAGAACTCTCTTGATCTTCAACAAGGCTCTCCTAGCCTTTCCTGGATGCTCGATGAGACCTTCACAAGGTATTTGATCTAGCAGCTTCTGATGGTCTTCCTTGAGACCTTTTCTTCAACCTTCTACTCCTAGAAGTGTTGGTGGTGAGATCTTCTCCTAGATCTTCTGATTTTGTTGCTCCTGGCTTCGAGCAGGACTCTCCTAGTCCTTCTTCTTCTTCCAAGACTGGAAGTTATTCAATGAGATATTCTCCTGATCTCTTCACTTTTGCTTCAGGGTTGAGCTGATTCTGAAGAAGATACTCTTCCTAACTTTCTTGTAGGAAGTCTCCCAACTCACTGAATCTTTTGTTCCTACAACAAAGATATTAGTACTAAAATATTTAGTCTGCTTCTGAATCAGATATTCTTCTCGAATTCTTCTTCAAGATCAAGGCTTATATGGCCTATTTCAATATCAAGGCTCCTATGGCCTTTTTCAATACCAAGGCTACTATGGCCTTTTCAGTATCAAGGCTTCTATGGCCTTTTCAATATCAAGGCTTCTATGGCCTTTTCAGTATCAAGGCTTCTATGGCCTTTTTAGTATCAAGGCTTCTATGGCCTTTTCAATATCAAGACTTCTATGGCTTCTTCTTCAAGGATTCTATGGCCTTTTTGTATCAAGGCTCCTATGGCCTATTCTTCAACTATGGAATTCTGCAATCTAGTAATGGAGATATTTAGTCTCCTATCTTCACCATGATCCTTCACTAGAAGTCTTCTTCCATAGTATTCTTCTCTTGCACAATGAACTAACATCTACACTATGAGGGCACGTCGACCTTCGGGTAATGAAGTTGGAGTCTCCTAGCTTTCTATTGTAGGAGGAGTCCCAATCCTCTAAGAATTAATTTCTTGCAACAAAAGAAACTTTAGGCACCAGTTAGCAAATTCTATATAACCTGGATGATCTTCACTAGATGATTTGTCAATCTAGTGGATTGAGTGTTGAGTCCTAGTCTTCACGAGTTTTCATAACAACTATGTGGAAAAGACTCTAGACAAAAATGATCTCAGTATTTTCTAAAACTGAGATTCCTTTTAGTCCTATCTTTGTGACTCTCCCAAAATCTACCACCTAGATTCTTTTGAGATATTTTGATAGTGGTTGGTCCAATGGCATGTCAGTTTGATAAAAACTCTCAAGCTAACCAACAATGGTGGTTTCCCTATTGACCTACACATACTAGATCTACCGTGGCTCTGATACCACTATTAGCTTTTGATGAATGAGCCTTGGGAGATAACAATCACAAGATGCAAAATAACATGAAAGAAAGTAAATCTACTAGATGATTGAAGTATGCTGAAAATATAAATCATATAAAATATTACAATGTAGCTATGGAGGAAGTGAGCACTCCATTAACAAAGCTATTGATCTACATTGTATCCATCACCAATGAATGGTGAGGCACACAGAACTACACTATCCACTAAGCTACGCTATCTGACTATGTCCCCCAAATCTCTTATCTATCTATCTAAGAGGCCATCCTTATATAGGCAAAATAGGATACTTGGCCAACACTCTATCTAGTTGTGCAAGGGACAACTTGCACATTGACACTTGTGCATTTATTACATTGCATGAAGTAACTAGATAACTTGCACATGAAGTAATCTAGATATGTATCTTGGAGGATACATTTACATAACCCAAATGATGGAATAGACTCTATTTTCAAGAAACAAATCTATAATAAGACACCTTTCTTAAATTGATTCCTAATAAAGGTGAGATAAAATATTTTGATAGTTTTTTCCAATAGGCATTTGTAATATAATTTACAAAATAATTTTAAAATTTTGTAAATAGCATTAAAAATATTCTAGATTGTGTTATCTCAGAGGGAAAAGGTGATTTTGTTCATGGTAAACAAGCATTTGATATTATAATTATTACACAAGAGGCCATATATTCTCTTACTTCCATGAAAAACTTAGTATGGTTGTTAGATATGAATAATATAATGGGGTATGCTAGAGATTTCTATATTATTATAGAACACTGCCTTAGAATATACTCCCTTCACTACTACTTTAGATGATTCTTGGAATAACATATATAATAGTGAAGTATAATATACATCACTACCTTAGAATATTCCTTGGAATAACAAATTCTAGTTTCTAGGGTACAAACAATGATAGGACAATATTATGGTAATACAAAAGCCTTCTCAATTATGGTATTTACCCTAAAAAAATACATGAACAATTTGTGTGTTTCACATGGTTAATATAATTCTATAAAATCATCATTAGTATATACTCTAATTTTTTAACATCATATATCAAAACTTTTGCATGAATTCATAACAAGAAAAAATATCATATTAAATTTAATATGATATCATAATAATTCTAACTAAAACTATTGATATCGGTCCACTACCTTCGTCACTCCTAGAGATCCACTCCCTACCTAGAAACAATGAGATTAATCCATTTGCCATGATCATTTTAATCCTCAAAGTTTATATATACATATATTTCAACATATAAGTTTCATTTAATTTATTCTTGATGAGGATTGATAGCATAGGTTTTATTGTTCTAGCATTTCATTTATTAGATACTATAGGTGATGCTTCTCATATGCATATTTTATATGGAGAAATCAATAACATATAGTGTATAATAAACAAAATTATAAAACAAGCAAACCTATTCTATCAATCCTCATCATTCACTATAGTGGTATACATGCTTTGTTGAACTATGTTCTTGACCATATACGATAGTGGTAAACCCCATTGTAATAGAGGAATGGTGAATTTCTCTTCTATAGGACCTCTCTCTCCTAGGGTGAATTGAAACATGTATATAACTCACCAATTTTTTCTCTTATCTTTATTCTCCCTCTATCATGGTGGACATGCCTTGCCAAGCAATGCATTTATCATCAATAACAAGGCATGAATTGGATTTGGGGACATATACTTGTGTACCATTCATGGCATATGTTGGAATCCCCTAGGTCACCCCATAGTAGTAAGAAAATATTATTGGATACCATAGTGTCCATTTGTATCTATCTTAGAGTGTCTTTTAGGATTGGGGTAAAACACTTGTATTTTTTTATGGTATAGGCTGGTTTATCCTAATCTGCCCTATTGTAGTGACAATTGTGTTTGTTGGTATTTAGCACTTGTTGAATGCTATAGGAGGCTATCTTACTTTAGTGGTATGTATGAGCAATACACCACCCCATGCATGGCCAATAATAGAGGGAGGTAGTATTATGCTACACAATTTTTTGTGCTCTAGATCAATTAAATTTTATACATAACATGTCATTAAATACTACAAAAATCATTAGGCATGAGTATGAATGTTACTCAAATAATACATGTAATTCCTAAAAATATCAACACATCATCATGTGCTACACAAATATTGAGTGTATTTCCTAGTAATATTGACACATCACCATGTGATACACAAATATTGAGTATATTTCATAAATATATTGATATGTCAGCATGTGCTACATAAATATTATTAACAATTACAAAAACATGCTCCGTAGCATAGACTTTTCATTTCTATTGCTTTGTATATCACATATTGCTCTTTTGATTTTTCTTATTTCTTGAAGGACTCATGAGTGGAAATTCCTTGTGGTTTCACCCATGGTCCTTAGGGAAGGACAATATATATTTGTAAAAGGAGTATTAATAGCTAAATTTATAGTTGGTGGAGAGTCGTATCCTTCCATATATGGGATAGGAGTAGACTAACATTGTTAGTACTTTGGTAGGATGATAGTGAGCCATGTTGATTGGTGGTTTTGGTTCCCTTTATTTACCCAACTATCACTTTTCTACCATGTTTCATATTTTTGACCTCCTAACTTTCCCAAAACCTACAATTAAGGATAGAGTCATGATTAAGGGATGTTTTTACATGTGTCCCCCAAAGCATGCATCCTAAAAATTAGTAGTGCCAAGACCATAATTTTAAATAGGGAGCTTGGTTTTTAATTAATTTTAGGGTTCTTGATGCATGGTCATGATGCTAGTATATTTTTACACCTAGGGTTAAAATAATGCATAATTTGGACTAACAATTATGATTTTATGACCTCAAAAAGGGAGAAAATTAGTTATCAACTCTAAAGAAAAAGTTAATTTGACTATCAAAATAATACACTCATTTGTTGATTATTATGCTATTGCCTCTATTACTACCATATTTGCACCTCTCTCTCTCTCTACCTGGTAGGTACAACCAAATCCACTGAGCACTAGTTTGTTATCTTCCACAGAGAAAGACAAGTTGCTCTACTAATATTTGTACCCAAAGGTCACTAATTGTCATTCAAGGATTGGTTTCCAAGGTAGGTCAAACCCTCTACCAAATCCCTAGATGTGATCTCTCCTTATTATGGTAATATTGCAATTAGGATAAGATAGGAATGCACTTCATTTTTTGTATGCTATGGTCTTTGATGCCCTTCGTGTCAATTAATTGATTTTTCTATATTAGGACTAGCCTTAGCTTGATAGCATTTTTTAGATAATATTGGTGTATTTTATCCTTGAATACTTTATTTTATTTATGCTTCAATTAGGATATCCTTTTGCATTTACTATTAATTTATTGCCTTGTTATCTTATTTTAAGTTTTTTTATTTATCTTGTATTAATTAGATATCCCTTTTTCCTTACAAACATGATGTTTTTTTTATTATGTTATATTTTGACTACTCAAAATTGGATGTCTATATTTTCCTCCATTTTATGCATTCATCAAATAATAAATGTACAAAAAATGGCTTGCATGCCCTAGTTTTGTGATGAATTATTTGCTTATTGACTTATGTATATATTTTAGTGTTTTATTTTTAAGCCTTACCACCATAAAATATCATAGATCCCAATATAAAATAGCTACAATATTAAGGGTCAAAATAATAATAATAAACTAATAACAAGAATGAGACAAATACTTACAATATAGCAATATACAATCTCACTTTATTTCTTCTAAATAAATTCTTAGAAGATTAAATTTTATGGAGCTTTGTCTCCATAATATAGCTTTACAAGATAACTCTTCACATTCTTGACTATTGCCTTCCATATGACTTTTATATTCTTAATTTGCCACTTGCATAGAAGACTCTTAGCCTTCTTCCATGACACATGTACATATCCTACACATCCTAATTTATCAAATAATGTAATATCATCTAACATCCCCCGTATTACATTATTTGATATATACTTCTCTTGATGTACATAGTAGATTCTAGAATATCTAAAATTTGTTTTGACCAAGTGCTTTTGTAAAAATATCTACAATTTGATCTTTAGTAGAAACATGCTTTAACTGAATATGATGATTTTGAACATGATCCTTGATAAAATGACATTGAGATTCAATATGTTTTGTTCTTTCATGAATAATTAGATTTTTTATTAGATTAAGTACTCCTTGATTATCACAATTTATCTGTATAGGAGTTCTTCTAATGCCCATATCTGATAGTATATATTGTAACCATAGTGCTTCATAGACTGCATATTTTGTTGCATGATATTTTGCTTTTGTAGATGAGAGTGCTACTACATGTTTTTATTGTACCATGAAATAGGTCAAGAGCCAAGATAGAAAACATAGCCTGATGTAGATTTTTTGTCATCTATAGATCCTGCATAATCAGAATTTGAATATCCCTATAAATAGAATTTGTCATTATCCTTTTTATATGTTAGTCCATATTCTGTAGTTTTGCTAACATATTGTAGTATTATTTTTGTAGCTTTCCAATGACTTTCCTTGGGTTCTTGCATAAATATTGAAAGATAATTTATAGAAAAAACTATATCTGGTCTAGTATTTGTTAGATATAGAAGACTTCCAATTAATTGATGATAAATAGTGGCTGAGACTAGAGGTGTCTCATCATATCTAGACAATTGTAATCCTTGTTCCATAGGTGTATCCTTGGATTTACATGTTTGCATCCTGTATTTTTCAAGTAATATTTTTGCATATTTTATCTGTGTTATTGTGATATTGTTTTCATTTTGATGAATTTCTAAACCAAGACAATAATGAAGAAGTCCCAAATATATCATCTCAAAATCCTTCTCTAGATCTTTTTTAACTTCATTTATTAGAATTTTTGAGCTTCCTGTAATTACTATATCATCAACATATACTACAAGTATTATTATGTCATGTCCAACATTTTTGTATAGATATTTGGATCTAACAAACTTCTTTTAAAATTATGTTGTAATAAATGATTATTAATCTTTATATACCATGCTCTTGGTGCTTGCTTTAGACCATACAAGGATTTGTTCAGTTTGTAAACTTTATGTTCTTGTCCTTTAATCACAAACCCTTCTGGTTGTGACATATATACTTCTTCAAGATCACCATTAAGAAATGCACTTTTTACATCCATCTGATGTAGTTTCCATCCATGATGTGCTGCTAAAGCACAAATTGTTTGAATAGTAGTCATTCTTGTTATTGGTGCAAAATTTTCTTCATAATCAATTCCTTATGTTTGAGTATATCCTTTTGCAACTAGTTGAGCTTTGTATTTGTCAAGTGAACCATCTACTTTATATTTGATCTTGTAGATCCATTTACATCCAACTATTTTATTTCCCTGAGGTAAATCAACTAGATTCCATGTTTTATTTTTCATCAATGTTTCATATTTTGATTCCATAGTTGCCTTCCATTTTGGATGATTTAAAGCATTTAGTGTCGTTGTAGGTTCTACTATAGAACTTATCAATCCCCTATTCATTCTTGTTAAACTACGAGTTTGGGGTCTTGTAGTAGTAAGATCTGGCATTTGCTCTAGTTTTGAATCCTTAAGTGTATCTCTAAGCCATATTGGTTCTTTCCTTTGTGGAATTGTAGCAGTCTCTGAGTTCTCAATCTGTTCATCATGTATATCTAATTTTGAATCTTTGCTTAATGAGTCTTCTTTTAAAAATATTAGAATTCTTTATTAATCATATTTTTGTTCTCTAATAATATTTTTGTTTCCTTCATCAAATACTACATCTTTGCTTATGTAGATTTTCTTTGTTATTGGATCAATTATTCTGTAACCTATTGAATCATCATCATAACCAATAAATATTCCACACATAGTTTTGTCATCTAGTTTAGTTCTTCTTTGCTTTGGGATATGCATATATGCTTTACAACCAAAGATTCTTAATTGTTCTACTATCGGTTTTTGTCATGTCCATACTTCTTTAGGAGTGATATTTTTCAATATTCTTGTAGGTGATCTATTTTGTAAATATACAACTATTTTTACTATTGCCCAATATTGATGATCAAGATGAGCTTCTTTTAACATACTATGAACCATTTCCATAATTGATCTATTTCTTCTTTTTGCAATACCATTTTGTTGTGGTGAATATGTTGTAGTAAGTTATCTTTTTATACCATTGGTTTCTAGAAATAGATTAAATTATTTTGACAAGAATTCACCTCCTCTATCTGATCAAAGATTCTTGATTGTTTTTCCTATTTCTTTTTCTACTAGCAATTTGAATTGTTTGAAACAATTGAATGCTTCAGATTTAAATTTCATAAAATACACCCACATTTTTTTGGAGTAATCATCAACAAATAGTTGAAAATATCTATGTCCTCCAATACTAGTGATATTCATTGGACCACATAAATCAGTATATACTAATTCCAATGGTTCTCGAGTTCTATGTTGATTGAGTTCAAAAGGAATTCTATGTTGTTTCCCTGCTAGACATTTTGGACATATAGTAGATTCCCAAGAAATTTTAGGCAATCCTTTAACCATTTGATGTTTACTCATTTCATTTAATGAAGATGCACTTATATGTCCTAGTATTTTGTGCCAAAGTTCTCTAGTTTTTGAAATTCCCATTGATAGAGCCTTGTTGGACAATGTATCTAGAGTAAATAAACTATTCTTATATGAACTAAAGGCTATAACTTTTCCTTGTTTGGTAATAAGACATATCTTTTTGTCTTTAATAGTTTTGAATTCAACTGCTAGATTTTGATCCATAAGCTGAGATACTGAAAGAAGATTAGTAGTTAATCCAGGTACATATAGTACATCTCTAATTATTATTTTTCATTTGATAGATCAATTAAAATATTTCCTACTCCTTTAACCTCATAAGTCATACTATTTGCTATAACAACTGGTTTTTCATATTTCTCTTGAAGAGTATTAAACCATTGTTTATTTCTAATCATATGTCTACTTGCTCTAGAGTCAATGTACCAATAATCCATAATAATTTTCTTTGAAGTTGAAAACCTTTAATAACTCAAATATAAATTTTGCAAATTATGATTTTCTAATCCTTTGGTGTAGACAACCTTTTAACTCTCTAATATTAGATTTACAAAATTTAAAAACTTAAAAAATATAAAAACTTCCAATTTCCAAAATCCCTAAGTTTCTAAAGTTTTCAAAATTTCAAAAATAACTTTAAAAACTTTAAATTCTTCATAAGTAAAAAACCTAATAATATTTACTCCTTATAAATTCTATGCTCTTTAATATTTAATTATTAAAGTGCTTACATAAATAAGATTCTTAATTGTTTCTTATTACTCCAAACTTTAGCACTTAATATTTAAATGTAAAAATTTAAATTCCCTCCAAAATATTGGGTGCTAAAAAGATAAGTAACATTCTTACGTTACCTAGAATAAATGATAATTTTGCTGATGATTCACTGCAATTCTACTGCAACAACATATGAACATTGGAGAAACCCTAATGCCTTTCTTACCTTGCTTCTACTAGCCATATATTGAACCACTCATAGAGGTTTGACCGCTCAACTAGTTGTCTTTCAATGTTTCGATGGTTGATGTGTCTTGTTGCCAAATAATTCTATGGTTCTAGGATGATTCTATAGGAGAATTATGTAGTATTGGTTGCAAATATTTGACTTTCCAATATTATATAATATCCCTTCTATAGATTACAATTATTGTTAATAATATGTTGCATATTTTCAATATTAAATTATTGAGGATCCTTGTATATACTTATTCAGTTCATTAAACATCTCACAAAAGTTATTGTTGATACACATTTTCATTAATTATTAATTATAACTTCTACATAGACTATTCTATATAGATTAAGACTCAAAAAATCATGTAATGAATGTCTACAAGAAAATATGATCACTTTGTCACATTAGTACACATCATAACTTATAGAAGTGATATAAATAAACTTATTTTTTTCTAATGCATTAAGAGTTTTCATCCAAAAACATAGCTTCCTAGGAAACCTTAAGGCATGGTAAGGTTGTCCCTTAAAAAAAATAGAAAATTAAAAACATAAGGGCTTTCTTGAAAGCCATAAGATATGGTGAGGTTGTACCTTCCCCCAAAAAACAAAGAGGGTTTCTTGATAACCACTAGATATCGTAGGATGTTCTTCCAAAAAAATTGTTATGTACATACACACACCCTCACAAACTCGCATGCACTGTGGTTTGAACCTTGGACCTCCCAAAGAAGAGCCAAAGCACGAACCATTGAGTTGTATCCCCTGGGACTTTCTTCCAAATTTTAGATTTTGCATTATTTTAAATAGGATGACCTTGTTTTATTATATTTTTTTAGTAACCATCATTTGTATTCAACATCCCTATCTTCACACATTCCCGTTCCTTTCATTTACACTTTTATTTCACACCACTTCATTTATTTCCATTTCATTCATTCTTATTCATTCTATATTTTCTTGTACATATATTCTGTAATTCTCATCTCCTTTGCATTATTGTAAAGGTGATCCCATAACCATACCCTATATCTCATGGTTTATTTATCATTTAAGAATATGGACAACATTAACAAAAAGTTTAAAGGTGGAATGTTTTTATTGACATTGTAGAGGACTAGTATTAGGTACTTGAATTAGCCTCACAAGAAGTTATTAAAAATTGAGCTAAGAAGATATTTCATTTAGAGTTAGAATAGATTTATCATAGACTAGAATAGAGTAAGATTAATCCTTTTAAAAGTCTGCTACTTGTGTTCCATATCCAGTATACTTGAATTCTTGAATGCTTAATGTGCTAACTAGTTGCTAAAAGAAATTACATTTTTTTCTTTTGTTATTGGAATTTGTATCATTTGCAACATGCTTAAGATATAGAATCAATAGTTGGAGGAGATGCAAGTTTGAAAAAATATGGCAAGAATATTTTCCATAATTGCTAACAACACCTATTATTGAAACTTTTACACTGCATTTTTCCTCTTCTTTAAAAATAAAGAAGAGAAAGGGATACTATCAATTCTATGTTTTCCATTATATTCATATGGGTTAAGTTCAATCATAGATTGATAGTTATTACACTATAATGACTCTCCTTTACCACACTTCATGAGTATCATTCACATTTATTTGGAAGGTCATTATCTGCACAATATCTATTCATATGGACATTTACACCTATGCCACTATTTACTTATTTTTAAGAAGCTTCATGCCCATGCCCATCATGTGTGCTTGCTACATCTCCTTACATCCTTTTGATGTTTCATTATGTATCACCTTTTAAGAAAGTTTTATTGCTTATTTTCTAGATGTCCAAGCACTCATATATTTCATATGATCTGTTCCACTTCAAAAAAATAAGAAAAATTTCAAAAAAGAAAAGAATTTTTTTATAAAAAATAAAAGAAAAGAAAAAAGAAGAAAGAAATAAAAAGAAAAATATCCAATAATAAAATCCCTCATGATATTATTGAATAAAATTTTATTCAAAAACCAAGTTTCTAGCAGGTAAAATTAGAAAAAATATGACTATTCCATATAGGTCCTCCCTAAAGTTGTGTTATGCATTGTCATTAGGAAACCAATGACATTTTGGTTGACGGGAGGAGACTACATTTGCATAATTTGTATTTTGTTGATGCTATAAAAACTCTTATTGTCATAGAAATAATTATTTAACATCTCAAGCTAGATAAGAGATTTTACTTTTCTAAGATAGAGGAACTTTTTTGTTGCTTCATTAGTTTACAAATTTATTTTTGGATGACTATGAAAAGCATTGTTGTTGATAACAATATGAACAGATTTTGATTTATTAAGTCTCCTCAAATTGATCTAAAGAAAGCTTAAACAAATTACAAGAAGAAGATCTTACAACTAAAATATTGGTGTTGAAATGAAGATACAATGGAACAAAATGTTTTTTTCACAAAATAAATTAAAAAAAAATAAAAGGAAGAAAAAAATATTAAAAAAGAAGAAAAAAAAGAGAAAAAATACATAAGATTGAAAACCAGAAATGACAGTCTAATGAAACACCAAGTTGAAAAACTGTAATGGGTAATTTGGTGGTGCAAGTGCAAATAATTTAGACATTCAAGGCCATAAGTTTTTTCAGCAATAAATATTTTGTAAGGAATACTTACAATATTACTTTAGCATTGTGAAGATATATAACATATGGTGAACTGAATTTTATGCATTAAAAGACATAATAAGAGAGATTGTGTTGTTGTGGGACCAACAATATCTTTAAAAAGGGACAGATGATGAGTTCCAAAATTGCCACATTTTGAGACCATAATTAAAATTATATTCCATGTTTAAAAATGTTATTATGTGATTATTTATTATAATTATGATGTAATCTATAGATGTGTAACTTAGGAAAGTAGATTATATTTTATGTCAATAAACTAGAATAAGAGGGAATTTATTGGGTTTTTTGTTGAGAAATAAATTATGGCAAAATTATGTAGTGCTATGGAAGTTATCCATAGCTACAAACTTGCTTATAGAAAGCTGAAATTGCCTATAAAAACTACCTACTAAAACCCTGAAACTATCTACGAAAACCTAAAATAGTTAAAAAACCTAAAACTACCTAATATCTATGAAAAACTGAAACAACCTATAAAAATTGTCTACATAAAATTAAAATTACCTACAGAAAGCTTAAACTACTTACAGAAAGACTGTAGAAATTAGTCATATGTAAATTAGATTTGTTGGAATTAATTTCCAACTAATTTGGTTGATCCAAATTAGTTATATATAAATTAGATTTGTTGAGATTAATTTCAACTTATTTAGTTGATCCAAATTAGTTAGATGTAAATTAGATTTTTTGGAATTAATATCCAATTTAATTTGATTAGATCCAAATTAGTTAGATGTAAAACAAATTTGTTGAGATTGGTTTCAAACTAATTTGGCTGGATTCAAATTAGTTAAAATATTTACCAACCTATTCCAGTTGTTATCTCCTTTAGATAAAATTGGTTGGATTTTTTTCAAGCAAATTCAAATCTTAGATCTTCTATTCTAGTAAGTTAATTATTTATTTGTATAGTCTCTCTATAAAAGAGAAGGCATATTACTATATGGTTGATAGTGAAACACACCTTATAGTAAGTAAGGTGAGGCAAGGCAAACGATGCTCATGGATTTTAGCCCAATATCATTTGATTGATAAGAATGGAAATCATAGAAAGAATTCTAAGATGTAGGTGAAGAACACAAGTCAAAAATATCAAGGAGGGATTTACAGAGACCCCTGGTTGAGGGTTTTTAGAGACCCTTGGTTGAGGGTTTATAGAGATCAATGGATAATAAAATAGTAAAGCCCTAGATGGTGGAAGGAGGATTCCATAGGAATAGGACCAATATACAACATAATATAGAGGATGTGGACTCCAAGAAGATAAAAAATAACACTGAGCACATGTAGGTGCAATAGATAATACAAGCTAGTGATCAAATCCCTTTCTAATAAGATAAATCTAAAGATTTATTTGAGTTTACAACAATCAATTTTAAATAAGGATAGAACTAAGGGTGTAAATTCATAAGAGATAGAGGACAAAATTTAAAACAACAAGCTAGGGTTATATTAAAATAAGTGGAAGTGTCTGAAAAGGAGAATAACCTTGGACAAATGGAAAGTAATTAAGCAGCAGCTAATGTTGCTGATCATAGCAAGGAGAATGATCTAATCCTATTATGGAATGATATTCTAGTGAAAATTTACCAAATATGACCTTTCATGATGCATTTTTAGGAGGATAGACACAAACAACTATAGTTAATAACTCTAGGAATTCTCACAAACCTTTTAGAATGCCTAAAATAGACCCTAGAAAAATAGCCTCAAGTTGCATGAAAGTAGTAGATGGCTCTCCTATAGTTCAATTTCATATGTCATACATACAGTCTGGGATCGTTGCTATGGAACATAGAGGGTTAATCTACCAATTTTTAGGTCTTCATTCAAGCCTCCCTAATTTTAAGATGTGGGTTGCTAGACAATGGAGAACTAGAGGTGAGTTAAATATTTTTTCTTACCTCAATGGTTATTTCTTAGTTATTTTTGCTAATGAGGATAGAGAACAAGTTTTCTAGGGGGTCCTTGATATTTAGGTAGGATAGGTATTTTCATAAATCCCTATAGGATTACATGGGAACATGACTAATATACAACATAAGCCAAAGAATGTGGACTCCAAGAAGGTTCAAAATAACCATGAGCTCATGCAGGTGGAATACATAATACAAGCTAGTGATCAAATCCCATTACAACAAGAGAAATATAAATATTCATTTGAGTTCATAGTAGCCAATCTTAAACAAGGGCATCACCAAGGATGCAAATGCACAATTGGTAGGGGACCAACTTGAAAAGAATAAGCTAGGGTTATATTAAAATAAGTGGAAGTGTTTGAAAAGGGGAATAACCTTGGATCGATGGAAAGTAATCAAGCAAGAGTCAATGTTGTTGATCATAGAAAGGAGAATGATATAATCCACATTATGGGAAGATATTCTAAATATGACATTTTGGGATACCTTTCGAGGAGGATAGCCACAAAAAACTATAGTTAATAAATCTAGAACTTCTCACAGACCTTTGAGAATTCCTAAAATGGAACCTAGGAAAATAGCCTCAAAGTGCATGAAAGTGGTAGATGAATCTCCTATAGGCCAATTTCATATGTCATACATATAGACTAGGATCGTTGCTATGGAATGTAGAGGGTTAATCTGACAATTTTTAGGTCTTCATTCAAGCCTCCCTACTTTCAAGATGTGGGTTGCTAGAAAATGGAGAACTAGAGGTGAGTTAAGTATTTTTTTCTTACCTCAATGGTTATTTTAGTTCTTTTTGCTAATGAGAATAAAGAAAAAAATTTCTAGGGATCCTTGGTTTTTAGGTAGGGTAAGGCTTTTCATGAAGCCCTAGCATACCAAGTTCAAGGTAGAAGAGGAAATGCCCTCAATAACCCCAATCTAGATGAAAATTTTTGGGTTACCAATTTAGAACCAAGTTATTTTCGTGGAAATAGGTAATACTACAAGCCAATTTGAAAAAATTATCTATCCCAAAATTTGTGTTCTTATTAACCTTGACAAGCCCTTACCAAAAATTATTACTCTATAGTTTGAGGAGGATACTTGGGAGCAAGATGTGGACCATAAGAACATATCCTTCAAGTGCATAATTTTTCATGAATATAGTTACTTATCTAGGGATTGTAAACATTGGATCCTAGAGTAGACACGAGAGGAAACAATCCCTAGAGATTTTGAACTACCTAAACAAAATAACATACAAAGAAAAATAACATCTCAATATCAAGTAGTCATCTCCACCAATAAGTTTGCTAACCTCTCAATGGATGATGAAGAGAACATCATGGAGACTGAGATCCTAGAAACTCATCTTCAAGCCCTAAGAAAAAAAGCAATAGATGAAGGAATAAATTGCAACAATGAGCCAATTATAGATCTACTAAGTAACCTACAAGAGAACCCACCCCAAAAGTTGAAGATATTCCAAAGGAAAAATAGAAGCCAAGATAAAGATAATGACTCTAACTAATCAAATGGAGGAACTCATAAAGGAATAGATAGTGGAGGTGACACCCAGGAAACTTCTAATAGGGCCATGGTGGTATTATCACCTATGATAAGTTTGGAGTCCATCCTAGAACCAATAAGAGTGATTCAAGAGTCCACTAAAATATGAAGCTAGAGACATACCAAAGAGTGGGTAAGAAGACTACTCAACATAAAATAGGGAAAGAAGGTCAAAAATTAATAGCAATGGGTAAGGTCAAGGATATTACCCATATTTTTAGTACTCATGTTTGATGAAGTGCATCACCTAGAATATTTTAGGGTTTAATGGTAGCTCGATAAAGTATAATTAGGTAAAATGAATGATTCAATATCATCATCCATAGATGATTTTAATTCAAGAAGCAAAATTATCAGCAAAAGAGATGCAATTTTTTTCCAAAACAATTTGGCCTACGTGTAGGGTTGAAGCCCTAAGATCTTGAGCTTCTAAAGGAATGGATTGTATTTAGGATTCAAAAGAGATAGTGATACACCAAACAATGGGAAATTGGAGGATTTTGGATTTACTGGCCTAGAGTAGTGTTGACACCTAAAAGTGTCTTAAATAACCTCTTGCAAAACAATTAACATTCAAGGAATAAACTAATGCAAAATTAGCTCAAAAGGCCAAAATCAATTCAAAAACCCTAAGATCAATACAAAATCAATTCAAAATGTGTAAAATCAATTCAAAACCCCTTGAATAAATACACAATCAATTCAAAAGAACAAATAAATGCAAAATCAATTCCAAAAGGGGTAAGAACATTCCAAAACCCTAAAATCAGCAAAAAACATGCGAAGGCAAGGAAATAAGAAGTCTCCTCCCCTTCCAACATAGGCACCCCTCACATTCTCCTCATGCACTTTTCTATGCATCTACTTGTGCACTTTTTCAAAATCCACCCATACCTCATAAAGGGCATTCAAAGCAAAGTGTTGAAAAAGGGGTCTTTCCCCTTTTCCAAGGTCTTACATGGGCATGGAGCATCCATCCTCATTAAATGCAAAATGTAAGAAAGTATTACCCACCACCTAGAAATTAAATATGACCCCTTTCTCTCTCTCTTCCACCTCACACCCCCCCTTTGATTTTTTAGAAATCTATCAATAAGAAGGCTTATCTACAAATTCAAGGAGGCTAAAATTAGTATTGTTATGTTGTAAAAATATAGACTAATCCATCCCAAACCCATTTTAACATGTGAGCCTATTTTTATACACCCATTTTGTAGGTTCAAGGTGGTTTAAGGAGTATAACAGACAACATCGACCTCCAAATTAGCACAAAATAGTTCTAGGAAGCTATAGATAGGATTTTTCTAACAAAAACTATAAGTAGAACTCATAATGGACCTTGGGGTATGACCACTTAGTAAATGCAACCTGAGGTGTGTTTTCCAGTATCAGGCTGGCAAACAGGCCAAAGAGGTAAAATACTATTCTCCCATCAGTTTTAGATATTTTTACAGTCTTTGTTATGCACTTTTAATTCACTTTTGTGTCGATGTCTCTTTCTTATAGGAGGATTGATTGAGATAGGTCTCCAAATGGTCTAACAATATTTTGTAGGGTTATGTAGGTCACAAAATAGGTGTATCTTGGAGTGACATGCATCATAATACCATTTCACCCTTTATTAATTGAAGAAAAATACTTGGTGTGCTACAAAAAATATTTATGGCTAGGGTCCTTCATGAGTCCCTATTTTATGGACCTTGGGGCATGTTGTAAAAGAGCTTAAGAAAAATTTTGTAATACCTTGTACATATATCAATATGAAGCAACATATTTTTCTTTTATTTCATTTGGTGATCATGGTTTTATATTGCTTGTGTTAGTTTCTTAGATATCTAACAACTTTTGTGGTCTTGTTATCATTATAGGTCTTACAAAATTGGGCATGGACTCTCCCAACACCCTAAGACACACTTCAAGCTCCATATCAACACCCTCGTGCTTTGATTTGTGTTAATTTTTCATATTTTGCATCGAAAATAAGTTTTCTTTAACTTAGAAAAGCATTAGATTTTTTCTAGAAAATTACAGGTACAAAGCAAAAAATCATCGGGTTTCAGTATTCCAGACCTATTACTAGTAAAAAACTAGCCAAAACACCACTTTTGAGAGAAAATGCACCCCAAGGTACATTCTAGACTAAAAATGCACCCCAAGGCACATTTTGCATTCTGACACCTATGGCAGACTCTAATAGACCACAAAAGTCAACCAAAAGTTGGAAAACATAGGTAGACCAATCTTAAAATTTCACTTATTTATCTGTTGCTTTTTCTTGCTTTTGCATATCCAATCATCCTTTGCATTTTGCTTTCCAAAAGGTACCTAGAACACTAGGTCCTCTTGCAACTTAGTCTAGATTTACTTTCAAAAGGCACCATAATTGTGTGGTTAGTTTTCAAGTTATCTTAACTTTTCATTGCTTCTAAATCTTAGATCAATTCATTGAAAACAAACCCCTTTTTCTTGCTTCTTAGCTTAGTGTTACCTCCTTGTTTCCAAAACATCATTTGCTAAATTTATCTTGAATACTTTGCTTTTCAAATGTGCATTTTCATTTTCCAAAATCTAAAAAAGAAAAGTGCATTTATTTTCATTAATATAGTTTATTTCCAAATTTTTATCGCTTTCTTAACATAGTCTACACACACACATGCAAGGCATAAACATTGGTTTATGTTGGATTTCATCACTAACCGCCAATCGAGACATCGATGTTGGGCTACATCTCCAACCATTAGCTCATACCCTATACACCTTAGTGGCCTCAGTGAGTGGTTTTTCTACTTCATCACTGAAAAACCCCCTACTTTTAGGTGCATTATGAAGTAGGCAGGTTTAGATGCCCCTTAACTATAAGGTTTAGTAATTAGTAGATGCAGATATCATTTTTTTCCAAGCTCACATTAGGGTGAAGTGAAAGCCTAGATGGGTTGGTAGCAGGACATTAGACAGTGTAGTCCCTTTGAGGGGTAATTTTTCAATAAGGCTACCTATACACCACTCATCATCCTAGCAAACATTCAACTATTTTTGCCTCCTCACTCCTTGCGTACTTTCAAGTATAGCAGGAAGGATGTGCATTAACATACCTTTTTATAGAAATCATCGACACACCTTGAGTTTGTAGTGGTATTTTTACATAAAAACACACAAAAACTTACAAATCAAGGTAATATCATCTCAATTTCAAGATCAACAACACACTTTGTTTGTTGTTTGCACCTTACAAAATTTGGTTACAAAATTTCACAAAACGGTTGAAAAACCTCTCAAAACTCTACCAAAAATGTTAACTACACAAATTTAGTTTCAAATACCTCTAAAATCAATTTTCCTACTTTTTGGACCTTGAACACCTATTTTCCTAAAAACATAGGTCAAGGTACATTCTAACTTGAAAACGTATTCCGAGGTACGTTTTCCAAAAATAATTCTCTGTTTGATCAAACGTAGTGTCCCACAACTCAAAATTCTAGTTTATGTTGATTTCTCATAGAGAGAGTTGTTTTCCATTCTATTTTTGCATTATATGGTCCATAGCAAGAAACAAGTGCAGGCTCATGAGCACACTCTCAACAAACACGTCCAATTGAATCCCTTTTTTAAACACCAAGAACAGACCTCTCAACAAGAACACTTGGGTGAACCCCAATCTTCTTCATCATTGACAAACATCACTCAAAATCTGCTCTTTTACCATCAACACATCCTCTAAACTGAACCATCGATCATCTCTCAAACTGACATGTCAAGCTTTGGCTTTCACCTTCCACCCACTTCATCATTCTCCCATTTTGATCATAACCTATTTGGTGCTACACCTAGCTCTAACACCTTTGTCTTCTCTAGTCCACCATTGATTAGAAAAAAATAAGTCTCTCCCTTGCATACATCCACTATCCTTCCACCTTCCACAAACATGGTATTCACATTCTCCCCTACGCATTTAGTAACTATCCCCCTCGTTATCAATCACAAATCACAATCCAATTTTTCATTGCTCTACCCTCATGGACATCCAATACACCTTCCATGTTATCTCTTGGCCAACCGATCTATTCATCAATCATACAAGGGTTCTATCAACTCTAATTATAAAATCAAATTCCCATTCAAGTGCTAAATCCACAAGGGTTTTATCATAACACATTGCAAAACCAAATGCTCAATCAAGGGCTACATCAACAAGGGTTTTTTAAAAACCCATTATAAATCAAATACCTATTTAAGGGCTACATCAACAAAGGTTTTCTCAAAACCCATTACAAATTCAAAAGCCCATTTAGGGGCTAAACCCACTAGGGTTTTCTCAAAACCCATTGCAAAATAAAATGCCCAATCAAGGGCTACATAAACAAGGGTTTTCTAAAAATCCATTGCAAAAGCAACAACCAATTTAGGGGCTAAATCCATAAGGGTTTTCTTAAAACCCATTACAAAATAAAATGCCCAATCAAGGGCTTAATCAACAAGGATTTTCTCAAAACCAATTGCAAAATCAAATGCCCATTCAAGGGCTACATTGACAAGGGTTTTCTCAAAACCCATTGCAAAATCAAATGCCCATTCAAGGGTTACATCAACAAGGGTATTCTCAAAACCCATTGCAAAATCAAATGCCCATTTTGGGGCTAGATACACCAAGGTTTTCTCAAAACCCATTACAAAATCAAATGCCCATTAAGGGGATAAATCCACAAGGATTTTCTAAAAAACCATTGTAAAATCAAATGCCCAATCAAGGGCTCAATCAACAAGGGTTTTCTCAAAACCCATTGAAAAATTGAATGCCCAATCAAGGGCTCAATCAACAAGGGTTTTCTCAAAGCCCATTGCAGAATCAAATGTCCAATAAAGGGCTCAATCAACAAGTATTTTCTCAAAACTCTTTGCAAAATCAAATACCTAATCAAGGGCTCAATCAACAAGGGTTTTCTCAAAACCCTTTGCAAAATCAAATGCCCAATCAAGGGATTTTTTTTAACATGCTTCTTTCCATTTCTACAATGTATCTAACATGATAGGTGGGTGCAAACACTATTTAGGTGGGAGCTAAGGATTTCAAATTTTTGAAGGCAGGAAGGCATAGATTTAAACTTTCATATGACAAGAGGATGGTCATGGGGACGATGGCACAAGGAATCCTTTTAGAGAAAAAAAATATGGATAGATCGAATGGGATAAATATTCTAAAAAGGTCAAAGGGTTTTGGGGAGATGAACCTCCTAACAAAAGAGACAACAATGGGCCCCCCTCTCACGACATCATCGAAGGACCCATATTTCAAAAGCCTTCCTTCGCTAAAGTCCTCAGCGAAGGAAGGAATAGCCTTAGAGAGTCCTCCACCTCACTTGACCCCATAGGGATGAAACTCAAAATTCTTGAGAGCATAATATCAAATTACCTCTCAATGGAAATATTTTCCCTAGTTGGAAAGCTTATTGGAGGAAGACTTGACCTAGAAACCATTAAAAAATGGACCCATTCCAAATGGAAAACCATTGACAACATGGAAATCTTTGGCCTCACCAGAGGATTTTTTGACATCCATATTAGCAACCACGATGATGCTAGCCAAATTCTCATGGGAGGGTCATGGTTTCTAGGGTAGTATAGCTTATTCTTGTGCAGATGGATAGAGAATTTTGACCCAAAAGCTCAAAGCATAAACCATGATCCTATCTGGGTCCGTATGCCAAATATTCCTTGGTAGTTTTGGCACGAGGAACTCCTTAAAGGAATCACAAAGATTATTGGTGAGCTGGTGGCCATTGAACATGCTACTCTAGCCTAATCAAATATGATGACTGCTAGAATATGCATATATACAAACTTTAATTCAGAGCTCCCTACATTTGTTGAACTGGAATACGTCTCCTATTATCATAAGAAAGCCTTGGAATATGAGAACAAGCCATATTTTTGCATGGAGTGCCGCACCTAAGGGAACCTTAGAATCCAATACCCTTTCGTAAAGGTACAACCAAAGAAGGAAAATCCCAACTCAAGGATGGGGGGTCCTAATTGTAATGCCCAAGGTTGGAGAAATCCTAGTCCTAAAAAGGGCTTTAGACAAATAAAAATGTTTAGATTCAAAAGAACAAAGGAATCAAGGTTTGACAACCTGAAGTAGGAAAAACACATCATACCCCCCACTAATCAACAGACAAAGGCAAGCAAGCTACTACATCACCCCTTCAAGAAAATAAGGATGAGGTATGTACTACCTTTAACATCCCAAAAAAAATTCAAATACTCTCTGATTCATCCTTTTTCGAGTCAAAAAATGAACAAAATATTCAATGCCCAAAACCTAAACTTCCCTAAAGCCTAGACTCCCCTACAAGATCTGGGCCATCTCATCCTTCTCCTAAATCCTTTAGCCCTACAAAGAATCAAAATATTTTAGGATGCTCAAGCCCTGTGATTGAACAAATCACCCCCTACAAATTCAGTCCCAAACAAACAAGAAGCTCCATGAAGTCACCTATTGACTGTGGAAGTGATAAGAAAAGGGGAAGAATTTCAGCAAATGAATAGTGGAAAAGAGGAATCCAAGAAGACATAGCAAATGGAATTCAAAAAACCTTATTTCCTCCAGTCATTTCATAATCTAGAGATGAAGGAAAAATCACCAAACCTCCCCAACCTCTTGGAAAGGGAGGTAGGAAAACATCCAAGGTTTCCAAATGAAGATCCTCTCATGGAATGTGAGAGGACTTAATGGGCTAACCAAATAGAGGATAGTTAGCTCAAATAAAACTTGGAAGAAAGGAGAAGTTATTTTTAGTCAAGCTAGAGGCACTTCTGGAGGCCTTATGTGCTTATGGGACCCAAGAAAACTAGAAGGTAGACTGATTCAGTCAAATGAAAGAATGATAAGTGTTTTGTTTCATGATAGAGAAAATAACATCTCATGGATCCTCTCTGTAGGCAGCAAATCCACCTCCCAGAAGAAGAAGAAGTGATTAAAAGGATTTGCTCAATTTTGATAGTTTTGACACAAATGATAGTTTGCTCAAGTTTTGTAAATCATACAATAGGGAGAAAACCATACAACTGGAATGGAAAATCATACAGGGCAGTGGCAAATCATACAGGGCGCACCGAAATTCATCCAAATGCAAGGGAAATGTAATTTCAGAGTGAAATGGCGCATAGATTTGCTAACTAAGGTGTTAAACTTAGTAAAAAGCCAATTTAATGTATTCAGTTGTATATGGGCAGTTGTAAATAATGGATTGTCTCAGGAACCACTTTGGAATGGCCTGGGCAACGTTATATAAGGCCCCATTTTCAAAATTATAGGTCTGGTTGCTAGAGTTAAGAGATAGTACTTGTAGTTGTTGATTCTCTGAGTTATTGCAATTACATTGATATATTTTTCCACATTGTAATCGAATCCATAGACATCAATGAGCATAATGATGGTTTTGGATGACTGTGTACGATCCTGGTAATGATGAACAGTGATTTGTGGATGAATATGATGTGTTTGTGTTTTCTATTAATTGTTATAGATTAGTTTTTATGATTGTTGACCTTGTGCATTATTGCAACCCCGGGGTGGGGGGGGGGGGGGGGGGGGGGGGGGGGGGGGGGATTGTATGATTTTTGGATGTAATCAGACACATAGGATCTCTCAACAAGCCAGTTAAGATGTTTTGCCTATTATGGAGATTGCATTGATTGGTCTATCAAACCCTTACAAAACATCCCGAAGAGAGATTGGAGCAATGGAACATCTATACTAGCATCAGAATATGTCATTATTTCATACAAATCGTACATCATTTTCCTTACAAATCGTACAAAGCATTTTTACCCGATTTGGTAAAACAGGCGATCGATAGAAACTTACCCGATTTGGCAGTTTTGGGGAATCGACTTGATCGATTACAAAACTATGTATGAAAGCCTCCAAAACTAAATCTATCAATTTTTATATGTGCAATATCATACCATATTTGACACTGTATGATTTGAGATCGTATAGTGTAGGCATTTGATGACCGTACAAGGTGAATATAGTTCATACAAGGGTAGTTCGAGTGAGCATATGACCGTACGATTTGGTAAGTGAGTTGGGTTTAACCTATTGATCATTATTAGCTCTAGAAAATACCTCCCCACTAGGAATAATCCATCCCTATGCTACATTTGGCACCATTGCCTTATCGAATCTGGCAATTTTTGTTAAAATGGGTCAAAATTCATGAAGTTGAATACTGAGACTAGAGGTGATTTTTATGATGGACACCAGTGCATGAAACCATGGGAGATGGGAACTAAGAGATAACATCCTAGTAAGAAGGAGCATGAGGATTTCTCAAAGAGAAAACACAAGTAACTCAGACCGTAGTACTCAAGAACCAGAGATAGAGCAAGTTTGGACATCCAAAGAAGGAGACTTTGAGGTATTGTTGATAGAGACAGAAGTCGAGGAAATAGAACCACCAAGCGTAGAGGCAAGGGTTGACAAAGGAAAAGTGCAAGAAGATGGAGAGTGGATGGTGACACCTGAGAAAGTGATAGAAGAGTTGCAAGAGAGTGCGGAGGATGGGAGTCAGGCACCAGAGCAACAGGATGCGAGGTCTCAGGAGGACAGACCAAGACCATCTCCCTCACATCAGTGAAGGAGGTCGCAAAGTGAAGATGCATGAGAATTTGGTCACCGAGTGGTGGGACAAAACAAGATACCTCGAATTGATACTTCTGATGACAATGGGAGTAAGACACCCCCAAGGAGGAATCAGACAAATATTCCAAAGGATACCTCAAGTGATAGTGATGACTCTCCTAAGATGGCTAATAGGGCAGCCAAACAAAGATGTCCACCATTTTTAGGTGAGGGTAAGGAAGACCCCACATGGCATATAGGGACTTGCATAACCATTTGGAGAGAAAATGGTGTAGATAGACCTGAGGATTGGGTAATCCTATTTCCTGCTACCTTGAGAGGATTGGCAATTGATTGGTATTTGAAGAGAGAAAATAACATAGATTTTTAGACTTGGAATCAGATAAAGGAGAAATTCATCGAAGAATTTTGACCTTTAAAGGATGATGGAGATATTGTTACGAAACTTTGCGTGATGAAGCAAAAAGCTGATGAGGATGTGAAATCCTATAACCGTAGACTAAAGCAATTAGTCGATAAGATGCAGATGCCATTGGTAGATGTTCTAGTAAAATGGTGGTTCGTAGATGGATTACTCCCAAAATATAAGAAAAATATGAAGGTAGTACCATCAGAAACGTATGAAGAAGCGCTCAAGCATGCAAAGAATTTTGAAAGTGAATCAAAACAAATGTATACGGGAATCCTATCTCATCCCAAGTCGAAGGAATCAGATAGTGAAGAAGATGACACTATACAGAGGATGGTAGCATCATTTCGCAAGGAGTTTGATAAATTCATGAAAGAACAAAAGGTCAAACCTGAGAGAAATGACATATGGTGCACGAAATGCAAAATAGAGGGACATACAAATATGAAATGTCCAAGGAATGACTATTGTCATATTTGTAATGTGATGGGGCATGAGGTAACGCTATGTCCATATAATGCAAGAATACACCCACAAGTATTGTCAATCCAGGACCAGGAAGAGAAACCGAAGACCCAAGGAAATGGGCAACAAGCAACAAGTGGTGGTTATAGAAACAACAGACGAGGTGGAAGATCGAACCAGGGTAATCGACAAGGAGGACAAAGTCATTTACAGTATGATTCAAAAGGAAGACCGATCATACAATGTCACAATTTCCAGGAATGGGGGCATTTTGCAAAAAATTATCCTGCACCTCAGAGGCAAGAGACACCACAAACAAGCACTACACACATGTGTAGATGGTGTGGTCGGGGGAACCACAAAGAAGATAATTGTCCAAAATAGGTGAGTTCGAGTAACCCGTAGAACATTAGTTATTTGGACATTGAAGTTCCTCAAGTTAAGGAGGAAACCCAAGAAGTTTTAGCCATGACGAGAAATCAGGCTAAGAAGGATAAGTATCCTGAGCCAACAAAAGAAAAGCAATGCTGGCAAGCAACAAAGAAAATATTGCAAGAGGAAGCTGAGAAGATTAAACCAGCAGAATCGAGAGTAGATAAGGAATTAAGAAAACCATCGGATCAGGAGGTAGTTGTGCAAAATCTGGCAGCACAGGTTTTGGATACCATGATGGAAATTAAAGTATCCAACCTCTTAGAAGCTATTCCAACATTACAGAAGGCAATGGTGGAAGAATTGTAGCCATAGAAGGTGATGGGAGTACAGAGCCAACCAATTCAGGAAGAAGAGCGAAAAGATCAATTTATGGATCCAACTGTATTGATGATTGATGTAGGAAAGAAACCTGCATTACTACATATGGAGATCTTAGGACACAAATTGACACAAGTTATCATGGATGGAGGATCCAACATCAATGTGCTACCTGAGAGAACTTGGCTAGAACTAGGTGCTCCATCCCTATGGGCACCGAGCTTCCGATTATATGGTGCTGACCAGAATGGCATTGAGACAAAAGGAGTCTTAACAACACAACAAGTAATGATAGTTGAACAAGAATTTGTCTTGGATTTCATTGTGATTACAATGCAGAAACTTGCATACGATGCTCTCTTGGGGAGAGGTTGGCTATGAGTAGCCAAAGTTAATCACAATTGGGGAAAGAATCAGATCACTTTTAAGAAGGGACAACATAAATACATGATTAATTTAGCTAATCAAAGAGTTAGTGAAGATATAGCTACAACTGATGAATCAAAAAATTCCTCAGAAGATGAAGGGCATGAACCTGATGGGGAAGGAATGTTGTACCTAGATGAATGTAGTGAAGATGAAGCTCGATCTGATAGTGGACTTCTTCATTGGAAAATGGAGGAGTACGAAATGTTTCAGCCCAACTGCCTCTGTATTGAATCAGAGGAGATCAAGGAAAAACAAGACAAACCTAAGGTTAGTAAAGAACCTAAGAAGGAAGTAGAAGAGAAATGGACATTTCCAAAAAGCTTTGCAGAGTATACAGTAGGAGATGCAGAGATTGATACAAGACCGACACACCCCGAGAACGTAGAGAAAGCTACGAGTGAACCAAAAAATATCAAATATGAGGGACCTCGGATAGTGGACATCAATCTAGGAATGGAGGAGGAACCTAGGTTGATTCACTACGGTGATGATTGGAATCCGGTATTGAAGGCAGCAACTTTTAAGATATTCTTGGAATACAAGGATGTCTTCGCATGGACATATAAGGACCTGAAAGGAATTCCACCAGAACTATGTGTCCACAAGATTACACTAATTCCTGGTGCTCAACCAGTAAGGAGGAGACCATATAGAATGAACCCAAAGTATGTTGCATTAGTGAATGCGGAGATAGAAAAGATGCTAGAAGCAGGGATTATATTCAGGGTGACAAACAGTGAATGGGTTTCACCTATAGTGATCACCTTGAAGAAGGAAGTGGACAAGATCAGAATATGCATGGACTTTAGGAGTCTAAATGTTGTAACTATTAAGGATCCCTTTCCCATTCCCTTCATAGATTCTATCTTGGAAGAAGTTGCAGGACATGAGATCTATTCATTTTTGGATGGATTCTCGGGATACAATCAAATCAGCATCATCGAGGAGGATAAGATGAAGACCACATTTATTGTGGAGAATGGCATCTATGCATATAACCGAATGCCATTTGGGCTCTGTAATGCCCCAACTACATTTCAATGCATCATACTGTATATATTTGATCAGCTAGCAATGGGGAACTTCAAAGCATTTTTGGATGATTGGTCCATTTATGGGAAGATCAAGGATCATCTTCCTACCCTTAGTGAATGTATGAGTAGGTGCAAAAATGCACAGATATCATTAAACCCAGGGAAATGTTTTTTGATGGTACCATATGGGAAATTGTTAGGACACATTGTGTGCAGTGAAGGATTGAAGACAGATCCTGATAAGATCCGAGTGATATTACACATGGAAGAACCATTTGATGTGAGTTCACTTAAGACCTTCCTTGGTTCGACAGGATACTACCGAAGGTTTATCAAGAATTATGCACATGTATCCTACCCATTAGATTCCTTAACGAAAAATAATATTCCATTCAGATGGACAGAGGAACATCAAGGAGCCTTCGAGGAGTTAAAGGCTAAGTTAGTGAGTAGCCCAATTTTGGTGTTTCCTAATTGGGATAAGGAATTCCATGTCCATGTTGATGCTTCGAATTTTGCAATTGGATGTGCTTTAGCACAAGAAGGACAATTTAAGCTAGATCAACCTATTTTCTTTGCTAGTCACCTTTTGTCAAGGCCAGAGAGGAACTATAGTACAATGGAAAGGGAAGCTTTGGGAATGGTATATGTCATTCAAAATTTTAGGCATTACCTACTGGAAAATCCCTTTGCTTTCTATGTCGATCACCAAGCACTATTGTACTTGATAAACAAACTGATGATCCAAGGATGAGTCAGCAGGTGGCTCGTCACCCTTCAGGAGTTCGTATTTCGAGTAGTGGTGAGACCTGGTAAGAAGCATGTAATTGTAGACCAGTTGTCTCGGATACGATCAGGGGAGCCTACAGGAACAAGAGTTCCTGATGAATTTCTAGATGCACAATTATTCACCATCGATGTTGTTCCATCATGGTACAAGTTGGTTGGCCAATATCTATCCACAGGTGAGTTGCCACAAGAGATGACGACAACCAAAAAGAAGAAAATAATAATGAAGTCAACACCTTTCCAGATAATAGCAGGATTACTATATAAAATGGGAAGTGATGGTATCTTACGAAGATGTGTAATGGATGAAGAAGTCAAGGTGGCATTGAAAGAAGCCCATGTAGGCTTAGCAGGAGGACATATGGGACCAGATGCGACTGCTAGAAAAGTATTGCTAGTAGGGCTATGGTGGCCCACATTGTATAATGATGCAAAGGAGCATGTGAAAGCATGTGATACTTGCCAAAGAGTAGGGAAGCCGGTCAGGAGGGAATTTATGCCCTTACATCCATCACAACCACAAGAGTTGTTTGAATGGTGGGGATTGGACTTTGTAGGACCATTAAAAACATCTCAAAAATGGAAGTGTAGATACATCGTAGTAGCAACAGAATACCTGACAAAGTGGGTTGAAGCAAGAGCATTACCTGATAATTCAGCCAAAAGTACAATGAGATTTTTGTATGAGCAAGTAATCACAAGATTTGGTATTCCACTACAAATAACAAGTGATCGAGGGGGACACTTTGTTAATGAGATTATCAAGATGCTGACAACAGAGTTCAAGATTTTACATTCATTGTCTAGTCCGTACTACCCCAGAGCAAATGGGTAGGCGAAAGTGACAAATAAAGTCTTAGTATCTACTCTATATAAAACCTATGGAATAGAGGGAGCAGACTGGGAGGAAAGGTTACCATCCATTTTGTGGGCATATAGAACAACTTTTAAACCAACAATGGAACATACACCTTTCCAACTAATGTATGGACAGGAAGCAGTGGTGCCAGTCGAATTCTTGATACCAAGTTTGAGAGTCACAGTAGAGCATCGCTTGGGAGATCAAGAAAGTTTGGAGGAATGACTGATGACACTGACCAAGTTAGATGAAAGGAGAGTCATGGCACAATGGGCGATCGAGATAGCTCAAAAAATATGGAAGGTGTGGCATGACAAGCACTTGAGGAAGTTGGAACTTAGTCCTGGTGACTTAGTTCTAAAGTTTAATGGGAAGAGGGAAATCAAGCTAGGTAAGTTGAAGATGTTATGGCTTGGTCCTTATAAAGTAATCGAAGTAATGAATAATGGAGTAGTCAAGTTATAGAACTTGAATGGGATAGAGGTACCCAATACTGTAAATGGCTCAAAGTTGAAGCCTTATAAGGTACAATGTTTATTCATTACTTCAGAAGAAATTGAATGATGAAGATGAGTGGAAGCTCAAGATGAGGCTCACCATGAGCTAGGTCCATCATAGGAAGAACCTGATATGGGACTCACATGCCTATTTGTAGAGGGGGAGGAGACACAACTAATAGTTGAACAACAAGAGTTGACACCCCAAACTGGTGAAAGAAGAAGGATACGAGTTCATGTCAGAAGGGTGGATGGGACCATACGAGAAGAAGAGGAGAGGGTTTCTCTAGGATCGAGTAGCTATCAAGAGATAGCACTATTACCTAGAACTACGACCATGAGGTACCCATGGGAACTACCTCGATAGACTGAAGGATGAAGAAGGATAGGGTTAACAGTGCACAATGAGGATAGAGTGGACATGTCCAAAATGGAAATTCTAGAGGATGACAGGGATGAAACTGTAGATGAGGAACTAGCTGGAATTTCTCCATTGGCTCAGATTGGGCTATTACAATAGAGGATGAGAATGCAAATTCAAAAATTGCAAGAAGAGTACCAAACATTGCGGAATCACAATGTGAGGTTGAGGGAACAACTCATCCAGGAGTTGGATGGTACCATACGAAGACTGGATGAACAATGAGAAGTCAACCTACGAGAGGTTGAAGATGAATCTGAGGAGATGGAAGGATTAACTCCAAGAGATGGGGGAGGAAATGAAGGTGCAAGCACAAGTTCACCACCCCCACCGAATGAGCAGCCAAGGACAAATGAAGATGTAGAAGCTTTAGACATGATGAATTCCAATGATGAAGGAATGTCATGGTTGGTAAGAGAGCTTAGTATAGATAGTAGTGATGATGATGAGCCAGAGAATCCTTATAATCCTCAGAGGGATCATGACCCTCCAACTAGTGCATCGAGACAAGGGGAATCAGAGAGAATTCAAAGGGATAGATGCAATATTGATACGCAAGCTTATGCAATAGCTCATCAAGAACTGAGAAGACAAAGAAGGGAAGTAAGGAGATTGGAGAGAGTGATGAATTTTCCAATTGATTGGGTAGAATAGAGGGAAGATGGTAGAACTGACTCTAGCTCTGAGATAGATTTCTTGGATGCATATAGAGAAGTATTGGTAGCATCATTTCCCCAGAGATCCTTTGAGGAAAGAATATGGAGATGTCGCTTAGTCCATGCTGATAGAAGAATCAAAACTTTACAATAGTTGTCACCCAATCGGAGTCCACTAGCCAATATTGAGTTGGTAGAAATTACTCCTGATAACCAAGGAACAAGAGGAGGAATTGGATGAAGACCTCTAAGACTCCAATATGGAAGAGGAGGAGGTAGGCGACCAGAAAATAACCGAAATCCTGCTGATGTTACATTTAGAGGAGGTAGAGGAAGAGGAAGGTTTCGACCCCCTACTCCTAGATGGCTAGGAGATAATCCTTTAGCATGCATGAACTGGAGAAGGGACCAGCGAGATATACCAAGAGTGAGAGGCATGTTACCAAATCTTGTAAGATGATGCACATGGGAACAACCACCCATAATTAGACAAGGACCTCAATGAGCGAGGGGTAATAGGTGATTACTCCAAGAAAGGGAGGAATCACCAATAGAGTAGAGAAGTCTGATGCCAAGAGGAAGTGGATGGGGTAGATACCCACATGGTAGAAACTTAGCTAGAAGAGGAAGGGTACACTTTGTAGAAGAAAGAAACTTAGGCCATCAACGAGTTCGATCACCAAGTTTGGAGCAAGAATTGATCCATGGAGATAGGTGAAGAAGTCACTCAAATGATAGTAGAGTGGTAAGGACACCACTACCATGGGATCAATCACCTGTAAGGTAAGAAGTGGGACCACCAGGTGAGGAGACTCCAACTTGCCATTGTACAATCCTAAATTGTACACATTGTAGGGGAAGAGTCGAACAGGCAGTAACATCACAGGCAGAGGTAAGCCAAGCAAGGGAACAAGAGGTACAAGAGGATACCATTAATCAAAATGTTATGGTCGAACCTCCAGGTCAAGATTCATATGGGATCGTACAAGTGAATGTCACTGTACGATTACCTAGAAGGTAAGTATAAATAGACTAGGTAAAAAAAAAAAAAATTGAAAAAATGTGTGTGCCTTAGTTGTGAAAATCCCTCGAGATGCAATTAGGAAGGAAGAGGTTGAAAACCGGAAATGGCGGCCTCTTCAGAGAGAAAGAAATCTGAAAAATTTCTCTAAGTGCTTAGATCGTACAAGTGAAAATTAAGTTGGAAATCTGCAAAAGAGAGAGATCGTACAAATGAAATTGACAAAATGACATGGGAAACCATACAAGAGGTCATGTTGTATGATTTAGATCATACATTGTATGATTTGGTCCATGTCATACGATTTTCAACTACCCATTTAATGCGGCATGTGGAAAAAAGCAGCGGTTGGAGGAAAAGAAGGGGGAAAAAGATAAAATTTTAAACTAACTACTGAGTTGGCAATCATCTAATGGAGGAGATGAAAAAGCATGCAATGTGGTGCAATTTTAGATTTTCTTGACGGTTAGGGTTTCAGTTAGGGTTTTGAAAATTTCTTTAAATGGAAAAGAATTAACAATTTCACAATCATACAAGCAGAATTCAATTTTTTAGGAGATTGAAGGTGGAAAGCATGCAACTGAAGGATGAAGACTACATGGGCAATAAATATTCACCAGCATTCTGAATCTGCAGACCCATTTTAAAATTTGCACCAAGGAGTTCTTTTCATGTTCAAAGAATTGACCTGGGAGAGAGAAAACTAGGGTTTTACTCCATAAAAGGGGGAAATTCAAATTTTTCATAGAAATAACAAAAAAGTATGATAGAATACATCATTGTATAGATTTTGGGGTGAGAAATTGCTATTTAGAGTCAAAGGAAGTGGAAATTTGTAAACGGGTTGTGGAAATTGCAGAGAAATTGGAGATTTGAACCCTAAATTCAGAGGAATATGGCAAGAAGTGAGCTGAGAAATGCATGAAAAGGTGAATGAAGTCTATACAACCATAAAAATACTACCAAAAATTCATCAAGTTGAAATAAATTGTGCCAGGGTTGAAGGATTTGAAGAATTGCTACCGAAAAGCACTAAAATAGTAGATCGGGGCAATCCGACAAATGGGTCGGTGAAGGATTCGACAAAGGAGATAAAAATTTCAAAATTTTCATCACTTAGGGTTGGAAAAGTCATACTGTATGATTTTGGGGACAGCATGTATGATTTCCAAGAAGAATAGTGCAGTTCGAAGGATTTTCAGGCCATTTTTGGTAGTTTTCAAGAGATCATACGAAATTGTACGAAATCATACGAATTCTAAAGGGGGGCAGCCAAGAAGTGACATCGTACAGAGTACTATCACCCTATATGATTTTAGGTTATAGCTATATGATTTGGAGAAGTTATGATGGTTTGAAGACTGACGGGCTGGAAATTGAACTACAAGGAAAGAAGAGTAGTGTACGATCTAGGAGC